>JAMPIV010011368.1:0-36256 GCA_024509875.1 Oreohelix idahoensis
GCTTCTTTAAATATATTACATGAGTTACTGCGGAAAATGCTTAAGGAGATAACCAGATCTGGTTCGAGCTGATACCGGTGAAAGGACGTCTCCGGCCTATAAAGCATTAAGACACGTTTCCCGGTCTTATAATAAAAATCTTTTAAAGCCACAGCTCATAAAATGTTTTTTCCACTAATGTCTTTTGAAATAATTTTTTCTAATATGAAATTGTGTCTTCAAATTTTCTTTCTATTTCTTTCTTTTAATAACGGCTCACACCCGGAGACAAGCAATTTATTTGCATTATGGACAACTCTACTTGTGGTATATCCAGTGTATGAGACACAGAGTTGTCAAACAAAATACATACAGAGACGGTTTAATACAACGAACAGAACGAACGAACTTATTACATAAAGGCAGTGAGAGGATAAAAAGGACAATTTAAACCCGATTAGATTGAACGGGAATCCTCGCCAAAACGAGGCAAAATTTTATTTACAAAAATGTACATACGAATATTGATATTAGTGGATGGAATCGTCCGCTACAAGTAGTACGAAGTAACAAGCCTACTAGTGGGTATTACAATCCAAGGTCGTATTAGATAAATACAAATGCCGACACCCAACACTGATAGTTTGCTGAACATGGATTTCCGAAATTAATCCTGTCTTCTATCTAGATGTTCTTCTTCACTCTTACCCATATTATTTTCTGATTCTATAAGTCGAGTTGTTTTCTAAATTTGTCATCGTTATCGTGATTCATGACCATTCCAGACATCAAGTTTGTCTTTCACTATATGGCTTTCAGTAAGATGTCTATGTTTTGTGTACCAAATATGGAGTAGTCCTTTATAAGTTTGTTTGGTTAAATTATCCTTATTCCTTTTGTGATTATTATTGTTCTTTCCATAACATAATGCGTGTGTTTTGTTTTATGTGGCCACGATGAGGAAATGAATGAAACATAGGTTCAGACTTTCAAAATACGTTACCTTACATCTAACATTGTAAACAATAAGCTTCGTCGACAACGTTACATTGGTACCGAAAAAGAGCAAAAAGCAAGTAATCAAATTAACAATTAACTATTAAAGGTTTTCAAAGCTGTCTAAACTATCGTAGAGGCTAACAACAGGAGTGACAATATCCAGAGCTAGAAATAATGCCAGTGGGTTTGTATGATTTCAAGGAGTTACCAATTTTCATCAGGAAGTGCCATATTTCCATGCATGAAATATTCCCCTCTTATTTAAGCTCCTCAGTGACACGTGAGACCCTCGGCTGGAAGCTGGCCTATATAGGACAGGATGCCTGGATGAAAAGCACTTTTTGTATTAACATTGGACAATTTGAGCTACGTGTACTGCGACACTGATGGAATAATGTGGCAATAGCTAAAGATATCTCAGGGAGAGGCGTCCACAACGAACAACCTGGAGACACCTCGGTTTTCCTGCCTTATGCGCCGATGGTATGTCGCTTAAAAGAATCTTTAGTATTATTAAACTCTGCAACACTGTTTGCACGTACTGGAGCTTATTATTTAAAGACGTAGTTGTTTGCACACACCCCCCCAGGATAATATCAGTTGCGTCTTTGTAATCCACTTTTACTAATCTTCCTCCATTGTGCCTTTTCGCTTCTGTACTTGTTACACTATCACTTTGTGCACAATTGGTTAACTCCCTTGTTAATTTTTTTTTTTAAATGTCCAAAACTGGGGTCACTTAACGCTAACCCCGCACGTGGAAAATTGCGATTGCGTGCTGCAAAAACTCGTAGTTAGTTTATGGCAACACGCCCCCCCCCCCCCCCCTAGTTTCAAAAGGTGAAAAAGTGAGTTGAAATTTCTTTTTTGTTAGTAAGTCACCACATTATTAAAAAACACTTGTACTGATCTTTTCAAACGGATTAGAATCAACTTTATTTTGTAATAATATTGTTTACATCTGGGATTGCATTTAATTGGTCATAGTGGAGTTTTTCTTGGTGGGCCCTTAACTTTTTTTCAGTAGTATATTATTTATGAGATGAAAATGAATATTTAATTATCCACCACGAAAAACCAGACCTCTGCCAGATCTTAACACGTGACGGGAAATTCTTCTGTTCAGATTTAGTGTGAAAACACGCGAATCAAAGATCTCTCTTCACACTAAAGCCGAAACCCAGACTCACGGTTCTGCTTAAATCAGGCATATACGTAAATTGGACCAACCGTGTTTTAATTACTTTATTACTTGCAAACGTAGGTCATCGAGGGAAGCCCATCTTTGATCTGGCAATTCGCCGTGTTAATTACTCGAGTCCTAACGAACAGTTTACAAGGAGAGTAATAAAGCGTTTTGTCTACCCTGTTCCAATTATCTGATCCTATACTTCAAATTTATTCAAATCTGGTCGCTGTCTGATCTCTACAAACGATTTGATCTCTTGCGCTGTTGTTAAAATTACAGCTCACGTTAGCTAATAGGTCTCTGGTAGAATCTCATCAAAGAAATTAGCGAAACCGCAATACAATGCGTGCTAAATTAGAAAAGAGGGGAGCGACAGATTTCTGAGTAATAGGAGGTTTTCTTTTACCCAACAGGTCTTAGGTAAAAGGTAGGTAAAAGAAAAAATGAAGATGAATGAAAAATAGATATATAGAAATCAATTATCATAATCTGCCACAGACGTCCCCGCTTAAAGATAATGAACCACTTCATGTCCATTTTTATGGAAAAAGATTTCCTTTATCAATAGCTTCTGTGTGACTGTTTTCCTTCACTCATCATCTTCCCCCTCGGTCTTTCCACTTCCTACTCATGAAATCTGCTCCAACGCTTTCTTTCTCTGAATGCATTCCGTTTGCCTTGAAAGAGTGTCGCCGAGTTTGACATGTTGAGAAGATTCCGTGTGTTTGCGGTGGAATTTCCTCTGCAACTTTAGTCATCTTCGTCAGTTTTGGCGATCGCCAGGCAGATGTTTGGAGGACGGCACTGTCCTTCAAGTATTTCTTTAACAGATTTAACATGGTAGACCTTCTCCTTTCCTTTGATAGAGATCTGGTAGTTAGCCCCTTGAGTATCTTTTTTAAGGACGGTAAACGGGACTCTTGCCATCCGATTCGTATTTGTTTTGTTGTTCCCATTTTGGGAAGTAGCAACAAAACCTTGTCTCCTGCTTGCAATTCTCTTTCTTTCGCGGCTTTGCTTTGTATCGGTTTGCATGCTTTGCGCGTGCTCGTCTTAAGGTTGGTCGTTGCTAGGTCCCCCATCCTAGTTTCAACCTCTCCTTAAATTCCGACATATATTTACTGGCTGAGACAACTGTCGCATCAGCCTTCTGGTCTGTCACGCGACTGAAGTAAGTGCTTTTTAAGCGGCCCTTAATAGGTCTGCCGAATAAAAGTGTAGCTGGGGGAAATCCTGTGGAAGTATGTGGGGCTTCCCTGTAGACGAATAAAGCTTGCAGGTATACAAAGATCCCAATCTTCAGTTTCTCTTGTCCCAGTTTTACATAGCATCATGCTGAGGTTTCCGTTGGGCCACGTTCTACTAACCCACTTCCGGACCGGTTAATAAGGGGCTTGTGTATTCCACATATTTTATCCTCCCCTCATCCCTCCCAATAAATCTCTCCCCCTATCCCCACCCCTATTCCAAAAATCCCCCAATCCTGGGTTTCCACCCCCTCCCCCTCCCCCTTCCCACCCCCCCTCCCTCCCCCGCCCTCCCTCTATCCCCATCCATCAAATCCAATGCCTCATCAAATCCTCTGGTTCCTCAAGATCTTAAAGATCTCCTCCATTAACAGGCTACGGAATTGGGATCCATTGTCCGTCAAAACTTGTTGAGGGAATCCCAACCGAGTAAAAATTTGCACAAGCGCTTCTGCGACATGCTTGGCATCCGCGCATGTTAGCGTATTAGCTTTCTGCCCATAAAGTGCATGTGTCCCAACTAAGGTCAG
Source organism: Oreohelix idahoensis (assembly GCA_024509875.1). Classification (NCBI taxonomy): domain Eukaryota; kingdom Metazoa; phylum Mollusca; class Gastropoda; order Stylommatophora; family Oreohelicidae; genus Oreohelix; species Oreohelix idahoensis. The sequence continues at coordinate 3,945 of JAMPIV010011368.1, forward strand.
GATGAACCTGTTCCTTCTTTTAGTCCTTTCTAGGGGTATTAAAATGTCGATCACAACCCCGTTCAAATGGTGTCCCCACTACTGGCATTTCACCCATGGAAACTGCGGGTGTCCAATGCTTGGGTGCCACCCGTTGGCACTTGCGCAGGAGTTTCACGTACCTGATAATATCAGAGTTTCCTTCCCGGCCATCAATAGGGACGTCTGTATTCGCTGATTTGTGGCGTTCTGTCCCATATGTCCGCTAAAGGGAAGAGAGTGCCCCATTTCTAAAAATTTGGCTTCTGTTACTGTTTCGGTACTAGGAGCTGATCATAAAAGCTTGTTCAGGCTTGCCCGCTCTGCGATAAAGTACGCCATCCTTATAAAATATGTCCCGTGCTGTCCTAGGGGTCCTTAGCCATGGGCAGTTTCCTAAAGCAGGGGTGCCAAGGTAGGGTCCTTTTGTTGCGCCTCTTTAAGTTCCTTAGGTAACAAATTCGGCGCAGGCTCCCATTCCTTCGTTTGGTTTGCCCTCTTGTAGTTACTGCTGCCACAATTGGCTTCTCTCCGGTTCCCAATAAACACGTATCATATCGCCGACGTATGACTGGGTAGATCGGGTCATCCATAACAGCCGCTTTCAATCACACCTCTGACAAAATCAGACTGGATCATCCACTAATGCGATGGGAATGCGCGTGTTGGTACATGTCCTTTAGAAACTCTACAAAGTTCGTTGGTTTCTTCTGTCTCTTGACCCGGGTTTAACCAGGTGTCCTGGCAACAATGCAATCATAAGAAAGCCCCGTGTCAAAAAAAGACAAATAAGTTGAAGACCCGTTCAAAATAACAGTTTTCTTCGCGTTGAGGGCCTCTCTCCCTCAGGTTGATAATCACTGAATCAATTCTACCCTTGCGAGACTGTTAGGAGGCATCCGATGCGTTTAGCGCTCGGTGTGCTCGCACTGATCATATGTCCCGTGCGCAGGGGTTTTTCCCTTTGTCACCTTGTCCTTTCTGACCCGCACTGCCCATGTAGGACGGCTCGGGTTTATCAGGACTGTTTGTTATTGGTAGGGTACTTGTTTTTTATAGAACTTAGTTTTTTTTTCAGGAGGGGGATTCTGGGGTCCAGTTTTCTCTCTGTGGTTATGCTGAGCTGCGAAGAATGGGATGATTGGATCTAGGTTATTCTTTCGAGAAGGCTCTTCTGTCGGTTTACGTTTTGTACCGGCAGTTTAGCCAGCGCATTGTGATATCGCTCAGACTTCCAAAATGTCTTCACAGCTTTTCTGCTCCCTGCTCTGCTAAAAATCTGCGGGTGTCCACTCGACAAATGTATTTTTTTATCTTTTCGGTTAAAACAAACTCCTCATAGTCCCTTCATAGGTAGAGGCGAGCTGTGAAAGCTCGAGACACTTTGTCAAGTATCCCTTCAGACGAGAAGAGAACTGCTGAAAATTTTCAGTGCTTGCTCCCTTTCTGCTGTTACGGAAACAGTTGCAAAAAATTGTGTTTTATGGACGTTTTAATTTCAAAGCGTTCCAGTAAAGGCTTTCTTCAAACACGTCGTAATTAATTCTTGTTTGGGCTGCTTTCCAGTTTTGAGCATGTATCTTACGCGACCCTTTTAGGGCCTTGGAAAGTTTCATACACCAACGCGACTCTCTAAAACCGTACAGAAATGCCATATTTTTTCAAATTTTTCTAGATACGTGTCAATCTTCTCATTCATCATCATCATGTGACGTATTCTTTCCAGAACGTTGTCTCCATTACAGCTGCTCTCAGCGCATCACGATTCTGGGCAAGTCGACCTGCATCAGCCAAAGACAAGTTCAGACTCTCTGTGATGTCCTGGGTCCACCGTCGTCTAGGTCGACCCCTTCCCCTTTTTCCAGGGACCATGCCTTCCATCACTGTTTTTTTCCAGACTATTATGTCTTTTTATATGACCGAAAAATTTCAGCTTCCTTATTGCGATGGTATTTAGGAGCCAATGTTCCTGTACGTTTAGTGAGTGCAGTACTTCTCTGTTGGTCTTTTTTTCTGTCCAGGGTATTCTCAACATCCTTCTGTGGCATTTCATTTAGAATGATGTAATCTTTTTTGCAACTGTTTTATTGAGTGTCCAAGTCTCGCAGCCGTATGTTGCTACTGGGAATATACATGCTCTGATCAGTTGTAACTTTGTTTCTTTGCTTGTGCCTTGCCATAGGTTTTTCATCTGTATTAGCTTATGTGAAGCAATTGCAAGTCTTCTTTTAATTTCTACTGCACAGTCGCCAGAGCTGTTAATGATTGATCCTAAGTGTTCGAATTCATTGACACTTTCCAGTTCTTCGTTATCAATTTCAATTTCTGGTTTGGTCTTTACTTTGTCTGTTGTCAATACTTTGGTCTGCTTGGTGTTTAGGTATAGATTCTGGGCCTCGCTGTGTTTTTTGGTGGACAGAAGTAATTGTTCAAGTCCTTTTGGGTTGGTCGATAGGAGGACTGTGTCGTCAGCATATCTGATTTCCGGGATCTGGTACCCGCCGATGTTAAATGAGTCAAACTCTGTGTGTTCTTGGTCATCTCTTACGTTTCTCATGATATTCTCGGCATAAATGTTAAACAGGTAAGGGGAAAGGGTACAGCCTTGTCTTACTCCTTTCTGTACTTCAAACCATTCTGATGTTTCCCCCTCTATTCTTACGGCTGCCTGTTGTTCTTGGTACAGCAGTGCGATGAGTTGTATAAGGTGGTTTGGAAATCCCATATTTTTCATAATAGCCCATAACTGCTGATGTTTTACACAATCGAAAGCTTTGGTGTAATCAATGAAACAAGTATTGTAAGGTCAACGTTGAATTCTCTTCACTTTTCTATGATGATCCTCATGTTGAATATATGATCTCTAGTGCCTCTACCTGGTCGAAAACCCGCCTGTACTTCATTTATTTCTGTTTCTAGCTTTTGTTGCATCCTTTTCATTATGATTTGTAAAAGTTATTTTTCCTGGCATGGCTTATAAGGAGTTATAGTTCTGTAGTTTGTGCCACAGTTTCCGGGTTGCCCTTTTTTGGCAAGGGTATGAAATTGATCTTTTTCCATTCCTTGGGCCAAAATTCCCGCTTTGCCAGATCTTGCAGCATAATGCACATGGGTATATATACGAGCGCTGCTTTCTCTTTCCTGCCTGTATCATTTCAGCTGTTATATTTATCACAACCAGGAGATTTTCCACTTTTTTAAGTGTTTGTTGCCATACGGACTTCCCTCTTATGGTAGGTTGGTCACGTTCCGCTTCATTTCATGACTTTGTTATCTGGCCGCTTTGTTTATTTCCGTATACATTTCTTGACAGTACTCCTTCCATCTGTTCAGAATATCTTTACGTTCTGTTAGAGTGTCGCCTTTCTTGTCGTTTTATTGCTCGAGGTGATGATTTAAAGTTGCTGTTTCTTCAATGTTCTTACTTCAGAAAACATATTCTTACTCAAATCCCTGTTCGCGCATTTCCTCTATTTTCCTGCAGGTGTCGTTTATGTATTGTTGTTTTTGTCTTGTCTGACTCGTTTTTTAATCTGCTTTGTGTATTCCTTGTACAACTCCTGATTTTCTGTATCTTTTTTGGACTTCATTTTTCTTCTCTCTACCACCAACTTTCCGTGATTCTCATTAGGAGATGGACAAGATTCTAGAGAGAAAAAGACATAGCGGAAGGAGTTGAGGATAGATTGAGGTGTCAGAAGGATCAGTAACACTGTGATTGAGTAGAGAGTCATCGTTGGCTGGAGGTAGAGGCCCCACGACCTTTGGACCTCTAGAGTCTTAAGCGTCAACTCGTTGTTGTCTCTGTTCTCTCTCTTTCCTCATGCTGTCTCTTTTATGCTATCTCTCTTTCGTTCGCCCTGCGAATTTTCCATTTCTTCTCAATCTTCTCTGTTGTAAGTTTGACGGTCTTTCTTTTCCTTCATCTCCGCACTATCTTCCTTCTCTCTAGCTTCTGCTTCTTATTCTTCTTGTCGAGAACATTCTAAACCCACATAAATAATCATAATTTAGGTTAAAATGTAAAGCCAAACGGATAGTATAATTACATAGGGAAGAAACTGGTAAAAGGACTGTGCTTCCTAAGGCGTAAAACTTGCATTGGCATTGAGTCATGAATGTCGAAATCGCGTTCTCCATATTAATTTGCTACCTATGGCTTGAAATCAACTGACAGTCTAGTCTAATAAATAAACCATGCATTTCTTGGAACAACACGAACGAAAGCGTAATGACCGGCCAGATTATTTAATAAACATGTGGAAAAGTTAAATATTAATGCAGTGTTAGTTATGTTGGAAATCTTCAATGTCTCTCTCCACTGACAGAGCTATACCCTTATAAGACTTATATAGTTTAGATGCAGTAGAATTTGCTGATAAACGAATATAGTAAGTGATTTCACCAATATTAAAAGAATAAACAAACTTACAGCCAAAATAAAGTAGTCTGGTGTCGTATGTGACAACACTTTGGTCCATGGTTGCCTCCATTTGGCATGGATCGAGATTTGATTGGTTACCATTTTATGAAAGACTAACTACGACTCTTAGCTGAAAAAAGTACTAGTGGGTTTGCAATAGAGACACGGATAGGTAAGCGCTTTTAATTTCAGAATACGTTCCTTGTAAACATAGGGGCCCTTATTGGTTAGAACGTTATCCCGATATTGGTGCAAAAAGTAAGTGCGTCAGTTCACTCCACATTAGTAATATTTTCTTTTCACTGAGAACAAACTTATGCAGTTGAAGCCAGTGACCGCAATTATTCTTTGACAAGCCGGAACGAACAGCAATATCGAGAGTGTGCCATAATGTGTCTTGCTATTCAACGTAATTTTGTTCTCCAGAATTTCTTAAATTGTGGGACAGTGGTCACTCCAAACTGTAATTGTAGAGCAACGCACGCTGGTTCAGATTATCGTACAATCCGGAGCAGAGAATATATGCCAGGTGAACAAAGAGAACGACCAGATGATGAAATCCAGAGTAAATGCTGACCTTACGAGCATAGTAGTCTGTTCCTGTCAGCCATCTCACAGTTTAAGAGGTGGTAAAACAGAGACGCTCAGTCTTATGACCCCTCTTAGGAAATTGAAAATTCAAAGAACATAAAGCCAGGAGAGAACTCGGACAGTGTTTTCCTTGATAGGAAAGGTGAAAAGTGTAGACCTTATTCCCCTCAAAGACACACTAGACATGCGCTGCGGAGCACAAACCCCATACCTTGAACATCCAGTCTTTCCGCAAACACTACAACACACACAGCGATTACATGACACAGTTGTTAAATTTTAACATACCCTTTGTATAATGTGTAAATATTTCATATAATTAAGTGATTGGGATTCCTGATTCCTTTGACATTGTATCAGGATATCTGTTGATAGATACATAGTACATAAATTTGAAAAGTTAACACTCTACTTACTTAAGGGCCCGCTTAAAGGTGTGGAGGTTTGTGAGAGGGTTGGTGTTATAAGTGTTGTGGGTCTTACCATAGGTGTTTAGCTGGCTGTTAATTATTGTGTACTCTCATTACATCACTATCATACCCTAGACATAACACGCAGTCATTATACAAATCCAGAATAAGTCTGACTGAGGTTGACATATGTGGTAGCAAAGAAGGCTATGTAATAAATCACAATATTAAATAGATACATAGACCTTCACAGCTGATCTCAGTCAGTACACTAAGTCCCCTATAAAGATATATATTATCCCCATTCACCACAACAATATATTTAACATCATTAGAATCGAACTCATAGAGATCATTAGTGAGAAGTAGAATAAATGAAAGTCACCCAGTGATATAAGTGTGAAAACGTCCTGAAGACTTTTGTGTGTCTTCAGTCCATCAGAAGTCTGAGTCTATACGCTACGTGTCTGACGTCTAACCAGAAATAATTTATAAAAACGGACATTTGGCTAGCAGAATTCGCCATAGGACATTCTTCGTTCCTCACTTAAAAAGGAATATTTCTCGCCCACGATCAAGAAAGAGTGGGACGCAGCATTTTTCGTCACCCTATATCAGTCGTGCGCACACGTTTTCAATACATATTTAAATTATGCTCTAATCACTCAAAAGCTTACTACAGGTGTCAAGCTAAAGCTCACAGTTGATTACTCATATCAAGTTCAGCTCCATCGGAAGCGTACTATCTGAAGTCAAGCTAAAGAGCTCAAAAGTTGAATCTCATTTTTTATACCAAATGCAACATACTCTTAAGCACATTCTATGAAGCAGGACTCCAAAGTATATTTTATAAATCACGATTACATACTCAAGATAATGGAGTCTACATATCAAGAACATTTCGTGAAGATATCCAGTCTGGCCAGTACCCTTCGTAGAGATTAGACACCCGACACTTTTTTCATTCGACAAACTGTTACCTGTTGATCAACGCTACAGAAATAAATATTATCAAACAGTGAAGGACTATATATCGTCAACGTTCTCAGTTACGTACAAAAGTTTTCATCAGAACGTCCCTCGACTTAGAGATACCCCACTCGACATACCTTTTATACCTACCTGGGACATTCTATGCATACATCTCTGCTCGGGAGAAGCATTTAAGACACAATGGGACTGTGTACGATTACTCACCATTTTGGTAACACGTAATCATATCACATCATTCATCATTTCGCTCGCTTTACACAAGTTCATTCTTCTAATTTAAATTAACTACAATATTTAATATCTCATCTGTGTAATTTTTTGTGTGAATCGTCTTCTACCTCCCACCACATTCTAACCATTACTTACCCTATATGTGTAGATATTATTATATAATTAAACCATCGTTCGTTTGATCATTATCTAGTTTGTTAATGTATTACTCGTGCTGTCCGGTGTTAAATATTTACGTATAAATTTCCTACACTCAGATGAGGTTGGGGGATTATTTCTGTTAAGGGATCTAAGGACAGAAGCTAAGGTCGTGCGATCGGGGAAACAGAACTCTTTCTCCATAATTCACTAGAAAACACTGTCTAGTGGAAAACATTCGCATTTCCTTCTTCTTGTCCCTATCTCGAATAGGTCTCTATCTTTTCTTAACGAGCCACTTTCTGGAGACCTTCTACTTAATATCTCATAGGCGATTCCTGGAGAAAACTACTGTCGTAGTTGCCCCAATTGCCACCACACGACAAAGATGCACCAAACAGCCGAATGACCCATGCAAGAAGAAACAAGAATGTTTAGAATACCATGGACAGCTAAAAATAGTCATGAGATTATCCTGAAAGCACCAAAGGAGGCTTAATACTCACACGAGCAAGTAACCCTCCAAACTACGACGGGAAATATTTTTTTGTTGTGTTCTCTCTGCTGCATGTCCTGATGACGATACCACTTCTCCTGTTTTCATTTCATTTCTTTTCATTGCATTTTAGCTTCATTGAATCTTTTTTTTTAGTCAAAGTTGTCATGATTTAGGTCAAGGCACAACGAAATAATTGAAAAGCCTGCGTGCTCTTTTAATATGCCAAAAATATTATATACTAGTGTAAAAGCCCGTCTTAAGACGGGAATTAAATTCAAAAGCACCAATACCTAACTGCAATTTTAATTATTCAGATACTTTCGGAAAAACAATGTTAGTTGTGAACATTCGATTGTCCATCAAACGAGCACATTGATTTTCTGTTGGTTTAATTTGTACTTTACTAGTACATTGTTGTGATTTCTCGATCGAGACAGTGCGACGTACTCGCTGGGAGAGAAGACTGACTCGTTCAAAACAATTCCAACATGTTCAAGTGTTTGCCACCGCATGCACACCAACACTTGCGCATTTTCCTTTGGCGAGTATTACTATTTTAGGAAGCATTACTGACAAAAAAAAGCTGGGATTTTATATTTATTAATTATTGTAATAAACGTTACTTAGAATTTAAAGAGTTCTGGGTAGTAATTTTGACTAGACACAATGTTAGCTTTAAGCGGCAGTATTCAGAACGTAAACCAGAAAGTAAACCAGAACGTAAACCAGAAAGTAAACCAGAACGTAAACCAGATTGTAGACCAGAAAGTAAACCAGAACGTAAACCAGATGGTAAACCAGAAAGTAAACCAGAACGTAAACAAGAACGTAAACCAGTGTCACCGTGGGGTTTGGATGAACAGTGATTTAGTTTTGACAGGACAAAAGAGTATGAGAAAATGGTTTGTAAAATATAAATAATTTATTAAAATGGACTATTTGTCCTATAGATGGGAGACAAGATCCAAGTACATAGGTGTTTGGTTGGTAAGGGAGAGAACTATTTTTGATGTAAATATTTTCTGTGAGTACGTAGTTATGGTTTATAAAATTTGCATAACGATCGTTTGTAATAAGCTTGAAGTAAAGGAACATAACAATTGAGTAAAAACCTCTAAGGGAAATAACAAATAACACTGACAAACAACATTTTTCTTTCTTATATAAGAATAAGTGTTCTTATGTCAGTTTTTTGCGCTGATTTCAAATTTGAAATCCGTTTATCTCTATCACGTCAGGTTTTTAAGATATTTGTGGATACATATATTTTTGGGAAACCGTTATGTGCTCCATTTCATTTTTACTACATAACTTATTAAAAATTAATAAAATGCAAAATAATTCCACTTTTTATACTGCTAAAAGATGCATGACATATGTTACGCTATTTTTCCAATAGTTACTGTATTTTGAAATAATTCTGAGCGAATATGGCTTCTAGAAGTTGTAGAAATTCGGCTGATCTGTTCTGTTACGTGTGCGGATATTTTACCGATCGTGTTCACCAGAAAAACTTTACACCATTACTAAAGAAAGCATATGAACTTTATTTCGATTCGAAAGTTGATGATGCAAATAAATCTTGGAAGCCAAATGCAGTTTGTTCGATACATTGGCAGGTTGGTTACGAAAATCGCCGAAGCATAAGTCGATGCCTTTTGGAGTGCCAGTAGTATGGCATGAACAAGACGAATTACGCTACTGATTGTTACTTCTGCTTGACAAATATCCATGGTTTCACTTTTAAAACTAGAAAGTCTGTGGTTTATCCAAAATATTGAATCGGTTTTCGAAACCAGTGTCTCGTGATCCAATCACGTGTCCGATCCCAGTTCCACCAGATCAATATCCGTTGGACGTGAATGAACCATCAGAAAGTGATAGTTTACCTGCTTCAGAAACTAATTCTGACTCGGATTATATACCGGTGAATGATGGTGTTCACTTAATTAACCTTTCAGATCTAATACGTGATCTCGCTCTTACCAAAGGACAAGTGGAATTACTCGGTTCGCGACTCAAAGAATGGAATCTTTTAGCGCCCAATACTTTGATATCTAAATTTCGTCATAGACACAGAGAACTTGTTCAATACTTTGAGATGGATGATGACATTTGCTATTGCAAAATTCCAGTCGCCTACTCTGTTCATATGAAAGAAACTTATGACAATATGGCTATACTTTTGGCAAAAATAAAGTACAATGACTACCAATGGCGGATTTGTGGAGACCTAAAGGTCATTGCAATTCTCACGGGCATGCAGACTGGGTATACGAAATTTTGTTGCTTCCTATGTGAATGGGACAGCCGCAACAGACAGGAACATTATGCAAGAAAGGTGTGGCCTATCAGGGATCGTATGCAGCTCGGGCATAAAAATGTAATACACGAGCCATTAGTTAACAAAGACAGCATCATTTTAACACCGTTACATATAAAGTTGGGGCTCATGAAGAATTTCGTAAAAGCATTAGATAAAATGAGCAAAGCTTTCACTTATCTTCGAGAAAAGTTTCCGCAAGTTAGCGATGCAAAGATAAAGGAAGGTATCTTTGTAGGACCTCAGATTAGGAAAGTTATTGCAGACAAACAATTCGAGAACTTGTTACATGGTAGTGAATTTCACGCATGGATGGCATTCAAATCGATCGTCGATAACTTTCTGGGAAATCACAAATCTGTCGACTATGTGCATATTGTTAAGCAGTGCATAGATGCATACAGAATTATGGGCTGTAACATGTCCCTCAAAATCCATTTGCTCGATTCGCATCTTGACTTTTTTCCCTGACAACCTTGGCGAAGTCAGCGATGAACATGGAGAACGATTCCATCAAGATATCGCCGTAATGGAGTCACGTTATCAAGGACGGTGGAGTGTGACCATGCTTGCCGATTATTGTTGGATGTTTCATCGCGATGTACCACATGCCATTCACCGACGAAAGTCGACTGCAAAGAAATTCAAGCCTACATAACTGTTATACTTCTTGTACGAATGATGTTATAATACTGTATGCGTTGTTAAAAAACTTCAATTGCGTATTTCTCGAGATCCCGACCTGATAGAGAAAAACGGTTTGCAGATTTAAAAACAGCGCATTAAAATTGACCAGAAAAACATAGAAATGTTAGAGAAAGAAAAAAAAAATTTTTTTTTTGTTAGCCAGTGTAATTAATGCCCCTTGGGCGCCGAACCCAACCAAGCAAGATGTGAATTGCTGGGCTCAAGAAGTTGAATCTGTGGGTGACAGAACTTCATTACAGAGAAAGTAGATAGCTCTAGATTGAATAGTGGTAGGAATTCCGGAGATTAGATTAAACTGTGCTTTAAACATAGGACTAGCTTGTAGGAGTGACTAGTAGGAAATTGTGATAGGTTTTGGGAATTTTCTTTGACTCTTGGTAAGATTGACTTTATTTGACCTTTAATCATATCTTGTATAAATTTCGATAAACTGATGTAAAAAGAGAACCATGGGTGCAGAAATATAGCCAAGACACCACATGAGGGAGGGTAATGCTGCTCATGTTTAAGGGAGATATCGACAAGAGAGCACATTGAAGATGAATTTCATTAGGTACCAATATTTATTTGAGAGTCATGTTTTCAGAATTATAGCCAAGACACCACATGAGGGTAATGCTGCTCATGTTTAAGGGAGCGGTTACACAGAGAGAACTTGGAAGTTGAACTTTTGACTAAGTACAAAGCGGATAACTTTGTACAGTAGATAACCAGGATTAGCTGTCATCGAATTGAAAGAGAGGACATAGCTCCAATGTCCCACGTCTAGAGTAAGAAGTAAGAGTTTGAAATGCTCTAACATCTATAGAGCTTATTCTGCGCTCTCTCAGTCAGCGTAAGTATGAAATAGATGCCACAATGAGTATATAGACATTGTTTTTGATTATTTCAGGTGTAACTATTGATTTGAAAAGGGTTGCACATAAAGGAGTTAAGCCTATCTAAGTTGAGATTAGGAGAGAACATGATCCCGAGGATTTAGAAGAACTATATATAGGAATTATGAGGAAAAACTAATAGAAATTGAGAATGAACTTTAGTAGACTATGTACATAAAAGAAAAATGAGTAAGAGGTACAGAAGAAGCAAATAATATACCTATATTTGAGATACGCTAGATTGAATCAAGTGGGTAGACTTAAAGACATTGAATTTGAAGTTGTGACTGATGAATTACGTTTGAAGGATCATGGAAATTTGTTCTCATGTAAATAAAATTATGTTTGAAGTTTGAATCACAATTCCCCTCAGTTGATTTGATGTGCGAAGAGATTGAGGAATAGAGGCGATATTAGGAGTGAGAATAGCATAGGTTAAGAGTTTAAAAAACACTATACGCACCCCCCCTCAAGTCGCTAGCTGTCATCACCTAGGAGGGAAGAACGAGGGCTGGGGTTGAAAGAGACGAACCTTATCTCATCCAGGAATTCCCATTCTCTGGCGAAAAGGGCAGTCAAAGAGATAGCTCTAACTTGGAAGATAGGTCAAGGAAAGAAATTTGTACTCATTTGAATAAATAACTAGCCTGCCCCACAGTCACCTAGTAGAAAGCTATGGATAGAAAACACCCACGCTGCTACACCAGAATTGTAAAACAAGAACATGAAACCCATATTGTAAACCCAGAAAGTAAATCAGAACGTAAACCAGAAAGTAAACCAGAACGTAAAACATAAAGGTAAACCAAAACGTAAACCAAAACGTAAAACCAGAACGTAAACAAGAACGTGAACCAGAACATAAACCAGATTGTAAACCATAAAGAAACCAGTACCAATAAACCAGAAACGTAAACAATAGAACATGAACCAGAATGTAAACAAGAACATGAACCAGATTGTAAACCATGAAAGTAAATCAGCAACGTAAACCAGAAAGTAAACCAGAACATAACCAGTAAAAGTAAACTAAAATTAAATCCGCAAAGTAAACAAGAAAGTAAACTAGAACGTAAAACCAGAACGTAAAAACAAGAACGTAAACTAGAAAGTAAACCAGAACGTAAAACCAGAAATAGTAAAACTATGAACGTAATAACCCCGTATAAGATATGGCATCTATTGTAAATTACAAAATTAATTTTGCGCAGATATAGTCCAGAAAGTTATTATTGAATACCAAATGAACAGAGATAATGATTGTTACAACACAATAATGGGACTACTCTCATTGGGTAAATAAAATCAACAAACGAAGGAGATCAAGTCCAAAATAAAAATGATCAGAAGTATCAACTCAGTTCATCAAGCCGACCAACATAAAGGGACAACACGCTAGCCAAGGAGCTACAGACTTTTCCATCAATGGGTATAGATTAGAACTACAGACTATTCATCAATGGGTGTAGATTAGGGAACTACAGACTTTCATCAATGGGTGTAGATTAGGACTACTGACTTTTCATCAATATGGTGTTAGCTTAGGACTACAGACTTTTGTCCATCATCAATGGGAATATAGATTAGGACTACAGACTTTCATCATAAAAATGGGGGTAGAATTAGGACTACTGATGGCGGTAGGGACAAGATAACCAATGTGGAGATGATGATCAAGACAAATACCAAGTGAAAGAAAAAGGAAAAGACCTTAGACGTTGGACGGAAAAACCACGATGAGAAAATCCTTGGAAACCCGCGAAGTAAAAAGAATAAAAGAGAAATCAAAAAATACGTAGCAACTAGAGACAACTATAAGTCAGACAGAGAAACATAAGGGTAGAACTTACTTGAAGGTCTAATCTCGATATTGTTGGCAGTCTGAAAAGATGAACTAATAGATAATAAAACAATTCTATTCTTTAATCTATGTGTGTGTGGTTTGTATGTATGTATTGTTGTTTTATTTTTGTGGCCTTGGTGACATTTACAGTTATTAAAAAATATCAATGTTTTTAAAAGTGTTTAATTATTGGTGCCTCTAACAGGAGTGTGAAGTGGACCATCAGCAGAGAATTAAAACTACTCCAATGTTTAATGACATGTCCCAGTGTCTGCCATAACTACGCCAATAGCTGATGCTGTATAATTGTTGTACGTAACTGCCAATGATTACCTATCTTGAGTACGAGGTTCATTTGTTTCTTTCTGAAAGACTTTGTAGCTGTTGTTGTAGATAAATCGGGATCGTATGCTGTAGATGAGGTCAACGTTTGTTTGCAGGTGCAGCCAATGTTTCGGTGTTTTGTAGACGCAGTCAGTGTTGTTGTTAGACAGACTCCATGCGTAGGCTGTTATCCGCAGTCAAATGTTCGTTTAGACAGATCCAACGTTAGCTGTAGAACGCAGTCAATAGTTCCTTGAGCAGTGGAGCCAAGGATGATGTAGACTCATTCAATCATTAATATGAGACGCAGTCAATGTTGTTGTTGCGGGGACACTTCCCCCCTGTTGTGTTTGTAGACGACATGAGGCATTGTCTTCAGTAAGGGCACAGTCAAAATTGATTATTAGAGACGTAGTCAGGGGTTGGGTTGCTGTAGACCACACCACACAGCGGCCCGCTTTGTTGGTAGGCCACACTCACTATTGTTGTAGGCCCATCCGTGTTGAGTTGTAAGCAAAACACACGCCAGCTTTCTTTCTTCTGCTTTGGAGTTTTGGTGAGTGTTCTCCATGGGCCGGTGCTGCTTCGGACCTCACCTTGAACTTACTTGTTCTGTAACATCGGGGGTGAAAATGTTCATGAATCTGAATCGTCACTCTTCTCATCTCCTTCTCCGCTCGTTAACGCTTGTGTATGACCAATCTTTCAAGACTTCCTTTCCCTGGCCACAACTCTGACAGCTGGGACACTCATAGAATGGGTAACTTGTTTGGTTTTTTATAACTGTGAATGATCACTAGTCCAGAAATAACGTCACCACATCCATAGGGCAGCTCAATGACTAATAATTGCCCTATTTTTCGGTGCCAATTTGTATTTTCGTTCACAATGAAGCAAGATCTAGTTCATGACCGACAGTACATTCTGACTTGATTTCTTCAGTTGCTTCAGAAGATTTCATGATGAATGTGTCGCTTTACAAAAGCGCCGTTCCCACTCGCTACTATTTCGCTACTCAACCCTTATTCGCGCCCAACTTTAATGAAATTCTCCACAAAACATAGGTTTTCAAGTCTCAACACCCGCATCATCATAAGCGGCTGGGAGAGCGGGCGGATGGGGCGCATCCCTTTTTATTATGGACTTTTATGGGACACGTGATCTTTTGGTCTTCCAGACAATGGCAATCAAGCGTCCCAGAGAGACCTTTGACCTCGCACAGTTTCCTTTCTGTGTTTTCTACTTGCTCATGAGGAATAATGCTGTCACATGACTTATCACGCATTCACTGCCTTGCTTCTCTCTCACATCTCTATTCGACCCCTTTTACTTTCCCGACTTTGTTCTACTTGCATACATCAATGGTCTTGGTATCGTCATCAATGTCAGATGATAATCGTCATCAATGTCTTGGTATCGGTCATCAATGTGTCAAATGGTAATCAGTCATCAATGTCGTGGTCTCGTCATGGAATGTCAGATTGGCTGGCCATTCTTTTTCAAGATTCATGGAATATTTTTGTTACAGCCATTGATTTTCTTTGGTACTTGAGAACAGTCCTGTACTTATGTGATGTACCTTTGAAACTTATCTTGATTGACTGCGAGCATCATATCCCGAGTGCGTAGGCTTTACACCACCATCATGGGTGATGGAAATGGGGGCGCTGGCCAAGATAATCTGATTGCCAATGGTGCATATTTCTTCCTTTACATAGTGTTTTCAAAAATCGCCAAGGCTAATGAGTCGGGTGACCCAATCGCGTTTCCGCGTGTTTAGTAGTTATCGGGTCCTTTCCATGTATTAGAGATAGTTGTCAGATCATACTTGGATCAGAATCAGATATCGACATCTACAAAACATATGGATTTCTGCAAACCTAAGGAATTCCCGTGGCTACGATCAACAACTTTCGGGATGTGTTGATCCATGTCATCTTTGGCTAACCACCTGATCGAAGGACTGGCTGAGGAAGCAGAGTTGCCGTCTGAATAGATAAATTAAATTATAAATGAGTTGCAATGCTTAAGCTACAAAAAATGGTAAAAACATAAATAGTCACCATTGCTGTTTTACAATTTGCTAGTGGTACACGGGTTTACCACTGCAATAAACATCTTGCAAGGAAGTCTGCGCCAAACATGATTATGTGTTACTTACAGTTGTTTGATTTTGTAAGCAATTTGTTTTATAAGGTAAAGTTGCAAACGTCAGGCAAGTGTTTACATTTATTTTTCATCATCAACACCATCATCAGCATCACCTTCGTCATCATAACTATAAAACACCTATGCCCCACCATCAATGCCTCATCACCACCACCATCATCAGGTCATCATCGATCATCATCATCGTCATCTATCACTATAATTCACCATCACCAACATCATCACACTATACTCACACCATCACCATCATCATCGTCATCACCATCCCGTCATCATCACCATCATCATCACCATCGCCATCCAACACTATAAATCGCCATTATGCATCATTGTCATCATCCACTATAATCACCATCACCACCATCATCACCACTATTCATCCACCATCGTCATCATCACTATTAATCACCATCACCACCATCACCATCATCGTCATTATCACTGTAATCACCATCACCATCTCTCACCCCTCACCATATCACCAATCGACCATCATCATTCACCATCATCATTTTTCAACTATCATCATTATTACCACCATCTTAATCATTTCCTTTGCGCACCTTATGGAACGTGGTGCAACTAACCTGATAGTTGTTCCCCTAGAGGGAAGCCTTCACCAACCAGTAATTCCCCTCGCGGGAAGCCTACACCAAACAGTAATTTCCCCTCCGCGGGAAGCCTTCACCAAACAGTAACTTCCCCTTTGGGGAATCCTTCACCAACCAGTAACTTCCCCTTGTGGGAAGCCTTCACCAAACAGTAACTTCCCCTTGTTGGGAAGCCTTCACCAAACAGTAACTTCCCCCTTGTGGAAGCCTTCACTAAACAGTAACTTCCCCTTGTGTGAAGCAAGCTTCACCAAACAGAAAACTCTCCCCTCCGCGGGAAGGCCTTCACCAAACAGTAACTTTCCCCTCGCGGGATGCCTTCACCAAACAGTAACTTCCCCCTATGCAGCTGTGGAATCATGTGGATATTTGTTTTTTTTATAGAGAGGTTGGTCGCCCCATTCACACCTATATTTTAGTTGTTTGTAGGGACATGTCTGAAGGTGTAGTAGGGTTCATGTCTGAAGGTGTTATTTAAGTCCATGTCTGAAGTGTAGTAGGATCCATGTCTGAGAGTGGTAGTAAGGTCCATGTCTGAGTGTATAGGTCCATTCTGAAGGTGTAAGTAGGATCCATGTCTGAGAGTGTTGTAGGTCCATGGTCTGAAGAGTAAGTAGGTCCAATGTCTGAAGGTGTAGTAGTCCCATGTCCCTGAAGGTGTAGTAGTTCCATGTCTGAATGTGTAGTAGGGTCCATGTTCTAAGGAGAATGAATGATGAGCCCAGTAATGGTATAGATCTGGGCAGAGAGAGGTGTAAAGTAGTCCCATGTTCTAAGGAGAATGAATGATGAGCCCAGTAATGGTATAGATCTGGGCAGAGAGAGGTGTAAAGTAGTCCCATGTTCTAAGGAGAATGAATGATGAGCCCAGTAATGGTATAGATCTGGGCAGAGAGAGGTGTAAAGTAGTCCCATGTTCTAAGGAGAATGAATGATGAGCCCAGTAATGGTATAGATCTGGGCAGAGAGAGGTGTAAAGTAGTCCCATGTTCTAAGGAGAATGAATGATGAGCCCAGTAATGGTATAGATCTGGGCAGAGAGAGGTGTAAAGTAGTCCCATGTTCTATGGAGAATGAATGATGCACCCAGTAATGGTATAGATCTGGGCAGAGAGAGGTGTAAAGTAGTTCCATGTTCTAAGGAGAATGAATGATGAGCCCAGTAATGGTATAGATCTGGGCAGAGAGAGGTGTAAAGTAGTCCCATGTTTTAAGGAGAATGAATGATGAGCCCAGTAATGGTATAGATCTGGGCAGAGAGAGGTGTAAAGTAGTCCCATGTCGATGAGAGTGTAAGTAAGTCCTGTCCTGGAGAGTGGTAGTAGTTTCCTTGTCTGAGATTGTAAGTAAGGTCGCATGTCTGAAGGTGTAGTAGGTCCATGGACTGAGAGTGTAAGTAGGTCCTTGTCTGAGAGTGTAGTAGGTCTTGTCTGAGAGTGTATAAGGTCCCCATGTCGTGAGCGTGTCGTAGGTCCCATGTACTGTGAGAAGTGTAGTAGGTCTACGGGTGCGTTTCCTGTTTTCCCAGAGACCACCCGAGAACTTACACCAGGCACTTTTAAGTGAATAGAGAAAAAATATCATTTGCCAGTTTTTGATAGCACATATTTAGAGTAATATTTAGTGTAATAGATATTATAATTTAGTTGTAATAGATGTGGTAAAATATTGTCAGTGACACTTTTTTATGTCCTACATGGTATGGTGAATAAATATAATGTCATCCCGTTCCCTTAATGTTGGCAGTATTTGGCTCTCAATAAAGGTTACTGGGTTTTCTCTATATCTTTGTCCATCTGTTTTTCCTATGTCTTTGAGGCAATTCAACTTTATTATTCTCAGGGCATAGTGGATTTCTGTTACAAAAAACGATAATTCTTGTATAGGTCAATGAAGCACATTATCTGTACATACCCTCTTTTTGGACTACTCGTATATTTTTTTTGCTATTCTTCTTAGCATGACGACATTTGAGTTGCCTCATCTCGCGCATTATTGTCGTGCATTCTGTTCATCCGTCTGTTGCAGACCAAAACTCACTAAAGCACGTTTACTTGACGGACATCGTTGAGATTACTATCCTTTACTCATTCTTTGTCCCGTTGCAATGTCTTTCCCATCCGTCCCTGTTTGCAAACTTGACAAAAACTCTAAAGCACGTTTACATAACGGAATTTGAGTAATCCGCTCTTTCTTGTCGTGTCAAAACGTAGAAATGAGCTGAAGTTTTGCGTTCTTGGGCCTATGTGCCGCAGTGGCTACTGTCATCCCTTGTTGCCGCAGTGCTACTGTCCATCCCTTGTTCTCGAAGTGGTCGACTGTCATTCTTTGTTGCCACAGTGGCTTACTGTCATCCCTGTTACCACAGTGGCTACTGGTCAACCTCTAGTTTGTCACAAGTGGGCTACTGTCATCCCCTGTTGCCACAGTGCTAACTAGCATCCCCTGTTCCGCAGTGGCTTACTGTTCATCCCTTGGATTGCCACAATGGCAACTGTATCCCTTGTTGGCCACAATGCTACTTTCATACCTTGTTGCCACAGAGGTATGTCATCCCTTGGTTTGCCACAGTTGGCTACTGTCCATCCCCTTTGTTTGCCACAGTGGCTACGGTTCATCCCTTGTTTGGTCAAAGGGGGTGGTGTGCTACTTTCATCCCTTGTTTTGCCATATGGCTACTGTCATCCCTTGGTTGCCCAACAAGTGGTTACTGTCATCCCTTTTCTGCCAACAGTCGCTCACTGTCATCCCTTGTTGCTCACAGTGAGGCTACTGTCATCCCTTGTTAGCCACAGTGACCTAACTGACATCCCTTGTTGGTACAGTGGCTACTATCATCCCCTTGTTGTCACAGTGGCTACTGGTCATCCATTGTTGGCCACAGTGGCTACTGTCAATCCCTTGTTGCTACAGTGGCTACTGTTATCCCTTGTTGTTTGTAGGAATTTCTGTAATATTTTGTCTATCCCATCTCCTCTTGGTCTCGCGTGCCCTGAAACCAGATTTTCTGCTGTTGTAGGCGCGTGGTGGTGATGCTGTGTTGTAGGCGCGTGGTGGTGATGCTGTTTTGTAGGCGCGTGGTGGTGATGCTGTTGTAGGCACGTGTGGTGATGCTGTTGTAGCGCGTGGATGCTGATGCTGTTTGTAGGTGCGTGGTGGTGATGCTGTTGTAAGGCGCGTGGTGGTGATAACTGATCGGGCTCCACTGTTATGAGATTGGCCAAGCCTCTTAATTATCTCTTTATTCATTTGAATGTCGTTGTAGATCCTACAATTCTTCAGATGTCATCATGCCTTCTTGTGGTAACATTAATGGCTTATCTTAATTAAGCTTCTCATCTCACAGGATGTGATTTCCCTCTCTTGTGCTGTGGTCAGTGACCATGTTTGACACTAACAGCAAAGAGTTGGTAAGAATATATTATTTATCAGCTGTCGTTTAGTTTCCATACTGATAGTCTGATGTTTAAGTCGTGGTGACATTTGGTAAGTCCGATTCATACTGATAGTCTGATGTTTTAAGTAGTGGTGGACGATTTGGTAAGTCACTGAACTGACTTATTGAGGCATCTTGTTTCAATGTCTTTTGTCAAGTCTTCAATTTTTCCTGAGAAAACGCTTCCTAGGTATTTGAACTGTGGAAAGCTACAAGGTACTTTAAGTTTGATGCTGTTGACATGTTAAATAGGCCGGCTGATCAGCTGATCTTCATAGTTTTTCTGATCTTGACAAGGGGATCTTTATGTTTGAAGATCAACTGAAGAATTACCAGGGTCAATATTATTACAAGAAATGTGTCAAGCAGTTAAAAAAATTTGATATAAAATCTTATCAGAATAAAGCGCGATGTACTTGAGTACTGTGGCCTATACCTCAAAGCCTTCTTTACGCCAAAGTCTATCCACGAATTTAGTTTCTGTTCTTTTCAAATACTAGTGGTCGCGAGCTGCTGTAAGAAGTCACATGATTTCATGCAATATGGAGACTACATTGTTTGTTTACCATTGTTTGTTTACCACTGTTTGTTTACCATTGTTTGTTTACCATTGTTTGTGTTCTCAGGAGCATTTTTACTGTGAGCTGGCAACCACAACAATTTAAATATCGTTTCAATGTTTATATAATATACTACTCGTCAAAAGTCAAGGGCCACTTAGAAAAAACCTTGGTTGAAACCATAAAACAAATCTGATATAAACGTAATTGGTATCAGTCAAAACGGCATTTATTGAATTACCAAATTTTACACGTCACGTAAAGAAATGGAAACACACATTCAAACGCAATGAAGCTGTGAAGTGTGTCACCCACCTTTTCAAAAGTCACACAATAGATATTGGACAAATAGACATTTCAAAATCGGGTATGACCATTGTTTTGCAGCAAGGCATTCAAGACAGCGTAGACGCATCGAGTCCACAAGGGTCCGAAGAGTATCCTGAGGAACAGCTTGCCATTCCTGAAGCAGAAATGCAGTCAGCTGTGCAACATCCATTGGCAGGGGGTGATTTGTTGACAATCTTCGACCAAAGACATCCCAGAGGTGCTCAATCGGAGAAAAGTCAGGTGAATGAGCTGGCCACGCCATCCTGATGATCCAATGTTGCTGAATAAACTCATTCACCACACGAGCTCGATGGGGTCGAGCGTTATCATCTTGGAGGATGGCATTACCACCTATGGCCTCCAGAGCAGGCTGAACAATTGGTCTCAAGATTTCGTTCTGGTATCTTGGGCCGGTCAAGTTGCCTTGGATGATGTAGATGGGGTCCTGCCGTGTCTGTAGAAGCCTCCCCAGTAACATCAACAGAACCCCTACCATTACGATCCACCTCTCGAATTGTGTCATCGTATAATAAATCGCTCTCCTGGTCGTCTCCAAACTCGAATCCTACCCATCATTGAATGACACAGAAGCGAGATTCATCAGTGAAGAGAACTTGACTCCCCATTGTTGCCTTGTCCATCGGATGTGCTCGCGACACCAAGCAACACGGGCTCTGCGATGAGCAGGAGTAAGAGGGATTCTGACTGCAGGACGTCGATGCAGCCAGTCCAAATTCATGTAAACGTCTGCGAATGGTGCTTTGACTGACATTAACGTTTACAGTTTTGTCTCAGCTGACATCTTAGAGTGGAACAAGTCACTGTTCGATGGCGCAGGGCTGACAACAAGAGGGTTACCGGTCATCATGTCTATTGGTGCATCTAAGGCGATCTGGCCGGTGGCGATCCTCCAACACTTCCTGTGGCCTGAAATCTCTCCAAAATTCTTTGGATAGTAGAGTGTGACACTGCAAGCCGTCTAGCAACCTCACGGACAGATAAATCACTTTCAACCCACGCTATAGCCCTCATTATTTGTAAGGTGTCAAGACTTCTTCTCGGCGGCATGGTTTATTTTTGCAAGTGATGAAAACTACCCTAAGTCTGCTGATTTGTAAAACAAATTAAGAGTGACCTCTGTTCATGAAAAGTCGCCATTGCACATGGAATGTCAATCAGCACGATTACTTCACCTGTTTTGGGTTGTACGGAAGTTTTTGAAAAACACAGATTAAAAATGTGAATTTATGGTCAGCAAAACCAAACTTGCACGTGATACACCATGGTTGTTCGGTGAGTTTGTTTTTATGCTTAAAGTGCATAGAGGACTGTCAGAGGAAGATATTGCACCCATAGTTTTACTAAAAACTTCCTTCAATTTAATCATTCTAAGCGCTTATATAAAAGTGTATTGAAAATAATAGGGTGGCCCTTGACTTTTGACGAGTAAAATATTAAAAATTTATTACAAATAAATCACATAAAGCCAACGAACCTGCGAGCGAAATATCTTACACAATCATACTTATTTCTTGTCATAAATCGTTGAATATAAGTGATTGTATTTTTATTTGTCCCGTTAAAATGTTAAACCTTCAGACATTTTGCATTGCCATTTTGTTTGGAATATAAAGAAAGATTTGTAATACTTGCAGTTGGTTATTTAGTAAAAAAATCATAACATGATTCATGTTTCGTTCCTTATGATGCCTTTTTGGCTCTATTATTTTATTTACTTCAGCTCTATTTAATTTGTATTTCCCAGTATGTAGCACATATTGTTTACTAACAATGACCCGCCCGAAATTATTCTTATATCGTAATTTGGTCGCCCTAAATGAGGGAACTGTGATCATAGTTTTTAAATTGTGTTCATCGATTTCATAGAGTCGAGGGGGGAGCAAGATACATAAAATATTGGTCATATGTACTTCTGCCATAAATGTCTTGAAGGAGAATTAAAAAACTTCGATTGGAATAATTATAATAAAGATGAGGCAGACAAGAAGAGATTACAAATGTAAATGAGAAAGAAAAAATGGAGGAGACTCTTCACAATTTTCTCCTAGAAGGCAGGACAAAAGTACTGACCGTTGATGGCAGTGTCAGGGACAGAACTGAACGATGTCATTATCATGATAGGGTCATTACTGATCACCCTATTTTCCGCAGATTCCAGGTCGTCACATGATGCAGGTGACCCAAACAATGTAGAGCGTTTTTCTGCAGTTAAACACAAAAAAAAAATTCCAATTTAGCAACAGATTCTTGGTTATAGTAGTACTAGCGTTTAGTTGGTAGATGGTTATAAGTTGAACATGGGGATTTAGAGGTTAAAACAGATGGTTATCATAAATACCTAGACTCTGTAAGAGATTACAACAGATGTTGTAGTATAACAAGATATAGAGGACCAAAAACGAAGATAATAGTAATACACTAGATTACCCCCCGAGATTACCCAACAGATAGTAACTCAACCCCCCGCATGATATACCCCATTCCCACCAGAATGGTTAGTAACCCATGATATAGAGATTACAACAGATGGGTTAGTAATACATGATATAGAGATTACATTCAGAGGGTTAGTAATACTTGATATAGAGATTACAACAGCATACCGAATACCCGATAATAGAGCACTTTACAACAGATGGTTAGTAACGACATTGTATCTTAGAGATTACAACTGACCGAGTTAGTAACAACCCATATAGAGATTTACAACAGAATCCACCTCCATTAGACGAATACATGATTCGGCCACTAGAATTTTACAAGCCCCGATGTTAGTAATACCTCATATAGAGATTACAACCCCAGCATGGAAACTGTAATCCCCACATGATATAGAGATTTACCAACAGTGCTGTGGTTAGTAGCATACAGATATAGAGATTACAACAGCGAGGTTGCTTAGCCCCGCTAACACGACGTAGCCTACATGAAATAGAGATTCAACAGATGGTTTAGTAATACATGATCCCCCAGAGATTACAAGCCTGGACACCGTTCATAATATAGTGATACAGAGACAATTCCGTAACAACAGATGGTCCCCCAACAATGTAATACATGATACAAAGATTACAACAGATCAAAGTTAGTAATACATGATATAGAGATTAACAAACAGATGGTTAGTAATACGATGACGCAATAGAGCATTAGCGCAACCCTCAGATGGTTAGTAACTATGCGATATAGAGAATTACAATCAGATTGTTTAGTAAATATGCCGATATAGAAGATTACAACAGATTGTTAGTAACTTCCCCATTCATGAAATTTTATGCCGATTACTAAACAGGATAGTTATCGTTCCTTAAACACCAACCCATCGTGAATACTCAGACAACCCCCCGCATGAACTACCGTGATAGCACCAGATCCCCCCCAACACCTCAGTTAGTAATACATGAGTATAACCATTACAATCCCAGATGGTACTAGGTACCGAAAGCACAATACAATGAGACATAGAGATTAAACTCCATCCCAGACGGTCTTAGCAATACATGCTATAGAGATTACCAACAGACCCAATTTAGTAATGCCCCATTACAAAATCTGACCGTGCAACCTCAAATAATTACTTGTAAAAACACGATACAGCTAAAATGTTGTCCACCATTTAATGCTAGTTTACAACAGAAAGTTGATCACGTTTTGAAACTTAAAAAACCACACAGATAGTGAAGTATGATAGTATCAACCCAGGTTCACGGCATGTGAAGTTTGTTCGTTATGTACTGGACCCATGTTGTGCTCCCGTTCTTAATTTAAACCAATTGATGAAGTGACCCTGTCTTTGTTCATTGGGTACGCATTGTCTGTTATGTTAACTATTGGGCCTAAATCTTTCTAATGTGACTGCTGAGTGACACTTAATGACCAGACAACTACGATGACTGCAAATGGACTGATCGACTCGTAAATTTTGCTGTATAAAGTTACCAGACCTCTGTGGAAGGTTGGGAAGAACATTCTCATTTCAACGGGTTACTGAAGATTCTTGTGTTAAATAAACTCCAAAATACGTTCACTGCTGTCGCGAGAAGAGTATATTTACCAGATATGTAAACCATCTTTCTGTCTGTCATAAGCTGTTTGTAATCGTCAAGTAGTCAACAGAAGTAACTTAACATCATCATCCAACTGCCTGCCCTGTTAGGGCATCGTGTATACTAACCCACTATACACAGCATATCAACCAAGCCCCATCAACACAACCTCAAACGGCCACAACAGCCAGCCATGTACAGTTTGTCCAAAATGTTACTGTGCACCTGAATATAACGGCAGACTAGAGTAGCATGTAAATTTGGTTTGTGGTGTGAGAGTTTGTCCGTTCTACCCACCCTAGGGGTGACCTTGACAAAAACCCTGCATCGGTCGGCGAGAAAGGTCCTTCGACAATATGAAGAAGCGTGGTTCAGAACAAGTTGCTGCGTGGTACTGCAACGTTGTACGAGGTACTTTACTGCACAGTAACTTTTAGGACACCCTGTAATATCTCGTCTGAGATAGACAGCCAATGAGGTTACATCGTCTGTTTTAGCATATCACTTACAAATGTAAGAAAATAACTTTCACTAACTAAACTAAACAGTTATGAACCAGTTGTGCATGAAGTGCATGTCATGTTTCCAAGTACATTCTATACACTTGTCGTGTTTCCAAGTACATTCTATACACTTGTCATCGTGTTTCCAAGTACATTCTATACACTTGTCGTGTTTCCAACAACATTATCATGGATACTATCTAAACCAATTTGATGACTGCAATTTGTCCATGCAAAAATTACAAATTTCAGAAGCTTAATTGATTAACAAAAAAACTGAAGAAGATTGAGGGAAATGGCTTCTTCTTTTTCTTCAAATGCCAAAGATTCAACAATTTCTTAGGATTGCTTGTCGGTTTTCTAGGCAGAAATCATGAAAACAGAACAGAAGAAAAGAAACATCATCTGTGCGTGTTACCTCAAACACAAGAGATACCATACTTCCAATGATTCGCCTTTTTCATTGATTTTTGGACAACGATGTTATCCTGCGCACGGAATACCACCAACTTTCTATCTACTATCTATCTATCTATCTATCTATCTATCTATCTATCTATCTATCTATCTATCTATCTATCTATCTATCTATCTATCTATCTATCTCTATCTATCTATCTATCTATCTATCTATCTATCTATCTATCTATCTATCTATCTATCTATCTATCTATCTATCTATCTATCTATCTATCTATCTATCTATCTATCTATCTATCTATCTATCTATCTATCTATCTATCTATCTATCTATCTATCTATCTATCTATCTATCTATCTATCTATCTATCTATCTATCTATCTATCTAGCTATCTATCTATCTATCTTTCTATCTATCTATCTATCTATCTATCTATCTAGCTATCTATCTATCTATCTATCTATCTATCTATCTATCTATCTATCTATCTATCTATCTATCTATCTATCTATCTATCTATCTATCTATCTATCTATCTATCTATCTATCTATCTATCTATCTATCTATCATTTGGTTTATATTATTTTTCTTTTTTTAAATTCTTTCACACGAAATTAGTAGCGGCACGGACAAAGAAAAAGTGCGTAAAAAATGGTGTGCATGGAACAAATAACCACACTTAAGTAGGTGGGGAATTGGGTGTTTTGGAACGGGGGTTAGACACAGAAAGATCAAGATTGGACTAAGATGGTTGGCCAATCTGCAGCTAAAATTACACATAATTCTCGACGTTGTGATACGTAGGTCCACAGTTGTGATTAGAGGAATGCAAATTGTTGGAAATTTATGTATTTGTTTCCATTATATAAACTCTCATACTCTCCAAAATAGTTTACACAACCAACAAAGGAAAAGCGTTCAAATGACAGTGTTCATTCATGAAACCGTTTTGATTACACTGTATAATGGAAAAGAAACCAAAAACACTAAAACTCTATCTGCTCGATGCATTATTGCTAGTATGAGTTATAGATTAAGGTAATAAGTGACCCTTTACGCGTCTATATAATATATATTATATATACTTTTGTTGATTTTCTTGTGTTAGTTTTTCCATGCAGACTAATATCTCTGGCCTTTGGTGGAGGACCATATGCCTAAACAATTTTTATATGGAGAACCCTTTCCCATGCTGTCTAAATTTTTCTCTTTCTCATACACAGTTGAGGGGGGGGGGGGGGGGGGGGGGGTGGGGGGGGGGGGGGGGGGGGGGGGGGGGGGGGGGGGGGGGAGGGGGGGGGCAAGACATGGTTGAAATGAAAAAACCGTGAGACGTGTTCTTCAATGCCACCCTATTATGTCCTCCAACGTCGATAGAGTTAGGATTAGGGTAACGATTTATTTTAACGTTTTTCTGGTTTCTAAACTTAATCTTAAAGCTTACCCCTTATTACTGCTTCTCTGAATTCTTTTTTTAAGGACGCATCGAACAGACGACCCAGTCATTTTCATTTCAACCGAATAACAATTCTAAAATTACCTGTATCTTCTTCTTCTTCTTCTCCTCGTTCGCCGCCGGACTTCCACATTAATGACTCTAATAAAGGCAGTGGTCAAGGTCAAGGTGCCTGACATCACCAAATCGTTTTTTTCGTGGAGAAGTAGGGTTGTTACTGCTGTATACTGGGCAGGACTGCAGCAGATGTTCGGATGTCATGTGGCTGATGCCACAGGTGGCAGAGATCTGTTGGACCAATCCTGTACTTGTGATATAGATCTGTTGGACCAATGCTGTACTTGTGATATAGATCTGTTGGACCAATGCTGTACTTGTGATATAGATGGTACCTCAAACTGTTGTGTCCAGTGTGTAGCCGGAAAATGATGACCTAGTCTCGCCTAGATAACTGGTGAAAGGCGTAATTTATGCCTGGGTTATCTCTTTCCCATTTAGACTTGAATGTGGCTTTTATAGTTGGTGCTTTAGCCACTTTATAAGTTGTCACTGTTTCATTTTGTAGTAGTCCTCCTTTTTCCTTAGCAAGTTTGTCTGCTTCCTCACTGCCGGGAATGTTGCAAATGGGCTGGTATTCACTGGAAAGTGCACCTGTTGAAACATTTGATCAGGCCTTCGAGCGAGCTTAATCAGATATTTTAATCCCTTAGCATGGTGAAATCTGCTTATTTCTTAGGCCTCTGTTATTCCTGATTAAACAGCTGTGCTTTTAGGGGTAGATTGAAAAATAGGTTTCTTAATTATTGTTAAATTGAATCAGCAGAGAACTTACTTGTTTCTGTTTTTAACAATTGATGTTACGATGACAACGAAGAAAGCGACAAGGAGCATACAATCACAACAATGACTCCCACCAGCCACTCCGGCAAGTTGTCTTCATTGACGTCATCATGGCTTGCTTCTTGTACGCTAACAAAAAAACAAAATAGAGAACAACGAAATATCAATAACAAAAATATTAAAGGCAAGACAAGGTTTCAATACACTGAGAAGATATATGGGAAATCACGAGAAATCAACAAGGTTTCCAATACACTGAAAGATACATGAAAATCACGAGAAATCAACAAGGTTTCAATACACTGAGAGATATATGGAAATCACGAGAAATCAACAAGGTTTCAGTACACTGAGAGATATATGAAAATCACGAGAAATCAACAAGGTTTCAATACACTGAGAGATATATGGAAATCACGAGAAATCAACAAGGTTTTCAATACACTGAGAGATATAAGGAAATCACGAGAAATCAACAAGGTTTCAATACACTGAGAGATATATGAAAATCACGAGAAATCAACAAGGTTTTCAATACACTGAGAGATATATGAAAATCACGAGAAATCAACAAGGTTTCAATTACACTGAGAAGATATATGAAAATCACGAGAAATCAAAAAGGTTTCAATACAAGAGATATAATGAAAAATCCGATAAATCAACAAGGGGTTTCAATACACGTAGAGATATATGAAAATCACGAGAAATCAACAAGGTTTCAATACACTGAGAGATATATGAAAATCACGAGAAATCAACAAGGTTTCAATACACTGAAGATATATGAAAAAATCACGAGAAATCAAATTCCAACAGAAAAATCTGAATCTTCATGTAAAATGTCAAGGCAGTGCTATTGTATGGCCCTGGAACATGGACATCAATGAAAACTACAGCAAAGAACTTACAGATGGGTATTTGGACAGAACAGACGAGGTTGAAGTGGTCTGATAAGATCACTAATATGGAGCTGCTGATAAGATCACTAATATGGAGCTGCTGATAAGATCACTAATATGGAGCTGCTGATAAGATCACTAATATGGAGCTGCTGATAAGATCACTAATATGGAGCTGCTGATAAGATCACTAATATGGAGCTGCTGATAAGATCACTAATATGGAGCTGCTGATAAGATCACTAATATGGAGCTGCTGATAAAATCACTAATATGGAGCTGCTGATAAGATCACTAATATGGAGCTGCTGATAAGATCACTAATATGGAGCTGCTGATAAGATCACTATTATGGAGCTGCTGATAAGATCACTAATATGGAGCTGCTGATAAGATCACTAATATGGAGCTGCTGATAAGATCACTAATATGGAGCTGCTGATAAGATCACTAATATGGAGCTGCTGATAAGATCACTAATATGGAGCTGCTGATAAGATCACTAATATGGAGCTGCTGATAAGATCACTAATATGGAGCTGCTGATAAGATCACTAATATGGAGCTGCTTATAAGATCACTGATATGAGTAAATATCATATCATGTTTTGTATACGATCACTTCCTGGTTGTATTGTTTATACACGGTAGTCCGTGGTTACAGGAAGTGACGTCTTGTCGGCTGCTCAAATTGATAGCAGACG
Organism: Oreohelix idahoensis; assembly: GCA_024509875.1. Taxonomy (NCBI): domain Eukaryota; kingdom Metazoa; phylum Mollusca; class Gastropoda; order Stylommatophora; family Oreohelicidae; genus Oreohelix; species Oreohelix idahoensis. Next base: position 33,325 of record JAMPIV010011368.1, read on the forward strand.
CAAACTTTGAATTGGGACAAGTTGAGCTACCCTATAAATACTTGGGCTGTGTCATCGTCTGTGGTAGATGGCATATGTCCGTATGGACTATATCTCAGCTTGTGGATATTATCCACCTGCATGCAATTTAACCATCAATTGTATTACAGTCTTCACTGTCAAGTGTAATTAATCAGTTTTAGGCAAATTGCAGAGTGTGAAGTTTCTAAATGCGTGAGTACCAGACTTTATAAAAATGAGAATGATGTCTCCGAGGACGAGGACGGTAGTCTAGACACGACTAGAAGAGATCCTCTTATATTGTCGCACATTTGAAGAGATGAACAAATATTGTGTGTAATAAAATATTTGGTAGCACTGTCAATGGTTATTGATCGTGTTTGTTGCTCTGAGTGTGCCTGTGTGCGGGCCAGGGAGATTGGGATAATGTCTGACTCCAAAAATTGAACCCATAATCAGATTACACATTCACGTGCAAAGCTATTAGCATAACCCTGGAAGGCGACTCTCAAGGCCTAAATAGAGACAGAGTGTCAAAGCCATAGAGTCTGTTGCACTCTTGATCCAATCCAATTAGCAAGTCAAGCTATTAAGGAATTGTACCCGTATCAGACTATTGGGGGCCAAGCTTAATCAGGACAATACTGGAAGAAGCAAAATATAAACATTTTTCAAAATGGCGGCATTGATCGTCTGCCGAAGATTTTAAAGTGTGGAAGTGACTTTCCAATATTTAATTGCATCTCAAAGTGCCTCAAAGTGTCAGTAACAAAGAAGAAGTGACATTTTTTCAATATCACTCAAATAGATTTTATATGGAGATGCATTACTCTTGCATTCATTAATTAACGTTGTCCCACATTATATGTCAGCGAGATAGACCAGAGCTAGTGGTGTTTTCAAGTGTCAGCCTTACGATTCTAGTACTGGCCTAAGACCTCAGCCTGGAGAACGATCCATCACATTGATTCTTGCTTGTCGAAGTCTCAAGGAGGATTGTTTGTTTTTTGCAACAGATAAGTCTATGTATTGTTACTGATACAGCGTGGCTGTAAATACAATCTGTTTGGGCATGATTTTCTGACTTCACCATATGTGGGTTTTCGTTACGTAACTTGTACTTGTTTGTGTTGTTAGTGGGCAAGGATGGTGGGACTTGATTTGTTTATTTATTACCGCGAAACGCTAGGTCCGAATGAGCAAATCAAGAGCGTTCTGTAGGGCAGTATCTGTGTGATTCAGATAGAGTGACCCGCAATATCCTGCTGGTTTTTATAAAAGTTTGCCTTCCTCTTGAATTTTAAACAGATCCATTTTTGTTAAGCATGTACTGGCCATGTAAGTAGATTATTAAGTTCTATTTGAGTATGAGATTGTCGATACAGTCAGGTTTAATGGTTATTATTTTTACCTCATAGATTTTTTTACTTACTAATAGATTAGTAGTTGCAAATTTTGTACGACATACTATCTCCTTCCTGCGGAACTGTACATTCATTTTCATAGATGTCATAAGATGTTGTTTGTGATATGCGTCTATTTTCCGTGGTCATAGATGTACTATAGCAATTAGTTTAAATTAAATTCAAATATATTTTATAGTTATTCGTATCTTTTCCATTTGAAATTTCCTTCAGTTGCTCTACCCCTGTCTATCATTGTCATTACTAGTTGTACGGTGCTATTTTTTCTTTTGTTGTTCATATCTCGTATTGTCAACTGCACCTATATTATTGCAATTATAAATGATTCTGAGATTGGTGGATAAGTATTGAACTTATAAGCTGACATATTCATATACATTAAAAGTTAAACATATTGTGTATTACTGATAAACACAATAATAAGCAACCATGACTTCTTCATTTAAAGGATTTTAATGAAAATTTGAAAAAGAATTATAATTTGGAAGGTCACGCAACTTGCAGGCTTTATGTGGATAAAAGAATTAAACAAGACAAGAAGTTACTTCAGCAAAGAAGAAATTGGCTGAAAAAAGGAACGACAAAGAAGATAACTCCACAAACAAGAAATAGGATTGTCTGAAAAAAGAAGACAAGAAGAATTAATTGAAAAAAAGGAGACTGAAAGAGGAACTACACACAAACAAGAAAGTTTGAAATTGAATTAGCTGAAAAAAAGGAGACAAGAAGAGCTCCATAAAGAAGAATTAGCATGAAAAAAGCGAGACAGAAGAACTCCATAAAGAAGAAAAAAGGAGATCATGAAGAATTGGCTCTTGAAAGGGAAAAAAATTAGCCTATGCCCAGAAATCTCAAGAGTCGAAAGTCATGAGGAGATGAAATTGCAACAACAAAATTAAAGCTCAAGAGGAGATATTATCTCAACAAGCTATAAGATTAGGTGAGATTTTTTTGAAACTTGAAAAATTAAAATTTACAACAAGCTACACTTGTTTGGCATATCCTGTGGTAGGTGAAGATAAAAATAAGAGGATCATGCTTAGCCTGCGCCTAAAGATTTAATTTGCCAAAGATTTAATTGCGTCCTGATAGACGACATTTCATGCTTCCTAAATAGTTCCAACCTTAATTGTGAAGAATAAAAGGATAGGACAATCTACATGTAAACATGTAGACCTTATGAATTATTGTTGTAAAACAATTAACTGTACTCCCCCTTTTGGATGACATATCAGAAAGGATTATGAAGGCCTGTTAAGGTGATTTTATAACAGAGGTATCATTAGAATGATGCGAGGTATGATCGTTCAGAAAGTTTCGGTCATTTGTACCCTGAATCCGGAAAAGATTTTCACTGATTTATTTCAGCTGTTTAAAATAAAATTTTTTCTAGATTGATTGGATTATCCAACACTGAAAAAAACTTTTGAGGTATTGTCAGAATTAATTCCTAAGAGACAAGGTTTTGTCGATCTATTAGTGCTTGATTTCTTGCTATTCTGCAGTGG
>JAMPIV010011369.1:0-132582 GCA_024509875.1 Oreohelix idahoensis
GAGAAAAGAGACAGGCAGCTGAAAGAGAAGGAAAAGAGATTGCTGCTGAAAGGGAAGCAGAGGAAAAGAGACAGGCTGCTTGAAAGAGAGGAAAAGAGACAGGCTGCTGAAAGGGAAGCAGAAAAAGGAGGAGAAAAAATTACAGAGGTGGAGCATGAGTTGCGACTAAGGGATGTAGAATTCCAAGGGCCATGCTCCTGAAAATGGTGCCAGCCCCTTTACCTCAGATGCTATTACTGCTAGTCAGGGAGCCTCAACCTCAGCTATGTGTTTTTTTCATGTAGATCATTTTGTTGAGAAAGAAGATGACATCGAAGGTACTTAAGTAGATTGAACTTTTAGCTACTACATATGGGTTAGAGAGAGAGAGAGAGGTGGAGCCTCAAGTTATCACAAGGGCTTAGAGAGAACGGCTTATGAAGTTTTTTGCCAAGATGACAAGGGATGACAATTATGACATGCTAAAGCAGCTCTTTTATTTTATAAGATACAAAAAGAACGGAGAATTTTTATAGAAAAAAATATAGGAATGCCAAACTACTGTCGGGTGAGACTTATCACCAGTTCTCTGCACGGTTAGAGACCTACTTGGAGAAATGGACTGCTCTGGGGAAAACCCAAGATCTTAAGGAGATGATTCTTATTGAGCAGCTAAGAGAGTTCATGGCTCCAGACCTGAGAAAGTTTCTCATGGAACAAGGTGCAGAGAGGCTGGGTGAGTTACTCAATGTCGCTGAAAGGTATCAGGCAGCCCAGGCAGAGGTAGTTGGTAATAAAAAGAAACAGGTAGACAATTTTAAGACACCTCAAAACTTTAATAAGTTTGACCATAGAGACCAGAACAAAGGTAAGCAATATTTTGATAGGCCACGCAATGACTATAAACAAAAAACCTCACAATTCAATGAAAGGAAATATGATGAAAGAAAACCTTTTCATCAAAGTAGATTATATTGTAGCCGGTGTAGGATGGACAACCATAACACGGAAAATTGTAGAAAGAAACCTGTAGTAATGGCCACGCTTAAGGTCAGGTCGACTCCTAAACAAGAGGAGGCACCGCCAAAAATTATGTCTCTTAACGAGTGTAGGAAGGCACAGGTTAAAGATAGATCACTGAAGCCGTGTTTTGGCAAACTCCAAAAACTCCATACCCCTCCTAGAAAAGGAGAATTCTATTTGAATGATGGAGTGCTCTACAGGACGGATAAAGCAGGATCATATGAGTGTGCACAGTTGGTAGTGCCCTCGAAATATAGGGAACGAGTTATGAGACAAACACATGTTCAAGACGGTGGACACCTGAGGATGGGTCGCACCTGTTCAAGGACATCTATGTCTTATTACTGGCCAGGAGTGGTTGAAGACATAAGAAAATTTGTCGAGGCCTGCGACTAGTGCAATAAGAAAAATTCCACAGGGTGGAAAAATAATAACCAAATGCGAGAGAAGCATTATGGAAAACCTGGCCAGAAAATAAAGAGGGAACACACCACACGTGGGTAAATTACTCAGGACCTAGACACGCCACGGGGCAAACTTAGGCCTGGAAAGAAAAATGATTATAATAAAGTGGACAAAGTGGAATGGGAACCCCCTTTTCACAGACAGTCTTCACTCAAATGTTTTACCATGGCCACTATGCAGCGAGTACAAAGAGATGTCTTACCTCAGAATAAGCCGAAAATCCCTCAGTCGGACTTATGTGAACTGGAGGAAGATAAAAGAGAGAGAAGACCTCTCACGAGGAATTTAAAGTGGGAAGAAAACCCCAAGAAAAAAATTGGTAGCGGTCGATTTGTGAATGATGATTCTTGGAAGAAAAATTATCACTATAATGCTTCCAATGGAAGAGACCATACCGGTGCATGGAAAAATAGGTCAACAAATTTAAAGGTCAATATGTAGCATTGTTAAGGACCTGGACCGATGAAAAGGCAGAAGAAAATATTACCTCATCATATCAATATGTGAACGAGCTGATCACTCGTCTTAAAACTGGCTGGAAACTTGGCAATGAAAATTTGAGACAAGCCAGGAAAAAGCATGCTGCCTATTACAATAAGAAAGCGAAGGATCGAGAATTAGCTGTGGGAGAGAAGGTGCTCCTTCTACTGCCCGGCAGCCAGAATAAAATGCAAATTGGATGGCAAGGTCCATATACAGTTCTAGAGAAGGTGTCTAGAACCAATTATAAGATAGATAAGAAAGGGAAAGAGAAAATCTATCATGTGAATCTCCTGAAGAAATATCGGGACAGAGAAAACCAGGAAGAGACACACCTACTGACATTGTCTGTTGCAATGGAGATGAAAAAGGAACCACTCACTTCTCATGAATATCCTTTACATCCCTGTGAAACCGCTGCACAGGTAAAAATCAGCACACACTTAACGGAAATTCAGAGGGAGAGGGTTCAACAGGAAAGCTTGGCGTGCATTTGTTGAAGGCCTGTATGATCCACGGATATCTGAAGTAATGAATGCATGATTATGCCTTCAGCTCACGATATGTAACGTTTTGCAACAACTTCAAGACTGAATCAGAATCACTAAAACAGCGACAATAGATGTGGTGGACATGGCTGTAAAGTGGAGTCGCGGAGTCAGTATTTTTGTGGAGTCGAAGTCGGTAAAAAATGTCCACGGCAGGCTTGAGGAGTCGGCCCAAGATTTTTGTTGACTCCGACACCTGACATTTTAGAAGTGCGACTCTTGACTCTGACAATAGTTTTTAAAGTCATACTTACTTAGTCGTTCCCCTTCTACCGTGAGGTGTAGAGGTTTTTAAAGTCATAAGGCATCAAATTCGGAGTCAGATTCGAGAGTCTGACTTCTAAAATTTGACTAGTCGGAAAATGTTCTGGCCTACTCTACAACCCTGGTCGTGGACAACAAGGATAATGCTAGAGCCCAGATTATGATCCATACAGAATTTCCCATCAGACATAGCTGTCTTAAGGAATAATAAAAACTAGTTGCAAGGAGGGGTAATCCGAGAGAAAGGAGGATACACAGTGTAGAAGAAATCGTGAATAAACATGGTATGAAGCTGGTCAAATGGACACAATTCCCAGAGAACAATACTGGCTTATCCTCACATTGCATTAGTGGGCAGAAAAATTAAATAAAATAACTCACTTTGGAGAAATTCCGCATTGACGTATATAGGTGATTCCCACATTGCTAATACATAGACCTGGTGTTTCCATCGTTGTGGGGGTCGAAAGCTGTCCTGGAGACCTACACCGTACACAACAACGGCGTCCGTCTCATTTGTTACCCCTGTTTCATCACTCCTACACTGATTATAATTACAAAATGACACATCAAACACATTTCCGGAAAGCCAGCTTGGACGTCTTAAGTAGTGTATCTTCAGTGTTTTCTCGGCTGCAACTTTGAAACTTGGCGGGGAGCAGAATATAAACGGGGACTCTTTGCAGTACGTTACTAGCGTGTCGTTAAAGGTCATGGTTGTTTTGTTAGAATATACTTCCGTAAATGTATGTGTGCAATTACTGACTTTGGTCGTTGTTTGATCACGAGGCTTCTCTGTAACTTTGGTAACCAAACTGGAGTTGAAAGCTGTAACGTTTAGTTGTTGGTCCGTAAGACGCTGTGAGCTGGTCATATTCCGCAAAGCTGATATCGTCGTACTCTGCTGAAAGTTGTCTTCAGTCTTTGAATTATTTTCGTTATTTCTCCAAAAATGTCTTATATAATCCAGATTTGCATAGTCTTTCAGACTTGAGTGCATGTTAAAAGCGAAAGTTGTTGTAACTTCCATTATGTCCGTGCAATATATCAAGCCAACAAAACTCAAAACACTGGCAGCAATAATTGTAGTAAAGATGTTTCTTCCTGATATCTCAGGGCAGAACCTGGAAGGCAAGAAGAGAAGGAGTTATCGTTACCATGGCTTGGGATATGACATGGTTGTAATATAAGACATTACATAGTGTTCATTTTTCTGAAGAAAACTTTGTGTTAAGAATGAACGATTTAAGAAATTTTTTTTAAAATGATTTTAAAATCAACAATTAATAACTTATGAATGAGTGTCTTACCAATTGATATCCCACCGTTTAATAAAGCTCATTCCTGATTGGCTGTAATGCCCCCATTTTGGAACCAAGGTTGAAAAAATTCACAATGGAAATTTATTTTAGATTGATGCTTAAAAAGTTTGATTTTACTTGCTTCAGGAAATTGAATACCGAAATTTTTTTTCAAAAGCCATGCATTAGAAGCGAAAATGTATAAATTTTAACATTTTGCATAACTACTAAGTGAACAATACACTGACCTGATATACTTTAAAACATTATATGAAATCATCTACACAGGTTTTAGTGAAAACAAACATACAAAACGGTAAAGAAATGGATATACTTTCAATTCATTATATAGTGTATCTAAAATTTAATACTTTCATTGAAAAGTTTAATTGGGGGGGGGGGGGGGGGGGGGGATCATTAGGTTGAATGGCGTGAGCCCTGCTCCTAACGTCTCTGTGTCACTACTTGCTAAAGATTAAAAGAACAGCTGAAAGTGTTGCTCAGCCTAGGCATAGCCAAGCATCAGGCATACAACTAAATAATTAAGCAAGAGAGATGAGAATTAAGTCTTACAACCTAAGACAGCCAGAAGTTAAGAATAAGTATCAGGGGCTTAGTGTAACAGCAGTAAGAAATACACAAGAACGATCACATGACACAGAAACTCTCTGGCTTACATTTAAGAACCTCACAAAAACACCTGCGGCAGGAGCATGTGGTGAAGTTCAACTTGGGTAGAAGAGAAAGAGGACACCTTGGCGAACAGAGTAAGTTCAAGAAAATATAAGAGTGGTGGGGCGCTCCCTCCACATTTTTGGGTTCGATTTATTATTATTTCAGGTAAATAGCTCCCTCCGTCCACAATCGAAACCTATACTCATTATGTTAATTTGTACTTGATTGCTCCTTCTGTTGTTATATATTACTGCTCATTGCACTATTACGAGCAACATTCGTTCAAAGCGGCCAAGTATAGTGATCAGGCCGCGGATCTGAGACACGATGGGTTCACTGCAAGGGTCATGGCTGTTGAAGTGGGCGCAAGAGGGCTTGTGGCTGCATCAGTGTATGATCTATTGAAACTGTTGGGGCTGAAGGGACAGTCGAGAACAAGGGCACTGAAGAGGTTTAGTGAAACTGCCGAAAAGGCATCAGGCTGGCTGTGGAACAACCGCAATGGGCAATGGAAATCGTGACAATAAACGCTGCAGTACAGAAAACACCAGGAATTTTTCTAAGTCCACAATACGCTGAGTTTTTAGGCGTACTAGTGAAAGGGCTGTGGCTGAGAGGTGACAGGCGATGTATACTATAGGGGGTGTCAGGAAGAATTTCAGTGGCGAGTGCGCAGTGTCAAGTCTCGTCGGCTTCGCGCAGGTGACTCAGTGTGTCCCCGTAGTTGTGATGTGCTACGGAGCGAACGGAATAAACTTTCAGTTGGCAAGTGCGCTCCACGTCTGGCAAGTCCTCGTGGATTTCGCGCAGGTGACTACCAGTGTGTGTCCGTGGGTTGTGATGTGCTTTCCTATCATCATCTAGGGTGAAATCTCCTAACGATTATGTGCGTTCTCCCGAAATCCACCAACATAAATACGGGCTCTGTAACTGACCCAATCAACGACAAGGAAACAAGACAATTTTCCTTCATAAACGAACTCAATTTTCTTTAATAAACCTATATCCATTGTAGCATACATATCCGTTCGTAAAGATTGATCCATATTCTCAGAAAATCATCATGACAGGATTAACCCTGTTCCAAGACTATCCCTTTTATTATACAATCCACATACTTTAAGAAAGGGGAACAATTTGTAATGGGTTCCCATTGGAACGCAAATTGAAACACAGCCAAAACACAGCTGTTCAAGGGTTTTCGTCAACACCTTGGTCCTACACATAACATTCATACGTCATTTCTCTGGTGCACCTCACTATCAATATTCCCAATAGTGCCGCATTTATCAGCACAGACTCAAACTCAATAAATCTAACATGTGGTGTGCATGGGCAGACACCACTAACTCCCCCCCCCCTCCTCTGCGCGCTACTGGAAACTGCAGGTTTCCAGGCCGTCACCCTAAATAAATGACTTACTTTTGGCAACATCACTACTACGATTAATCGATTAATAATGATCTTCTGTCAAAGAAAAACTGTTTGGAGATGTCGGGAACCTTGAGTTGACTGCTGCCTTTATTAGAGTCATAAATGTGGAAGTCTGAAGGCGAACGAGATGTCAGGAACCTTGAGTTGACTACTGCCTTTATTAGAGTCATAAATGTGGAAGTCTGAAGGCGAACGAGATGTCAGGAACCTTGAGTTGACTACTGCCTTTATTAGAGTCATAAATGTGGAAGTCTGAAGGCGAACGAGATGTCAGGAACCTTGAGTTGACTATTGCCTTTATTAGAGTCATAAATGTGGAAGTCTGAAGGCGAACGAGATGTCAGGAACCTTGAGTTGACTACTGCCTTTATTAGAGTCATAAATGTGGAAGTCTGAAGGCGAACGAGATGTCAGGAACCTTGAGTTGACTACTGCCTTTATTAGAGTCATAAATGTGGAAGTCTGAAGGCGAACGAGATGTCAGGAACCTTGAGTTGACTACTGCCTTTATTAGAGTCATAAATGTGGAAGTCTGAAGGCGAACGAGATGTCAGGAACCTTGAGTTGACTACAACCTTTATTAGAGTCATAAATGTGGAAGTCTGAAGGCGAACGAGATGTCAGGAACCTTGAGTTGACTACTGCCTTTATTAGAGTCATAAATGTGGAAGTCTGAAGGCGAACGAGATGTCAGGAACTTTGAGTTGACTACTGCCTTTATTAGAGTCATAAATGTGGAAGTCTGAAGGCGAACGAGATGTCAGGAACCTTGAGTTGACTAGTGCCTTTATTAGAGTCATAAATGTGGAAGTCTGAAGGCGAACGAGATGTCAGGAACCTTGAGTTGACTACTGCCTTTATTAGAGTCATAAATGTGGAAGTCTGAAGGCGAATGAGATGTCAGGAACCTTGAGTTTACTACTGCCTTTATTAGAGTCATAAATGTGGAAGTCTGAAGGCGAACGAGATGTCAGGAACCTTGAGTTGACTACAGCCTTTATTAGAGTCATAAATGTGGAAGTCTGAAGGCGAACGAGATGTCAGGAACCTTGAGTTGACTAATGCCTTTATTAGAGTCATAAATGTGGAAGTCTGAAGGCGAACGAGATGTCAGGAACCTTGAGTTGACTATTGCCTTTATTAGAGTCATAAATGTGGAAGTCTGAAGGCGAACGAGATGTCAGGAACCTTGAGTTGACTACAGCCTTTATTAGAGTCATAAATGTGGAAGTCTGAAGGCGAATGAGATGTCAGGAACCTTGAGTTTACTACTGCCTTTATTAGAGTCATAAATGTGGAAGTCTGAAGGCGAATGAGATGTCAGGAACCTTGAGTTGACTACTGCCTTTATTAGAGTCATAAATGTGGAAGTCTGAAGGCGAACGAGATGTCAGGAACCTTGAGTTGACTACAGCCTTTATTAGAGTCATAAATGTGGAAGTCTGAAGGCGAACGAGATGTCAGGAACCTTGAGTTGACTATTGCCTTCATTAGAGTCATAAATGTGGAAGTCTGAAGGCGAACGAGATGTCAGGAACCTTGAGTTGACTACAGCCTTTATTAGAGTCATAAATGTGGAAGTCTGAAGGCGAACGAGATGTCAGGAACCTTGAGTTGACTATTGCCTTTATTAGAGTCATAAATGTGGAAGTCTGAAGGCGAACGAGATGTCAGGAACCTTGAGTTGACTACTGCCTTTATTAGAGTCATAAATGTGGAAGTCTGAAGGCGAACGAGATGTCAGGAACCTTGAGTTGACTACTGCCTTTATTAGAGTCATAAATGTGGAAGTCTGAAGGCGAACGAGATGTCAGGAACCTTGGGTTGACTACTGCCTTTATTAGAGTCATAAATGTGGAAGTCTGAAGGCGAACGAGATGTCAGGAACCTTGAGTTGACTACTGCCTTTATTAGAGTCATAAATGTGGAAGTCTGAAGGCGAACGAGATGTCAGGAACCTTGAGTTGACTAATGCCTTTATTAGAGTCATAAATGTGGAAGTCTGAAGGCGAACGAGATGTCAGGAACCTTGAGTTGACTACTGCCTTTATTAAATGTGGAAGTCAACGAAATGTGGATGTTGACTACTGCCTTATTGTATGACATAGGCGAGTCTGAACGAGATGTCAGGAACCTTGAGTTGACTACTGCCTTTATTAGAGTCATAAATGTGGAAGTCTGAAGGCGAACGAGATGTCAGGAACCTTGAGTTGACTACTGCCTTTATTAGAGTCATAAATGTGGAAGTCTGAAGGCGAACGAGATGTCAGGAACCTTGAGTTGACTACTGCCTTTATTAGAGTCATAAATGTGGAAGTCTGAAGGCGAACGAGATGTCAGGAACCTTGAGTTGACTACTGCCTTTATTAGAGTCATAAATGTGGAAGTCTGAAGGCGAACGAGATGTCAGGAACCTTGAGCTGACTACTGCCTTTATTAGAGTCATAAATGTGGAAGTCTGAAGGCGAACGAGATGTCAGGAACCTTGAGTTGACTACTGCCTTTATTAGAGTGAGAAATGTGGAAGTGTGAAGGCAGCCTTTAACGAGATGTCAGGAACGAGTAATGTTGAGTTGACTACTGCCTTTATTAGAGTCATAAATGTGGAAGTCTGAAGGCGAACGAGATGTCAGGAACCTTGAGTTGACTACTGCCTTTATTAGAGTCATAAATGTGGAAGTCTGAAGGCGAACGAGATGTCAGGAACCTTGAGTTGACTACAGCCTTTATTAGAGTCATAAATGTGGAAGTCTGAAGGCGAACGAGATGTCAGGAACTTTGAGCTGACTACTGCCTTTATTAGAGTCGTAAATGTGGAAGTCTGAAGGCGAACGAGATGTCAGGAACCTTGAGTTGACTACTGCCTTTATTAGAGTCATAAATGTGGAAGTCTGAAGGCGAACGAGATGTCAGGAACCTTGAGTTGACTACTGCCTTTATTAGAGTCATAAATGTGGAAGTCTGAAGGCGAACGAGATGTCAGGAACTTTGAGTTGACTACTGCCTTTATTAGAGTCATAAATGTGGAAGTCTGAAGGCGAACGAGATGTCAGGAACCTTGAGTTGACTACAGCCTTTATTAGAGTCATAAATGTGGAAGTCTGAAGGCGAACGAGATGTCAGGAACTTTGAGTTGACTACTGCCTTTATTAGAGTCATAAATGTGGAAGTCTGAAGGCGAACGAGATGTCAGGAACCTTGAGTTGACTGCTGCCTTTATTAGAGTCATAAATGTGGAAGTCTGAAGGCAAACGAGATGTCAGGAACCTTGAGTTGACTACTGCCTTTATTAGAGTCATAAATGTGGAAGTCTGAAGGCAAACGAAGAAGAAGAAGAAGACAACCCACGCCCCCTTTAGCTCTTCCAGATTGGGGGACACCACTGTAGAACAACGTGTCGCCATCGAGAACATAAAGGCACGTGACATAAATCCAGCAACCTGAGAGGATGAAGCTACCGACCGCACCAAGTGGCGATGATTCCTACGGCACCACCTCAGATTGGGCGAAAAGAAGCACTCACAACAAACAGAAAAGAACAGAATACGCTGACAAGAACCCCAGGAAAGTTGAGATGATGGCTATCACTTCAAGAGCGCATTCCCATAATCAGTTATGACGAAAGGGGGCTAGTTCTACTATTATACCAATTATTTCAGACACAGGTAATGTTAGTCATTATTCCACTATCACGTGATTTTAAACCTGGGCTACATCAACAAACGACGTTATCGATTATTTTAAAGATAAACCGTTATTTAAAAATTAACGTAGCTATTATTTCAAGACAATTATTGTAGTCCTGAGTTTATAATACGTGTGAGTAAAAATGAGACAGCAGTAAAATAAGTATCATCATCAAATACCTCAATCCCCGCCGAAAGTACTTTAGTCGGTCGGTCTGATACACTTTGCACACCGTCATTTGCGCAGTTGTTTCTATTTTTTGAGAGAGTACATTAATTTTCGAGCACAGCTAAAGGGGTGCAACTGTGTTTGAAAGTAAGGCAATAATTGTATTGTTTCCCCTAATATGTACTCTCGCGAAAATAGCAAAGCGTGACGGTGTGCATTAAATCAATAGACAATCAAGTTAACTCATCATTTGTCTTAAAAATAACTTTAAAATGTAAGTTTTTTAATTGTTACTTCCAGACAAAATTTTAATTTAAAGTATTGCAGACTTATTATTATGGATCAAAATGATAAGATGGCTAAAAGGAACAGACGATCGCGTCATTCACAGCGAGCAAACGAGACAATAGAAGAAGCAGCAATGTTTAACGTGTAACAGAATCAGCACAGTATAATAAAAAACCTGCCAATTTTAGCGGGTTGTTGCTAGTAGAATATAACAATGAAACATTATTCTGAAGACACATTTTTAATCATGTTTAAATTTTGAATGTTTACACTCTGTTTCTGTTTTCTGTTGTACCTTTAAAAGGATATATATATATATAATATTGTAATTCCCGTTTATTTATTTATTCCGTGTTGTCTGATTCTCGAAACATACACAATTAATAAAGTTGTTGAGCTGATGACATAAGCAACACAGTGGAACAAGCGATGACTAGCAGACAATGGCGATGGACAGGACACGCATTGAGAAACACCACTGATATAAATACCACTGATATAAATACCACTGATATAAACAGCACTGATATAAATACCTTACTTACTTACTTAGTCGTTCCCCTTCTACCGTGAGGTGTAGAGGTTTGGAAGAGAGAGCGCCAGACCATTCTATCAGCTGTCTTCTTCCTGGCCTGGTTCCATTCTAGTCCTCGGTCCTTCAAAGATTGTCTAATGTTGTCCTCCCAGCGAACTCTGGGTCGTCCTGGAGGTCTGGATCCCTGGCTCTTTGTTTCCCATGCTTGTCGTGGTAGCCGATCTTCTCCCATTCTGCAGACATGGCCAAACCATCTTAGTTGGGACTGTTCTATTTGGGTCTGCAGCGGATGGGATTTCAGGCCTTGACGTATCGTCTGGTTGCGGACCATGTCTCTTCTTGTTACTTCAACCACTTTTCTCAGATACCTCATTTCTGAGGTTTGGATCTGGCTTTTGTGGGTTGTAGTCATTGCCCACGACTCGCATCCATATGTCAAAACTGGGACATAGGTGGAGCGGTATACAGCCATCTTCGTTTTCTTACCAACCTCTTTCTTGCTGAGGAATCCACGATTTATGGCCTGAAAAAGTCTCCCAGCCGCTGCTTTTCGAGTGGCCAACTCTTCTTTGATACCTCCCTTTCGGTCTATATTAGCTCCGAGATATTTAAAGTGGTCGACCTGCTCCAGGACCTGTTCTCCCAACTTAATCTGATGTTTTCTTTCTTCTCGTGATATCACCATGGATTTTGTTTTAGAGCTGCTTATGACCATCCCTCTCTTCTCCAGCTCTTCCTTCCAGACTTGCAAGTTGGATTGATATAAATACCACTGATATAAATACCACGGATATAAATACCACTGATATAAATACCACTGATATACATACCACTGATATAAATACCACCGATATAAATACCACTGATATAAATACCACTGATATTAATACCACTGATATACATACCACTGATATACATACCACTGATATAAATACCACTGATATAAATACCACTGATATAAATACCACCGATATAAATACCACTAATATAAATACCACTGATAAAAATACCACTGATATAAATACCACTGATATACATACAAGGCAGTCCTTGTCCTGGATGCTCCAGGGTACAAGAAGTAGCAGGAGATAAAAGAACACACGATCATCTATTTACAACGGACTAGCTCGGGCGTTGGCGTAGCTGGAGAGTCCTTTTTAGGGCTTTGTGCTAGCAGATAGATAATGTTGGTCCTCTTCAGGTCTTAGTATCTATCAACGCTGATCGGGTTAGCAGTCAACAGAGTTGACTTTTTTGGATGGTAACTGCGCTCTGATATAACCACATAGGTTGAAAGGAACGCGCCTTGCCAGAAGAAGGCAAAAACCGAAAAAAAAGAACACACGGAAAAGAGAACTGGAGACAAACATAATACAACATTAGGACGACAGTGAAAAGAGATTGAGCTGATGACACGTGACAGGAAGACGTGGGTGGGATACGTTTGTTAAAGGACTAAGCTCTTTGGTGGCTGAACGGTGATGACGAAGATGATGCTGATGATGATGAATAATGATGAAGATTTTACATTTACCTTTTCGTTCGTTCTCCGAGAAAATCCATATTTCTTGGTTGACCTTGGTTCTCTACTTCACACTGATGTATGTGGTGTCTCTGTGCTCGGCTGGGGACATATTAATTTGCAGTAATAATACGCGCTGTTAAGTTGCTCATGTATAAACGCATTTAAGAACTATATGTGACACGAAATTCGTTACATTTAGAAATGGAGTCATCTACTAATCAAGAATCTCAACTTGACATTAGTGAAAACATTTAGCATATTCTTCCAACTAGAAGCCATTGTACACATAAATAATCATCTATCCAATGACGACTCTTGGGCTGTGCGGCTGCACACGGCTCCGACTTGCTAGAGGCACAGAAATTTATATTTAAAAAAAAAAGAGAGAAATATAAATTCCTTAATTTTAAAGGAACAAGAACAAATAAACATAAAATGTCAGTCAACAATTATTAACGTATGGAAAGCAAATAATATTCTTATATGTCTATATTATTCTTTTATAAAAAACAGAGCAATAAGTTCCCATTTTGAATAAGGAAAATATTGCAAACAACAAAATTTTCAAGACATGCATTCAGTAAGTTTTTGTACAATGTTACATTGAACACCACTTGGGAGCCGCGCTGGTGTAATGGCTTCGGCGTTGTACTGGCGACCAGGTGTTCATGGTTCAAACCCGGGCGTCGGCGTTTGAAGAAATGTTTACGTCCGGAAATTTGACTGAATAGCCTGAACGGCTCCTGTGATAAACCCTCTGTGGATGGGAAGGAGCGAAGCTCCTGACCGGGTTGGAAGGAAAGTCCTCAGGTTCCCCAGCCTCGCAATGACATGTCATTGGGCCGAAGGGCTGAAAGCCAAAGTGCCGCTGGTTAAGAAAAAAAAAAAAAAAAAAAAAAAAACACCACTTGCGAAAAACAGTCAATCGAAATGAACTCTCGTAAGAGTACAGAGTATAGAGTATTTAACAGGGGTAGGGTATGTGTCACGTTAATGAACACATCTATCCCTATGCAGCGGTTTTCAACCCGTGCAGTAATAATACACCGCGCCCTGGGGCGCCGTGACTGACGGTCAGAGTCGTCGTGCGTGGGTGTGGATTTTTTTCGTATTAGCTGTAAAGAATACACAGAGCTGTGCAAAATTTCATTTTTGGTGTTTGTCAACCTGCGGAGAAATTTCACTTTTGATGTTGGCCAGCCTGTGAAGTCCCGCTCCCTCGACCCTCCTATCAACTTTCCGCGCATTCACCTCGCGCGACCATAGTAGGTAACACGGTGATTTTCTGTTTTCAAACGTTTTTGATTGGTTGTGAGTTTGATATAAACTATTGAAAGATTGTTTAATTTGGCAAGTGTTAGTAAAAAGCGAGAACTTGTTGAGGGTGACAAGGAAAGTGGTAATGAGGAAATGAAACATAAGTATAGAAAAGTATAGAACAATGAAGAGCGCCCACATTGTGTTTTCTGTTTCAAAGTACTCTCTGTCCAATGTATGCTGCCTAGCAAATTGAAGCGCCATTTAGAAAGTGTTCATAAGAATGACGTGTGCAAACCAAGAGAATATTTCTCTAGAAAGCTGAGTCAAATGAAAGAACAAAAATAACATTTTCTAAGCAGGCGACAATCTCGAGTAAAGCTCTTCTAGCGTCCTACAAGGTAGCATACCGGGTAGCAACATGTCAGAAACCCCATACGATTGCAGAACTCGATTTACCGTGTGCTATTGATATGGCGTCCATTATGGTTGGAGAGTCCGTGGGAAAACAGCTTTTGCCCATTCATTTTTCAATCAGCCGTCGAATTCAAGATTTAGGAGAGGATATGAATGAACAGATTATAGAAAAATATGAGGGTGAAGGACTTTACTTTGCAGCTTGATGAGGCCACTAATAGCAATAGAGATGCTCATTTATTCTGTTATGTGCGGTTTGTTGATGGAAAAAAAAAACGAAATGGTGGACAATCTTATTTTTTGTAAGGACATAAATGCAGGTACGACAGGCAAAGATTTATTTGAAATTGTGGACAACTTCAAGGCGGAAAATAAAATAGACTGGGCTCATCGTGTTGGTGTGTGTACCGATGGTGCTCGTTCAATGTCGGGCTGTTACAGTGGCCTACAAGCCCTCATCCACGGCAACGCTCCTAATGCTGTTTGGACCCATTAGGGAAGCACTTTTTTTTTTAATGCCCCTTCTGGGGTTTAAAATGAGGTCTAATGACTTTATTGTGTTTAGTGTGTTAAGGTGTGTGATCCCGGCCCTGGCTAAGACACTTTGATCTTAGCCAAAAGGCCGAGAAGCGAAGCACTTGCTTCACATCATTTGCGTGTTGATTTGAATGAAGTCCTGCAAACTGTCATAAATGTGGTGAACTTTATTAAAACTCGACTTCATAGAATTAGATTTTTCAGTAAAATGTGTCACGATATGGGGGCTGAGCATACATTTCTCTTATTTTATAGCAGCACTCGATGGCTTTCCATAGGAAATGTATTATCGTCACCATATGGGGGCTGAGGATACGTCTCTCTTAATTCATAGCAGCACTCGGTGAATTTCCATAGGAAATGTATTATCCCCGCATTTTTGAACTTAGGCGAGAACTCTGTTCTTATCTTGAAGAATAGAACCATGTCAGCGCTAAGTGCTTTCTGGACACTGACTTCCTGTTAAAAGTTGCATACCTCTGTGATCTTTTTGAAAAGTTGAACTCGTTGAATACGTTGTCTGCAAGGAAGTGAAACTCATTTGATTCAACTTATTGACAAAGTTTCGGCCTTCAAAAAGAAGCTTCTTCTTTGGAAGAGAAAAATCAATGAAAAAGGAGAAATGGACTACTTCCCAGGTTTGCAACAGTTCATTACAGACAATTGAATAGATTTAAGTGCAGGTATTGTTTCTATAATTCAAGGACACTTATCTCAACTCAGTGTTCATTTTGAAAAATACGTTCCTGAAAACTGTGACAGGTTTCAGTGGATTCATAATCCCTTGAGTAGTGATGGTCCTTCCGACTTCAGTACTGCAGAAGAGGAAGAACTGATAGAACTCTCATCAGACTCTTCACTACAAGCGAAGTTTTCATCCATGGCATTGCCAAAATTTTGCGGTGACTGGTACTTTATTCATCATATTTTTATTTTAGTTTTACTGTACACGGTTTTTGTTATGAAGATTGAATCATGAGAGCAGTATATCAGTGAATGATTTTCAGACAAAAATGTTTTAAAATATTAGAAAGAAACTACTTTATCTGTGCTGTTTTCTTTTTTATAGTAAAGGTTTTCAAAGTGCATTTTGCGTACAATTTTTCTTGTACGTGTAATTTTTTCACAGATTGTCCAGTTGCATTAAAAAAAAAAACAATTACATTAAACTTTACATTGTTTAAAA
This sequence comes from Oreohelix idahoensis, assembly GCA_024509875.1. Classification (NCBI taxonomy): domain Eukaryota; kingdom Metazoa; phylum Mollusca; class Gastropoda; order Stylommatophora; family Oreohelicidae; genus Oreohelix; species Oreohelix idahoensis. The sequence goes on from JAMPIV010011369.1 coordinate 15,770, forward strand.
GCCTTTCCAAAGCTCTCCTGCTAAAAAAAAAGTTAGGCTAAGTGTGGAAACATCGCTAGAGTTTTTACATAAATAACACATAAGGAAGGGAAACCCGAGGCCTGTAAACAGTAAATTAATATTAGACAAACATAAAGGTATGTTTTCAGGCACTCGTAATTTCTTACGAGTGCCTGAAAACATACCTTTATGTTTGTCTAATATTAATCTAGAGTTTTTACCAGTTATCCCACAGGGGAGCCGCAGAAAGAATGTAGTTGGTTAGGGGAGTCATGGACTCAAAAAGGTTGAAAACCGCTGGCTTAGAGCAACATAAAATATGTCATGTTTATAATCACATCTGTTCCTTATAGCAACATAAAATGTGTCACATTTATAATCACATCTATCCATTTTAACAACTTTCAATTTGCCTCATATATAGAGAAACTCAAAGATTGCTCTGTACAAAGATAGAAACATCCTCATGGGAAAACAGGCAGCTGATCACTTTGCAGACTCCTTTGCTAAAGACAACAACAGTAGTAGGGTAGGCGCAAAACAGGTCGAATTCAGGTGTTGGCGCGTGACTTTTATAGAAGGAAATACTCCGGATCGATTCAGGTGGTGGCGCGCCAGGTGTTGGCGAGTGACTTTTTATATAGCGATATATATTAGCCGGGGTGACTCCTATGACGATCAGACGCATGACTTGTTATATAGCAATAAATTTGTTCGATAATGGCGGGCGTGTTGTTTATACAAAATACTTAGACAATATATATAAAAAATCGATAATGACGGAAAATCTAAAAAAAAAAAAAGATAATGGCGGGTTAGTAGGTTACTAACGGGGTTTTTGAAGCTAGTGGGGGCTTTTTTTGCTGGCGTGGGTGACGACGCATGTTGCGGTGTAGCTGGCGGGTGTAGGTTAGAAGGGATTTTTTGTGTGATGTTGGGTGTGTTATTTAGACATATATACATACAATATATATAAAAAATATAAAAAAGCAATAATGACGGAAAATATTAAAAAATCGATAACGGCGGCTTAGGTTACTAAGGGGGGGGGGGGGGGGGGGGAGGGGGGGGGTTTGAAGCTAATGGAGCCTTTTTGTGCTGGCGTGGGTGACGATGTATGTTGCGGTGTAGCTGTCGGGGTGGGTTAGGGGGTTTTGTGTGTGTGTGTGACTCAGCAGTGTGTTAATGTGTTTTGGGAGTGAAGTGTTAGAGACTTTACTAGGGCCAGCATTGAGAGGTGGGAGTGAAGTGTTAGAGACTATACTAGAACCAGCGTGGGAGTGAAGTGTTAGAGACTTTACCAGGGCCAGCAGCGAGAGGTGGGAGTGAAGTGTTAGAGACTTGATAAGGAACAGCATCGAGAGGTGGGAGTGAAGTGTTAGAGACTTTAAGAGGACCAGCAGCGAGAGGTGGGAGTGAAGTGTTAGAGACCTGACTATACCAGGTCCAGCGTGGGAGTGAAGTGTTAGAGACTTGAGTATACTAGGGCCAGCACATAGAGGTGGGAGTGAAGTGTTAGAGACTTTACCAGGGCTTACTTGGGAGACAAACGTTCAGACACTCACGTTCATACTTTACTGAAGAGGTGGCGTGATAACGACACACACTCGCTCGCCACCACAAATCACTGAAGATGACTTCCACTGTTCCCACCAACTGGGTGTACATGAAAAGAAGTGATGAAATGCTAAAACCGTTGGATAGTGGGCTGAAGGCCACGTCTGTAAGTTTGTACCGAGACCAACCTTTACTACACGTGCGAAAATACTTTGGTGAATCATATCTAAAGTTTCCTACCAAAACCGGCATTACGTTGACTCGCCCTGAGTTTGAACATTTGTTGGCTTTACAAGGCAAAATCCTCGCCGAATTTGACCGACTACAGTTACCAAACACGGATACCTGTCCTACTACTTGCCCCAGTAACACGTTTGACCACTACATCAACTCCAGTTGTTATCAACCAATATCCCCACAACAGAGTTGGTTTCCTAACACCAACCCTTGTCCCCCTACAGCAACCACCGATAACCACCTGGCCGATGCCTCTAATCTACCACCGAAGAAACAGAGACCTACAAAGCGGCTGAGACTAGCGCTTTAGCTTGACATTTCGTCTTCTTTTAAAAGAATTAAACACATTTATTAAAAAATCTTGGTCTTTGTTATCTATGCTTTCTAAATATGGTATGTATAAATATCGTGTGTATACATATTAATATCTGTTGTAAAATATATATTGTATAAATATTGTATAAAAAGACAACACAATGCCGACTCATACACAATACAACAGCACACAAAAACGCACACCCACCAATTACACCACACCACACAACAATTAAAATACCTACACACAAAATTACCAGACAAGAACAAAACCAATACCACCTATACCCCACCACTTTTACATTGTCTTACTCCAGCGCTACACCTCAACACATCTATGAGTCATCACCCCAGCCAGTCCAAATCAATACCCCCCCCACTCTCACTTAAAAAATCCCTTGGTAACCTACTAGCCCGCCATTATCGATTTTTTATATTTTCCGCCATTATCGATTTTTTAAATATTTGTATATATATTGTATGTATATATGTATAAACAAACACACCAACACACAATACAACACATAACAATTAAAATACCTACACAAAAAATGGTATAGTCAAGTCTCTAACACTTCACTCCCACCTCTAGGCGCTGGCCCTAGTAAAGGCTCTAACACGGCATTCCCATCTCTCAATGCTGGACCTGGTGTACTCAAGTCTCTAACACTTCACTCCCACCTCTAGCTGGTAGACATAGTAAAGTCTCTAACACTTCACTCCTACCTCTCCATGCTGGACCTGGTATAGTCATGTCTCTAACACTTCACTCCCAGGCTGGACCGGGTATAGTCATGTCTCTAACACTTCACTCCCACCTCTAGATGCTGGTCTTAGTATAGGCAAGTCTCTAACACTTCACTCCCACCTCTCGATGCTGGTCCTAATCAAGTCTCTAACACTTCACTCCCATTTCTCGCTGCTGGTCCTCGTAACGTCTCTAACACTTCACGCCCACCTCTCGATGCTGGTCATAATCACGTCTCTAACACTTCACTCCCATTTCTCGCTGCTGGCCCTAGTAAAGTCTCTAACACTTCACTCCCACGCTGGCCCTAGTATAGTCTCTAACACTTCACTCCCAAAACACACCAACACACTGCTGAGTCACACACAGAAAAAACCCTAACCCACCCCGCCAGCTACACCGCAACATACATCGTCACCCACGCCAGCACAAAAAGGGTCCACTAGCTTCAAAAACCACTCTTAGTAACCTAAGCCGCCGTTATCGATTTTTTATATTTTCCGTCATTATCGCTTTTTTATATTTTTTATATATATTGTATGTATATATGTCTAAATAACCAACCCAACATCACAAAAAAAATCCCCCCTAACCTACACCCGTCAGCTACACCGCAACATGCGTCGTCACCCACGCCAGCACAAAAAGCCCCCACTCGCTTCAAAAACCCCCTTAGTAACCTACTAACCCGCCATTATCGATTGTTAACAAAAATTTCCGTCATTATCGATTTTATATATATATTGTCTAAGTATTTTGTATAAACAACACGCCCGCCATTATCGAACAAATTTATTGCTATATAACAAGTCATGTGTCTGATCGTCAGAGGAAGTCACCGCGGCTAATATATATCGCTATATAAAAAGTCACTCGCCAACACCTGGCGCGCCACCACCTGAATCGATCCGGAGTATTTCCTTCTATAAAAGTCACGCGCCAACACCTGAATTCGACCTGTTTTGCGCCTACCTTACTACTAACAACATCGAAGTTAGCCCAGAGAAGCAACAGGAGACTCGTGAGAAACATCAATACGCAAGACGAGATGGAACCATACCTGAAGTTATGGAGGCACCAATCACATTCAGAGAACTGGAGCTTGCAATATCCAAATTGAAAATGAGAAAGTCGCCAGGAGTTGATGGAGTGTCCAATGAAATGATTAAGAACTTGGGAACCACAGCAAAAACAAAGCTGCTGCAGATCTTCAATATCTGTTGCAACTCAGGCAGAGTTCCACAGATCTGGAGGGAAGCAATCATGATACCACTCCTAAAATCAGGAAAAGACAGTTCCACTGCCTCCAGCTACAGACCAATCAGCCTTACAAGCTGTATCTGCAAAACTATGGAACGTATCATCAACCTCAGGCTACAGTGGTACCTTGAAAGTGAAAACCTTCTTGTACCACAGCAGGCGGGCTTTAGGCAATGTTATTCTACCGAAGATCAGGCAACTTACCTTTCCCAAGAGATTGATATTGCGTTCCTATATAAGAAACTGGTACTAGCAGCATGGATAGATCTAAGGAAAGCATTTGACAAAGTTTGGAAAGAAGGGCTTCTGAAGAAACTGAGAAATTGTAGAGTGAATGGTAGGATGTACAAATGGGTGAAAGCATACCTGCATAACAGAAGAGTCCGAGTACAACTAGATGGCCTCAAGAGTAAGAAAATTCTACTGCGTCATGGCGTCCCTCAGGGAGGGGTTCTGTTCCCCACACTTTTCCTAGTCTACATCAACGACCTGGTTGCTGAACTACCACATGGAATGAAAGTGGCAATGTACGCTGATGACCTGGTAACATGGTGCACAGATGAGCACGCAACAGTGGCCACCAAACTGCTACAAAGAGCTATAGATGCCTTAACCTCATGGGCAAATAGATGGTGTGTCAGCATCAACACAGACAAGTGCAGCACTACGCTCTTCACCCTCTCTCCCAAACAAAAAGGTAGTGTCATCAAGATAAATGAAGAGCTCCTGCGAGAAGATAAACAACCCACCTATCTCGGAGTTACATTCGATGATAGGCTGACATGGAAGCAGCACATCAACAAGGCAGCAACAAAGGCCTGGAGGAAGTTAGCCATCCTGAGAAAACTAAGTGGAACCACATGGGGAGCCAGCGGGAAAATACTTAGTAAAGTTTACCAGCAGGGCATACGACCACACCTGGAATATGGGTCAGCTGCGTGGTGTCCAGCATCAAACACCACATTACAAGAGCTAGATAAGATGCGAAACCAGGCGCTTAGGGTCATCACGGGGGCAATGAAATCAACGCCTATAGTGGAGATGGAGAAAATGGGGAGGATACACGCACTGAGAGAACGCAGAGACACGAAAGTGCTAACACAGGCAGAAAAGTTCCTCTGTATGCCGAGCCATCCAACGAAGGACAGATTCCAAAACCTAGCTATGGGGCGATTGAAAAGAAGCAGCTTTATCCACCAAGCCAAACGATTTCGAAGACAAACCTCAGACCTGCCTGAAGTTAACAGCCCCCTAAAGTCTGTGCCAGACCAAACCCCTTGGAGAGAGGAGCCTAGACTACCAGTACACATCCAGACAAAAGTGAAAGGAATATTCGAGAGGGATGAACAGAACAGCGTGCAACGTAGGACAGTCACTCTCAGTTTCCTGGATGATGAATACCCACAGGACCTCTGGGTCCGAGTATACACGGATGGGTCAGCACAGAATGCAGTAAAGAATGGAGGAGCAGGAATGTAAATAGAATACCCAAACAACACTAGGGATACGGTAAGAGTACCAACGGGGAAATTCTGTAACAACTATGATGCAGAAGTCCAGGCAATCAAGGTGGCAACTGAGAAACTATTGAACACCAATCTCGGTCCACAGCCTGTAGTATTCCTAACAGATGCAAGATCAGCAATTCAAGCACTTCAGTCCAGAAAATTGCCAGGTATACAAGCCCTACTTTCTGAACTGTGCAACCAGCGCAGGGTCACCATGCAGTGGATACCGTCTCATTGTGGAATATCAGGAAACGAGAGAGCAGACGGACTGGCTAAAGAAGGTGCTGCAGACGAACAACCGGATGTACCAGTTACGTACCATCAGAAGAAAAAGATGATCAAATCAATCAGAAAGCCACCAACATCAACGCAGGATGACTACCAAGCTATGAACAGATCAGAACAAATTGTCATTCTGCGCATCAGAACAGGACACAACCGCCTCCACAGCCACTTGTATACAAAATTAAAGAGTGGCAATTTAGTCATGTGTACATGTGGACAGGCACCCCAGACTGCGGAGCACGTACTTCAAGTTTGCCCCGAATATGATATATTGAGGCAAACCCACTGGCCCAGAGAAACAATACTGGGAAGCAAAACTATAGGCCCTCTGTATGAACTACCAAAAGACAGTGAACGTTTATACAAGAAACAACATATTTCAAGCGAACGACAGAATAAGAAGAAGAAGCCTCATATATAAACACATCTATCCAATACAGCAATATAACTTAAAATTTGTCAAATTTTATAAACACATCCAACTCCTTTAACAACTGTAAATGTGTCTAATACATAAACACATCTGTTGAGGCTCACTTCATGGTGCGAATCAACTTGAATGCTTCAATATTTGTACATCAACTACGTACGTAAATAGAATAAAAAACGTGAATGTGATGACGTGTGAGAGGTCTCTAAAGGAGCCTGCCTTTGCCGTTGAGCGAACAATCTGTCTTCTTTCTTATCCAGTGTGGCTTTGCCACTTACAAAAATATGGAACACACACTTATATTATGTGTACGAGTTTCTCATGAGGCCATGTGTTTAAATATTCTTCTTCTTTCTTCTTCTTCTTTGATTCTTACCCGCCGACCGTCTAAGCAGTCAGTGGCCATCACGCCTAGTGGCGTCTTGTAGGGCAACAACAAATTGATTCCACTTTGCTCGGTCGGCTTCCATCCCCCGCACAGTGCCCCAACTCCGGCCCACCCCCTGCATCTCAGCTTCCACAACCCCCCGCCAGGCCGCCTCCGGTCGACCTCTCCCTCGTTTTCCCCAAGGGGTCCAAAGCATAGCTGTTCTTGTGATGGCATCGGAGTCTCTTCTGAGGACATGGCCAACCCAGCTCCAGCGTCTGCCAGCTATGATGGCGTGCATGTCCTCTTGCTTGCTCCGAGCAAGCAGACCCCTGCCGGCGATAGGACTCTGCCAAAAGACTCGGTGAATTTCTCACAGGCATGCCGCGTGAAAAGAGGACAATTTCGACACCTCCTTCTCTGCAACTCTCCAGTACCCCGCACCCCAGAGAAGCACAGAAAGCACACAGCCCCAACATAATCCTAATTCTGTGCCTGTGCTGTATCGAGAGGGACCTCCAGATGTTGTTCAGGCCAATAAAAAAAGGCCGTCTTACCCTATTAATTCTGACGCTGATGTCTCCGCCCGCCCCGCCGTCCGGTGTCACCATGCACCCCAGGCATGCGAAGGCGTCCGTCTGCACCAGCCGCCGATTTCCTACCGACATGGGCCCAGGGAACTGCTCACACCGAGCGCCATGACCTCCGACTTCTCTAAACTGATGTCCAAGCCCACCCGCTGGCTAAACCCATTAAGTCCCATCCGTTTTTTTCCCAGGACGTGCCGATGGCAAATGTGCCAGCAGTGCAACGTCATCCGCACACCCAGATCCTCCAACGTAGAAAATGCAGTCCACCCCACTCCTCCTGGACTGCCCTCCGCCGCCCGGCGCACCACCCAATCCATGACTGTCAAAAATAGAGTGGTTGATAAGGGGGATCCCTGCCGCACTCCCGTCCCCACCTCAAAAGCCAGGCTGCCTGCCCAACACTACACGCAAAGTCGGCACAGAGGCTCTCTATGATTGACACCATGCAGCCCGTAACTCCACAAGCCCTCAGTACCTTCCATAAACTGTCCCTATGTATGCTGTCAAAAGCCTTATTCAAAATCAAACGAAATTAATGTACAGCCGTCCTTGCCACTCCGAGCACCGCCTCTACAATGTTCCCGAGAGTGAATATACGATCCACACATCTTTCTGCTCCCTCTAAATCCCTGCTTGTTCTTTTCTCAGTTTGTGGTCTACTGCTTTTGAAATTCTCTGTATAATTATCCTGCCTAGTATTTTGCTGGGAACTGAGAGAAGAGTGATTCCTCTCCAATTATTGCAGTCTGCAAGATCTCCATTCTTGGGCAATTTGACAATTATTCCTTTGTTCCACTCTGATGGTGTTGTCCCCGTTTTCCAGACTTGTGCAAATAGTGGTTCTAATAGTTCTGCTGCCAGCTCAGGGTCTGTCCTAAACAGCTCTGCATTTAAGCCATCATGGCCCGGAGCTTTGCCGTTCTTTAACCCCCCGATTGCTGTGATGACCCCTTCCCTTCGTGGAATGTCTGCATTCACATCTAGATCGTTTTCAGCCTCAGGAACAATCAATTGTGTCTCTCGGCGGCCCCCCGCCCAGAGCCTCTCTGAAGTGCCATGCCCAAACCAACTCCCGTCCCTCCGCTGTCGTGACGAGACCCCCCCGCCTATCTCTTACTAATGCAATATTGCCTGCACCTCGCCTTCCGCCGATGAACTTCGCGACTGTGTCTCCTGTGGCCCGCTCATCTCCCAGCGCCGCCCCCTCTGGCCCGTCCCGCAAGATCGTCAAGGAAATTCCCCCCGTTGGCCCCGGGTTTGGCGTCCAACCCCCCCTGTCCAGCTGACTGCACCGCTCGCCACACAGTTGCTCCAAAACCCGGGGGACCCCGCCCCTGTTCTCTCTCCCCTAATCTCCCCTCTCACAGCGACATGGTGTAAAATGTTTCTGGTGCCATCCAGTCCGCTCCCTCCCCTCCCGGAATCCCAAGCACGATCCGCTGCCCTCCCCATTTACCGTTGATAAATGGTGTGCGTTGAAACCTCCGGTCCAATACCATCAGTCAATGTCCCCTTTTTTCCCGACCCTTGGCAAATACCGATATCGCCTCCCTATGTCAGCCGCAAAAGCCCTTCCGGCAAGGGGGGGGGGGGAGTCCCCCAACCCTCTGATGCCAAACCTTCCTCTCCTCTGTGCAGCTACAGCCGGTCCAGCCCTTCCTAGCCCACCCCACAGCCTTTGCTAACACCAAATGGTGACCACCTCCCACATCCGCACCCCCCCCCACCCTCACACCCCGCAATTGCATGTCCCCATCCACCGTCAATCACGATGGGGCCCATCCGACCTCCGTCACGACCACCCGGTGATTCCCACGTTAACCTGTGAATTCTCCTATGTGGGAAAAGCTGTTCCTCCAACGACCAGGTTGCCAATACACAGAAACCCACCAAACTTATCCCATCCTCGCCCGCCGCTCCTCCGCCGCATCCCCACCACCCCCTCATTATATGTATTTTGTGTGTACCAGCTTTCGCATTTGAGGTCTCCCATTACTGTAATAAGATCAATCTTCTAGGTGTGTCTTCGATTTCTTTCTGCAGTTGTTGATTTGAATTCATATCCTTGACCTCTTCATCGCTGTCATTCAGTTTGTGCGTAGCCATGTGTTCAAATATATAAGAAGTTAAAAGTTCTTTAGAAATGTGGCACGTTTTGCCCATCCATGAAATCGATTATTAGATATTAGATATTATAAGAACTTAGTGTATACAAAAGAAGTGTATAAAAAGGTGTGCATAATAGCACTGAATTAACTGTTTTCAAATAACCTAGATAATCACATTGAAGCAGGACGTACGATAATGTCCGTGTCCTGGCCCTGAACTACAGCTGAATTTGATTATTAAAGTAATTAGATATTGATCTTTAGATAGGGATTATGGTAATATTGCCGCACAAAGTTTACGGCCGAGATCGCCTAAGAATGATTATGTACTTATGACACAGCATGAATTCTGTGTAGAAACTGATGGATTGTACGTAGTATCAATGGATTTTTATGATGAGAATGAACTGTGTGAAAGTATTAGTTAATAAATTAATATGTCGTCAATACTAGGCTTATGAAGTCATCCATTTAAATGGAATTGCGTTTTATCAGTTGAATTTTCGTGTTCAACATTTTCATGTACACTATGGAGTACGTGTTATTTGATGCTAAAACATTTCAGTTAAATATGCATTTTCATATATGGTTGAAGAAATTATCCCTTCAACAAAGTAAAAGTTAACTATCTTCAGTATTTGAGTGAGACTAAGAAAAAACCCTAGACATATTTGAAGGACCCAAGTTTCTTAACAATATCTATCCAATACAACAACAACACACAATTTGTCACATTTATATAAACACGTCTTTCCACTATAAACCACATACAGTAATGTCACATTTGTCAACACATGATATGTACTATAACAGCATACAATTTGTCACATTTATAAACACGTCTATCCACTAAAACAACATACAATATGTCACATCTATCTATAAACACATCTTTTCTCTATAACAACAACATCACTTTATCACATTAAAAAAACAACATCCATTCCACTAGAACATACAAATTTATCACATTTATAAAACACATCTATCCACTACAACAACATACAATTTGTCCAAAATTTATAAACACATCTATCCACTATTACAGCATACAATTTGTCACATTTGTAAACACATCTATCCACTACAACAACATTACAATTTGTCAAACTTATAAACACATCTATTCACTATAACAGCATACAATTTGTCACATTGTAAACACATCTATCCACTACACCAAACATACAATTTGTCAAATTTATAAACATATCTATTCACTATAAAAAGCATACAATTTGTCACATTTGTAAACACATCTTATCCACTACAACAACATACAATTTGTGTCCAAATTTATAAACACATCTATTCACTATAACAGCATACAATTTGTCACATTTTGTAAACACATCTATCCAATCACTACAACAACATACATTTGTCAAATTTATATACATATCTATTCATTTTCTATAACAGCATACAATTTGTCACATTTGTTAAACACATCTATCCACTACAACAACATACAATTTGTCAAATTTATAAACACATCTATTCACTATAACAGCATTACAATTTGTCACATTTGTAAACAATCTATCCACTACAACAACATACAATTTGTCAAAATTTATAAACAACATTCTATTCACTATTAACAGCATACAATTTGTCACATTTGTAAAACACATCTATCCACTACAACAACATACAATTTGTCAAATTTTAAAAACACAATCTATTCACTATAACAGCATACAATTTGTCACATTTGTAAACACATCTATCCACTACAACAACATACAATTTGTCAAATTTATAAACATATCTATTCACTATAACAGCATACAATTTGTCACTTTTGTAAAACACAAAACCTATCTATCCACTACAACAACATACAATTTGTCAAATTTATAAAACACATCTAATTCACTATAACACAACATACAATTTGTCACAATTGGTATAAAACATATATCCACTAACAACAACAAATACTCCATTTGTCAAACACCCTATTAACAACAACATCTCAACAATTACACACTATAATAACAGCAATACAAATTTGTCACATTTGATCGTAAAACACATCTATCCCACTAACAACAACATAACAATTTGTCAAATTTTTATAACACAATCTTTCACTATAACAGCATACAATTTGTCACATTTATAAAACAAAACGGAGAAGGAGAAGTTAGCAGGTGCACAAAGCCGAAGAAAAGGATAAAAAGAGAGAGCGCATTCGCATAAGGAAACATACAGACACAGCGCTAAGGTCTAAAAGTGAAGGCTGACAAGAGGCAACAACTCCAACAACAACAAAACAACCAACACCACAGGATCACCACATGCAGAAAACAGAGCAGAATTCAGCACAGGGAACTGGAAGGCGATCAAGGTGTAAAGTGCCAACCCCCCCCCCCCCCCCCCCCCCCCTCCGGGGAAACCACCAATATAATTTCCTTAACTCATTCTGCAAAACATCGACACGCTAATTTAACATCGGACTTGTAAGAGGTCGAAAACAGGCCCTTATAATGACTCATGGCTGATCAGGGGGCCGATACTGAACCATGACCCACGGGCATATGGACAGAACCCCAGCTCTATTATTACTATCTTTTGGTGAATGCGCCCACTCAATACACTGGTGAAACTAGAAATAATGAGGCCCCGGAAGAGTATAGAGCCTATGCTTCTTTCGGTCGCGGTAATTGATGTTTAGACCCCATATGTACGGCGCAAAATCAATGACGCAGTTTTAGACAAGTTAGTCTACCCTCTTATTTTAGGGAGGAATTATGTGTTTCTTGGAGATCCCACAAGTGACTCCAGATCGATACAAGAGAGAGAGAACCCAGTCACGCCTAAGCGGCTTCTGAGCTCTCATCTCTAATCAGTCCTAATATTTTGGAGCTGAAGAAGGCACAAAGGGATGATAAATCCCTAAAGCCTTGCTTCTCAAGGTTGTATGGCAATTACTCCCCATACTCCTCATGGAGCAATATTAACAGGGAGAACGGTTTGGTTTTAAAGACGGGTGGGGAATAAGAGATAGTTAGTATGTCCCACTCCTCTATCGCCTCCGCCTGATGCTGGAAATACATTCAACCCTGCCCCCATCCCATTAAAGATTCGCGTGCCATAGTAAAAACAGGTCTCCTTGAACCACTTCTGGCCTAGGAATATGCGACCAACGATATTCGACAGTTTGTGAGAAATTTCTCTGTTCTCCATAAACCCGGACAACCAGATTGGTGAAAAACCATAAAACTACCAAGATAGAGAGTGAGCAGAACATCCAACCAACCAACATTGGATATCTCACTCCGTACCTCTTACTTCATCATCTTCTATGTAGTAATAACAGAGTTGCGTGACGATAAGCGTTAGAGGTTATGATATTACAGACCTCATGGGCCGTACTCCGAACTCAGTCACAGGACAATAACCATGCTTCCGTTGGCAACATTTTTCAAAAAAGATGGAATTATCTATCGATGGACGAGACAGGGAAAGCAACTCGTGGTGCCTCTCACCGTAAGACCCTCCGTTATGAAATAAGCCCAAATATCCTCATGGGGAGAAAATTTACGAGTGGGAACCACTATAAGTAATTTTAAAGAGTTTACTTTTGGCCCATTGAAAGTGGCAGACGTTCGTCAGTAACGTAAACGCAAAAACTGCACACATTGCAAAGCGAGAAATTCAGTAGCTCACCAATGGTATAATGAGGAGAAGAACAGAGGAAGGCACAAACTCTGTAAAAGTGCATGCTAAAACCTGGATATTTAATAACACATCTTAGGTGACAAAGTATGTGACGATATTTGTGCATGTCCGTCTACAGGTTTCTTTTTCTCCTTCATTATCCATTTATTTCTTCATTTTTCGCATGTGAATTTGTGAACTTTCTTCTTCTCCTTATTACCGCTCCTTTAATTGCTATATACCCTTTCTCACACTGCAAAAATCAAGTGTTTATGTCAAAGGGTAATTGACATATCGTACAAGGATTCATTGTAATCGCTTATAAGTAGTCGTATGCCAAAGTGATCAGGCTACTGAATGTGCAGACAGTAAACGTGAAAATAGTAATGTTGTGACTCTTTGACGCAACTCATTTCCGGCCCGGCTAGAGCTGGCGAGTGATTACCTGTGTGCGCAAGTAACGGATAAAAGAAAGCCAGATTCAGTCTTTCGGGCGAAAAGAATATTGGAGCATAAGTGATAATATCATCGGCCAGACAGCTTCTGTAATCACTATTTACAGTTATCAACACAACATGTCTGGAGAGACCACTATAAATAGCCGGATAACAATTATTCAGTAGTGAGATCGCTGATGTGTTCAATCACTCCGTCTGTTTACAGAGACGGAAGTAATCATGCCATATTTTGCAGGATAGGATCACGAGTTTACATTTTTAAAGTAATATGATTTTTAAAATACCAGCCTTCGGAGGCGAAAATTCAAAAAATATAAACACCCTGACACATCAAGTGCAAGCGCTGGATAGGTCCCAAATCGAGAGTCCCAGAAAATAATACAATAGCTTCGATTGTGGCAAGTTCTGCAGAGTCGGAAATCCCCTGTTGAAGCTTGGGAGCGTAAAGTTTAATAATATACCTTAACACACAATTTGAAAGACTATTAAGACAGACCTGCAATTGCAAGATGTCAAAGTAGCAAACTCCAGGAGCCATGAGACACTCGAATGAGAATTTCACATTAAAAGGGACACCAGATCGAAGTATATTGGGTATCGTTTGTAAACTTAAAAAAGAAAACACGCAATTTTTAAATGCCTCGGTATCTGTAAACCTTGGGAATCGGGAGCACCGTCATAAAGCGGGATTCTAAATTACCTCAGACCAAGAGTTCGAAGCAAACTAACCTAAGTTGCTGTGTTCATTCATCCTGTGCCCGGAGATGTTGTAGATTCCTTCTTCTTCTTCTTTCGTTCGCTTGAACTATATTGTCTATATCTGCAATGTTGTTTCTTGTATAAACTTCACTGTCTTTTGTAGTTCATACAGAGGTCCATATAGTTTTGCTTCCAGTGTTGTTTCTCTGGGCCAGTGGGTTTGCCTCAATATATCATATCGGGGCAATCTTGAAGTACGTGCTCCGCAGTCTGGGGTGCCTGTCCACATGTACACATGGCTGAATTGCCAATCTTGAATTTTGTATACATGTGGCTGCGGAGGCAGTTTGTGTCCTGTTTCTGAGGCGCAGAATGACTATTTGTTCTGATTGTTCATAGCTTGGTAGTCATCCTGCGTTGGTGATTTGGTGGCTTTCTGATAGATTTTGATCATCTTTTTCTTCTGATGGTATGTTAACTGGTACATGTCCGGTTGCTCGTCTGCAGCACCTTCTTTTAGCCAGTCCATCTGCTCTCTCGTTTCCTGGTATTTCTCAATGAGACGGTATCCACTGCATTGTGACCCTGCGCTGAGTTGCACAGTTCAGAAAGTAGGGCTTGTATGCCTGGCAATTATTCTGGACTGAAGTATTGCTTGGAGTTTGCTGATCTTGCATCTGTTAGGAATTTACTACAGGCTGTGGACCGAGATTGGTGTTCAATAATTAGTTTCTCAGTTGCCACCTTGATTGCCTGGACTTCTGCATCATAGTTGTTACAGAATTTCCCCGTTGGTACTCTGACAGTATCCCTAGTGTTGTTTGGGTATTCTATGTACACTCCTGCTCCTCCATTCTTTACTGCATTCTGTGCTGACCCATCCGTGTATACTCGGACCCAGAGGTCCTGTGGGTATTCATCATCCAGGAAACTGAGAGTGACTGTCCTACGTTGCACGCTGTTCTGTCATCCCTGTCGAATATTCGTTTCACTTTTGTGTGGAGGTGTACTGGTAGTCTAGGCTCCTCTCTCTCCAAGGGGGCGGGGGGGGGGGTTTGTTCTGGCACAGACTTTAGGGGGCTGTTAACTTCAGGCAGGTCTGAGGTTTGTCTACGCAATCGTTTGGCCTGGTGGATAAAGCTGCTTCTTTTCAGTCGCCCCATTGCTAGGTTTTGGAATCTGTCCTTCATTGGATGGCTCGGCATACAGAGGAACTTTTCTGCCTGTGTTAGCACTTTCGTGTCTCTGCGTTCTCTCAGTGCTTGTATCCTCCCCATTTTCTCCATCTTCCACTATAGGCGTTGATTTCATTGCCCCCGTGATGACCCTAAGCGCCTGGTTTTGCACCTTATCTAGCTCTTGTAATGTGGTGTTTGATGCTGGGCACCACGCAGCTGACCCATATTCCAGGTGTGGTCGTATACCCTGCTGGTAAACTTTACTAAGTATTTTCCCGCTGGCTCCCCATGTGGTTCCACTTAGTTTTCTCAGGATGGCTAGCTTCCTCCTGGCCTTTGTTGCTGCTTTGTTGATGTGCTGCTTCCATGTCAGCCTATCATCGAATGTAACTCCGAGATAGGTGGGTTGTTTATCTTCTCTCAGGAGCTCTTCATTTATCTGATGATGACACACAGCTTTTTGTTTGGGAGAGAGGGTGAAGAGCGTTAGTGTTGCACTTGTCTGTATTTGATGCTGACAACACCATCTATATTTGCCCATGAGGTTAAGGCATCTATAGCTCTTTGTAGCAGTTTGGGTGGCCACTGTTGCATGCTCATCTGTGCACCATATTACCAGGTCAATCAGCGTACATTGCCACTTTCATTCATTGTGGTAGTTCAGCAACCAGGTCGTTGATGTAGACTAGGAAAAGTGTGGGGGAACTGAACCCCTCCCTGAGGGACGCCATGACGCAGTAATGACTAGAATTTTCTTACTCTTGAGGCCATCTAGTTGTACTCGGGCTCTTCATCTGTTATGCAGGTATGCTTTCACCCATTTGTACATCTTACCATTCACTCTACAATTTCTCAGTTTCTTCAGAAGCCCTTCTTTCCAAACCTTGTCAAATGCTTTCCTTAGATCTATCCATGTTGCTAGTACCAGTTTCTTATCTTGGAACGCATAATCAATCTCTTGGGATAGGTAAGTTGCCTGATCTTCGGTGGAATAACACTGCCTAAAGCCCGCCTGCTGTGGTACAAGAAGGTTTTCACTTTCAAGGTACCACTGTAGCCTGAGGTTGATGATACGTTCCATTGTTTTACAGAGGCAGCTTGTAAGGCTGATTGGTCTGTAGCTGGAGGCAGTGGAACTGTCTTTTCCTGGTTTTAGGAGTGGTATCATGATTGCTTCCCTCCAGGTCTGTGGAACTCTGCCTGAGTTCCAACAGATATTAAAGATCTGCAGCAGCTTTGTTTTTTGCTGCGGTTCCCAAGTTCTTAATCATTTCATTGGACACTCCATCAACTCCTGGCGACTTTCTCATTTTCAATTTGGATATTGCAAGCTCCAGTTCTCTAAATGTGATTGGTGCCTCCATAACTTCAGGTATGGTTCCATCTCGTCCTGCGTATTGTTGTTTCTCACGAGTCTCCTGTTGCTTCTCTGGGCTAACTTCGATGTTGTTGTCTTTAGCAAAGGAGTCTGCAAAGTGATCAGCTGCCTGTTTTTCCCATGAGGATGTTTCCATCTTTGTACAGTGCAATCCTTTGAGTTTCTCTCTGTACCTCCCTCGTCAAGTTGTTTTTACCAGCTTCCACAGTTTCCTTGTATCTCTTTCGAAGTTCAAGGACTCTGTTTTCTCCTTCCAGCTTCTTCGCCTGTCCTGCAACCAACGCCCTTTGAAATTTGGCCTTAGCTTGCTGTATGTAGTTTATTGTGGTGTTCTTGGCATGGACTCGTCTCTGCCTGCTTTCGAGATGTTTCCACGTCGTTGTGCAGCTGCTCTAGTTCACTATTCCAATATGGTTTGTAGTGCTTACGAGCCCCTCTATGTATTGTTTCACGAGCAGCCTGTAATAAGCATCTGCTGAATTCATCCCCTAGCTTATTGATGTCTTTGTCTACAGTCAGATCTCTAGCCGTGTATAACTAGTACGGTGCTGGTCACACACCCGTGGTACATTGTCCAGTACCCATTCTGCCTTCTTGTAGTTCCACCTAGAGAGAGTTGCTGCTCTCTCTTGACAAGTTCATTTTCCACAATTAGGAAGACTGGCCGGTGGTCGCTGCCTCCAGTTGTTTTCCCTACAACGCGTGTGGTGTTATTCCACTCCAGGCCTGGTGAGTGGAATGCCAGGTCTGGTGTAGAGGTGGTGTGCCATGATCTCGAGTAGAAGGTTGGTGGGTCGATTGGCTGGTTAATCAGGATAAGCCATTGTCATCCTGCCAGTTTTCAAGCTCCTCACCTCTCCTGTCCATGTGATCATAGCCCCAGCTCTGTGAGTGGCTGTTGAAGTCTCCGCCATACAATCAGTCTTTCTTTTGCTGGGATTGTATCTAGTGCCAGTGGGGCGGTCGCTCGGACAGTAGTAGTTTGAGCAGGTGGAATTCTGAACTTTCTGTCCTGAGATGAAGCATCTGGTATTCCGCCCCCTCCATATATGTTTCAAGCTGACATGCACTGATGTTATTCCTCACGAGTGTCAGTATTCCACCTTTTCGCCTGTCTATTCGGTCAGATCGGTAGCACTGGTAGCCTCTGATTTTGAAGGCTATGTCTTTGTTGACGTGGGTTTCTTGCAAGCAACATACATTTACTTGCTCTTCATTCAAGATATTTTCGAGCTCTAATTTTTTGCTGTAGCCGTCTTTTATACTATTGACGCCTTCAGCATTCCAGTGCATTATTTTAAATGGTCTTTTCTTTGCTTGGCCAGTAGCTCTATTCTCATGCCTCCTGGCTCCACGGGGCAATTTATAAGGAACCCCAGTAGTAGGGGTTGGGCCCTTCCGAGGCAGAGGGCCCGGCACTGCGCCTGCCTGGGTGTCCGTCACAGGGCAAGTGCCATAACGTTTTGCAGATATAGGCATATTTCCATAGCGCATGTGCGTGGCATCCTGATTGCTGTGGTGCGCCTCTTGGCTGGTTGCCTCCGTCTTCAGCACCTTGACTTGCTAGGGCAGACTTTGGTCTTGCTCGAGTGCAGGAGGGCCTGGCCAGTCTTGGTTTTTCAGCCGCTGATGGCTGTACTTGAGCCCCATCTCCACATCAAGGAGCTGGCCTCGATGGGGTGTAGATTCCATTTGGGGAAGTGTAAAGCATATATTTTACCATGTCGAATTTGACATGTTTTTACTTACTAAGTGGTTAAATTACAAGTCATAGATAAGAGGCTGCTAACGTCTCTCAAATATTATATGAAAATAATTTATTTCAGAAACCCCTACAGCAATCGCTGGTGATTTCTTCTTTGTTAGTTCGTACAGAAAATAGACAGCAGAAGTAATTCCCTGGACTCTGAAGGGAGCAGTGAAGAGTGATGATTACATCACGCGTGCAACAGTGTCTATATTTCATTTTCCTGAGCTACTCCTGTAAAAGCTATTGCCACAACTCTAGCTGTCCCAGACACACTTTTTCAATTAAAAGTAACCAGAAAAAATAACGGTGATTTCTATATCAATATTCCCAGATGTTATGCTGTGTACACTCACTTACTTACTTACTTAGTTCGTTACCTTCTTAGGTGTGTGGTGTAGTGGTTTTGGAAGAGAGAGCGCCGACTATCCCTATCAACTGTCTTCCTCCTGGCCTGGATCCATTCTAGTCCTCGGTACTTCAGAGATCATCTAATGTTGTCCCCCCACGGCAGACTACTGGGTCGTCATGGGGGTCTAAAAAAGATCTATATCAGCCCTGGCCCTCTTTTGCTTTCCCATGGTATGGCCCGTGGTGACAGCCAGACTTCTTCTCCCATTCTGAAGACAATGGCCGAAAATCTAAGTGGTAAACTACTGTTCCTCTTGGCGTCTGCATGGGGGTGGTTTTAGGGCCTTGACGGTACACTCAAGGGGCATAATAATTGAGAGAGGCTAAAAATGTGTGGACGAACCAGCGTGAAAAGTTGAGCGGCTAGCTTATTTAATCTTTTCGACCACAAATGTAACTTTGACAAAGAGGCTATTTTGAATTGCTTAGGTGTGGCGGGTTTTTTCTAACGGTTCGTGGAACGAGGGACCAGTTCATCTGATAGTAAGAGTTCTTCGAACTATTATGTGATTCAAGACCACTGGGTTCGACACTAAAGCACCAACATTGACGAGTTTGTGAAATAAACCGACATCTTGACATTAGGTAAACCAAGTGATAGATTCATCTCAGAATCCTCGGTAGAGATGTGCCCCAGACATGTATACAAAAGACTTGGACGAAACCCCCGCTCATGCATTACAGCATTTGTCAGAGCTTAGTTTCTTATTTATGGCGAACGCAAACTCTGACTTTTTTTCAATCAGCTTTTTACAAATTGTAGCTACACAAGCGTCTGTGATGGACAAACGCCCCATCTTAAAAGTTTTGACCAACCCATCCATCCATATTTTATTATGAACCTGTTAAAGAAATGAATGATTATAAATTTGTATATGGTCCATTTTTTAAACACAAATTCATATTTGATTCAGTATATGGTCAAGATTCGAGTAGCAAAAGCGTATTGATCCAGTTAATTATCATACCAAACATTATATATATACTAGGATATTATTACTTCATACTATATATTTTATATTATAGTATAAGAATATTACGAATACGACATATCGGGTATAATCATATATTGTGCAGGCTTCACACATTGTGGAGCACTTGATCCTTAGCCGCCGAAGGCCGTCCAAAGACCCCTATCTAGTGGCCATTCACGCGCCTGATGTTGACGTCTTTTCCCTAAGTCGAACCAACAACAAATTGATTGAAGCGGTTTAAGGAGCTCTACGGTCAGGAATCTTCATTCCTTTTCGTATGGGCTGCACCAACTATGAGCGAAATGGTTCCATTCTTTTAATTGATTTTCAACAGTCCTCCCACAAGTTGTTTCTTGGTAAAGACTTCACTTACCCTCTAGCTTTCGTTTTTCTTCACGGGGGTCCATAGGCACAAGCTGTCTTTTGATGTGAAAATGTGCCCATGGCAATCGGTGGTCTGTCTTTCTGAGGACCAGATGCTTGACCAATGTTCCATTAGTCTGCCAGCTTTGATCTGTGCATGCGGCATTGTTTTCTAGGTGCTTGACGAAACATATCCTATAGTTGAGTGATGATATTCTTTTTCCAAAGATTCGGAGAATTTTTAATAAGTAAAATAACACCAGTGTGAGACGCGCTACATATGGCACAATTTCGAGGATCATTTTACTTCTATGTAACGTACTCCAGCTTCGTACCGCGCCATAAAGAGAAGCACAGAAATCAACACAGCTCTGGATTATAAATTATTAATTTTAATTTATCCAGATATTTATTTAGATAATTTTTATCTTTTATATTTTTTTTTTTATTTTTTTTTTTATTCTATATAATTCTTGTATATATTTTTTATCAATTATTTAAAAAATCTATACATTATTATATTTTTTTTATACTTCCTATCAATTATAAATAGGGACCCACATATTTCGATGATAGAATTTTTACCCAGTTCATTCCCAAAGCCAAACATTTATTCAAGCTAAAACAAACTGTCTTCACGGTATGACGAATTATATTTGTTAACATCTCCTTTATCAGCCTCATGTGTTAAAAGTCAAAAAGAGTTTTTTCTTTATCAAAAGGTATGTGAACACCCCTAAGATTTAGTTTTTGGGATTTTCGATAGTACAATTTTTATGCAACCAATCTTTATTATGGTGTCCTTGGCATTTACATTTTGAAGGTTTTCCTTTGAATACAAACAAATTACACTTGATTTTTTTGGCCCACTGTTGAGACCTTTTAATGCTTGTTTTTTTCTTTTTTAGGCACTGATGCGTTTAAGTGGACAATACTTTTTGTTCACCCCTTTGCAAATTTCCTTTTCCCCCATTTTTCTTTCACTACCCATTCAGCCCTGTTACCTCTCTTAATTGGGTTCTGTCCTGCACCCAAACACTTGCCACCTGGCCTGCAAAATTATTTGCTATTTTAATTGTCCCACAATTAACTCATTTCCCATAACACCCACCTTTGTTATTATTTAACTTCTAGTTTAACAATATATCTTTTACCTCTGTTTTCTTGGGTAACCATTGCCCAATAATGGTCTATAAAATTATTCTTCATTTTTATAGAATGCTGTTTTTGTATTACTTTTTATATATATATCAAATGTTTTTGATAGCCTCTCGATCCTTAGCAGTATGGTTTTCCAATCGTTCAAAACTCAAAGTATTATCTGAAGTTCCCTGTAATGGTATCTATTTTCCCAATGTCAAGATTACTACCACTTGGCATGTAGATACGAAGACATCTAATGGCTTTCTCCCCACCTCAAGGTTAATTTTCCACAACTAGAATAATTTTGGAGTCACCCGAGAACAATCGCGCTGCTCTAGGGCCTTAAGGAATTTTAACTTATTTAAATCTAGCGTCCGTCCCCACAATCCCTTTTCTAATCATATGTAATTTTATTTTCCAACACACCCCCAAGTAACTTAAATCCCGTTCACCAAGCGTCTTATTTAGCTCTCTTTTACCTGCCGTGTATGTATTATTTTTTTTAAAATTATTGGTTCTATATATTTTTTATTTTTATACATATATTATAGTTATTTTTTAACATAATTACATATTTATATAAATAATTTTATCAATTAACATTTATATGTTATTTAAAATCTCCTATACAACTTAAAAATCAATCGCAATATTTAAATTTCTTACGTTTGTTTTTTCAAGTTTTAATTTGTTAAAATATTTACCATTTATTGTTTACGTTTTTTTAAACTAGTCATAATTTTGTAGCAGATTTAAATTTTTTTCCAATTCAGAATACCACTATTAACAACTAACAGGAAGTAAAACATCCGGTTGAATATACCCGTTTAAAGTAAAGTCCTCCAAAACCTTACTATAGGGGAGTTTTTTTTTTATTTCTGTTTGTTTGTCAGCTTCGTTTTTTTTACATGATCTGTTATTACAAGATTTCCAAAGTCAGGCAGAGTTTTTTTTTTTGGTTGTTTCAAAAATTTTTTATTTAAATTTTTTTATTATGAGTGCTAACTATTTTCCACAAACTAATTAAATTGTTTTTTTCCACGAAATTTTGAAGGCATTTAGTCCAGAAAGCTAAGGGATGCTCACTTTTCTCACACTAGATTTTTGGGTAGTATTAACTGTTATATAATATTATTTTCAAAATATTTTTATTAGATTTAACGACGAATTTATATTTTTTGTATGTATTTTTTATTTTTTTTACAAAATGGGCCTACTTTTTTTTTCTAATGATCTTGGCATGGATTTAATTTTTATTTTAGTAGAGCCATTTTAGGTTTTTTTTTTTTTTTTAAAAGGTTTGTTGACGATCGCCATCTCAAAAAATTAACAATTTTTATTAAGCATATATTAGCGGATGTAATAGAGGTCTGAAAAGCAATTACCGCTAAAAAATCTTGTCCCACTTTTTATTATTATGGACCATATAAACCCTAATATGAATACTAGTCTTAAAAAGATTGTACCCTTCAGGTTTGGATTGAGGCTTGTTAAGTATTAATTATATTGAGGAATGTCATTGATTGGGGTTATTACTATTAAATGTCATTGGAATGCAACCAGTTGAAAATTTTTTGCTCCTTAACGGTACAACTATGCAGACTTTTTTTAAAGTTTAGAACTGTCTACAATCTCAGGATATTTAATTTTTTGGCCAATGAATGCAGAATGCGGCAAAATGATTTTTATCGGCTTTTCGTACATGCCCTACCCTAAAACTGAAAATTTTAAAGAGCTAGGGATCCATTTACATGAACAGGATGGCCAAGTGTTTTAGAGACCATACAAAGACAATTTTGAAGGTTATCTTAGGACTGGGAGAAAGGAATGGTCAGGTTCGAAGACAGCCAACCAAAAAAAGCCTAGGATAGTTGGTGGCGAAAAGAGGTCTTTATTTATTTAACTAATTACATAGGGAAAAAGAACACCTCTGAACAAGGGTCAAGGTAACTAATTGCCAATGTGGTGAAATTTAAGAGTACAAAACCCCTAAATAGATTTATTTCAATTTTAGGATAAATAAAATTTAAAATTCCCTAATTATATATTTAATCCTCTTTTTATCAAATTGTATATTAACATAAATGATGTTTTGGAATTTTGCAGGAATTTTTTTTTCCTAAATTTTTAAATTTAAAAATTTATTAGAAGTCACAAATTTTTATTTTTATTTTTTCTTAGTTTTTAAATTGATGTAATATCATCGCTAATTTTTTGCTTTTTTTCTATTTTTAAACTCATTTTGTTTTTTTTTATAAGCAAGGGAATATTTTTTTTTTTTTTTTTTTTTAGATTTTTTAGGAAATATTCGACCATTTTGATTTTACTTTTTTGAGTCTTTTATTTTTTTTTTGGTATCATATTTATCTTTTTTTATTTTTATTATTGTATACCCAATTTTTTCTTTATTTTTTTTTATCTTTTTTTCATTTATATATGTTATTATTATGGAACCTTTTTGTTTTTTTAAATTTTTTATTCTTATTAAATTTATTTTAATATATATATTTTTTGTTTTTTATAATTTTATTTTTTTTTTAAAGTAATTAATAGTTATTATTTTTCTTAATTTTTTTTTGGCGTGATTACAAATGAACCCGCCCCGTTTTTTTTTGTTTTTTTATGTGGACATTTTGTAGTATGGCCAAATGACGTCACATTTTTTTTTTTTATAAGGCACATTTTTAATGTTATAAAAGTTTGTATAAGTTTCATTTCAGCTTAGTAATTAGCCCATTGTTTTTGCTAGGCAGACGGATTTTCCAAGGTAAAAAAAATTGAACACGATGTTACATATATATCCGTCCAAGGTGCAATTCCCCGCGTGCGCCGGTTGATCGCCATTACCTAACAAGCTTTTAAGGATTAGTCAGACTTAGAGACTTTCAATGCCACCGCCCCCGGAACCACAAGCAGATTATGGCTCTATACAATAACCTATTTTCACTAATTTTCCCATTTAAGAACTGGGCCAGAATGTTTTATAAGGACAATTTCTTTTTTAAACGAAAAGATCCTTGACCCGAGGCCATTTAGCCAAGACCATGGCCATTAATAGTTCAAGCGACCTCTTTCTAAAACCACATCGCAATATCTATATTTTTGAACCAGGGGTGGAGTTTCCCATCACCTGCTCTATTTTACGTATTTTTATTGAGGTTGATGCAATTTCAATTCTTCTTTTTGAAATCAGGGCAAAGAGTAGGGCCACTCCACCAATTGCAACCATTTTGAGCATGAATCCCATGGACCATCTATTTTTTCAGATGATCATTATAAAACTACAAAAAATACAAACCATAATTTTTTTTTTATTTTTAAGGTTGTATAGCTTCACTTTGCTTTAAATTTACCGCAGTTTTTGTTACCCCTATTTTCAGTTTTTTTTTAATTATTTTTTTTTTTACTTGAAATTAAATTTTCCTTGGCTTAATAAGCTGACGCCACTTTTCCCAAATATGGTAAAAATGTTGGGTGAACTTAGTTTTTTTGCACACAATTTTTTTTTAATAATACTCCGTAATGGCATACTTTTCGTCGACACCCTTTTTTTTTTTTAAAAAAGACCACATTTATTTATTGCCACAGTTGCCGAACCATTGTGACAGGAATTATTCGGAAAGACCAAATTTATGTGAAGTTAATTTTTTCATTATTTTACCATGTTTTTATATTATTGTTAAATTGTGACTTTAATATATTTTGTTTTTATTTTTTTAAAAATATTTCTAAAATACAAAATTTCTAATTTGAATGTATAAACGACTATAGCGGTTTTTTTGGACCAAATGATTCAATTTTACCAGTTTATATTTTTATATTTTTATAATTTTTTTTACCATAAATTTTTTTTATTAAAGCCCGAAACGAATTGCCTATTATTTTTATTATATTTCAGACAAAAAATTTTAAATTATTATATTTTTTATTTTCAATAAAATTTTTATTAATTTTTTTTTAATATTTATTTTTTTGCTTATTTATTTATTAAACCCCCCAAATTTGTTTACCCCCCCCCCAGTTAAGTATTTATTTTTATTAATTCTTGGCAATTATCGTGGTTTATAATATTTTAATTTATAATTATAATTATTTATTATATTATTTTATTATAAATATGTAATATTTCACTAGAACAGAACAGGTCAAAATTCCATTTTGTATATTAAATGTTTCACATTACCCAAATTGGGTTAATACAATTGCTGGCAAGTTTGAATGGACGGACAAAGAATTTAGAGTTACATGCATTTCTGAATCTATGTGGGCCTTAAAAACTTTATTTGATTCACCCCTTACGACGGGTGTTCTGCGAATCACTTGGTATGAGTAATTTTTTGATATTTTCACGTTATGAAGGGCCCCTGTTCTGGCGAACTCTATTTGTCTTTGGAATATTCTCTTATGACGGGTGATCCATTCCTTAAATTTCTTGTGATTATTTTATTTTAAGTCCTGGTCCTTAGTTTACATTCTTTGGATTAAATATAGTGAGTTTACTTGTAAGTTTAAACGTTTGCCAAAAATACTCGATCGGTAATTTTTCATTATGGATTCTAAGTTGCGTTGTGTCTATGGCATCTGGGCACAGTTTCGCTCATTTGACGGTGCACGAGGATGTTCTTGATTCCTGTGTATCTAATTTAGCTTAGAATTTATTTAACGTTTCTTTTCAAATCACTGATTGGGATTCACCGCCGAATATTCCAATGAAATGTCAATTATATTCTGCCTCTCACTGCAAGCCAATCCATTCTTCTTATTCCAAATATTTAGGTTGGGTGTTTAAATTAACTAATACTCCCCCGCTTTTTAAAGAATTAAATTTAAAATTCCCAATGACGTGACTCTCTTCCACAGCGATTCAGTAGCTTATTTCAATGGCATATGTGCAATACAAAGAAATATGTGCCACTGATTTACTGTCTAAGGACTTCGTAAGATTGTACAAACCTAGACAGAACGTTTTCTGTATTTATGATACAGAATGGGGACAGCGGATGCAGATTAACTCTAAATCTAAATGCGTCTAGTGTGTGAATATCCCAGCAATGAGTTCTCAGACGAACCAATATGGCTTTCTTTTTTGACCGAGACCGATCTTGGTGTATACAGGAACGTCGTATGGAAAATGTGGTTAGTATGATTGAATTGATTATGCGTTTAATCCAATGACCGCCCCCCCCACCACCGCAGGACTAATTAACAATGTTGGAACGTAAACACAAGTATGGGGTGCGTGGTACTTTGGGGTTTGTCTCTGTACACGGCTTAAGTGAGATTGTTTTAACAACTGAGGCTGAACGTAATTGAATGTTGTGGGTGCTCATAGGCAGTGCACGAATTCACAATAAAGTCTGATAACGATTACTTCGTGGCTGGGTCCACGGAGATTGGCTTGTTTAATTGTGACGATACCAATAGTTCTTCGTTTCACCCCCCCCCCCCACCCTTCCGGTTATACATGCATTGTAATCATCAGATAAGGATAGACGTCCTCAAGTCAGGTCAGTTCACATCTGTTACACATCTCGCCGCCTTTTTTCATAATTAAATGCCTTTGATAGAAACAGGTTTTCTATTCAAGTATTCGTGGCTAAGAGGGAAGTGGTCGAATGCTTAAAAATCGATAGTTGGTCTTACTTCTACAATATACACGGAACTTCTTCATAAGTCCAGAGTCATCAAAAAACAAAGTGGGCGGCTCAAAACTCATGACACTTTGTACAAAAATATTGACATTCCTCAACCGGATCATAACGGCCGAGATACATTAACACGTAGCTGACTAAAGTCTGATGATTTCGTACAGAAGGACCTCGTTTACGGGTCTTGCATAATTTAGCGCCCAGCCAGTACCTTATAACGTCATCTTATCTAGTGATCGGATATCTTTTATCGGAGTTCATTTACAATTTCAATAAGCGTGAATTTATCTCAATCATGTGACCAGGATAGTAATTGTTCTGCGTATATTAAAAATGCTAACAAAACTAAGTGTCGGCCAAACCCCCATTTTTGTATTCTCTCACCAATATACACGTTATAATTCTTATTTAACACTAGTGCGGGCAAAGCAAGCAAAAAGATTTCAAATCAAAGGGCATTATATATTGCCATATAATTAGACGATGATAAGACAGAAATGATAGAAAAGAAGTGAATAATGCCGGAGTGGTGAAAGATTGAGAGTGGCCAATAGTACATGTAATCAACTACAGATAATTTATTCACAGCTCTTTACTTCTAAGATGACTAAATTCCATCCGTCAGGTATTTATGTTTCCCTGTTTGAATCTATTGACCCAGTTTTAAAATGTTCTATTTGCTTTGATAGTGCATTATGGCGGCGGAAGCCTTTTTCATTTGTGCGATGACCTTTACTTCTCGTATTTTTAATAATAAGGCTGAGGTCTTACATTTCCGATTTCTATACTATTATATCAACATTCCCTGCTGCTCACTCCATTTAACTTTTTACTTATGTCATCTTCACACATCTCAACCCCTTCAAACGTCATGGGTAGTAGGTGGTGCCACTGGTGGAGAATCAGCAGCAGTGTCCTCCATGCTTTTCCCACCATATATCCTCAGCAATGCGTACAAGTGTGATAAAACTTGTGCACTGCCCATTTCCGATGATGTTTTCAGCACAGGATTTTCTTTGCCTTCCTCTTCTGTTTTCCTTCGGACTGTTCCTGGAGGCATCGTTTAGGGAAAGGGAGTCCATGACGAGTTACATGCAAAAAGGCAAGCTTTAGACGTTTCACATACTGACAAAAAGCTATTTTAACTATTGAGAGCTGTATTATCAGGTTTCTCATGTTTTTTTTATTACTTTCCAACCAAACGTTATTCCTGTTATGTCAATAATGTGATCTAATTATGATTTCACTGTACAGATTGAAACTGATCCGGTGACTGCCCTCTCCATCCCTGACTGATACCCTTTTTTTACTTGCTGAAAATATTCCCTATTTTGCTGTATCTTCAATCTTACAGCTGTTGTTTGTTGCCAGTACATGTTCTTTATTATTCTTCAAGTCCCTGTACCATCATAGTTGTTTATGCTTTCTAACATTTTCAGATTAATTTACCTCATCTGTTTCAGCTTCTGGTCAAATGCCCTTATGTGTAATCTATAAATGCACTACCAGTACAGATATGTCTCGTTCACCTCTACGGCATCTTCGTCTATCTAATGTTCATTATATAATATATATAGCTCAATTGTTCAATGTTACCTAAGATACGCAAACTACAAATGTCACACTGTTACATTTTCGACACTGATTCTGGTTTAAATCAATCATTTTAGTCATTCCACTTTTCCTAAACGATTAAATTACGAGTAACTTAATATTTTTGAACCACATTGACTTCAGAAGACTAATGAATTGTGTGTTCTAAGTCTTCGACATAACCAGGCTTCCAGGTTCTTTAGCAAAGCTTATGAATTAATGGAATGTCGCTTAAAGCAGATCATCAGGATATTTGTGACCCATGTTGTAGATGTCATTTAAGAGTTTTGTTATCACTTCTACTCCGAAATTACCTGCCATAGCTTCCATTTCCTCTACTGTTATCATTTCATTCTGGTCCAGGCACTTTGTCCTTTCATTCATGTTGGCGCATGGCATCATCTACTTCTGCCACAAGTATTGGACGGAACCTTCACTAACTGTCCTGGAAAGTGACGTGTTCGGAAATCTGGCATTCAACATGTGTACACGCTCCTTGAATGTATTCTTGTCCAAGGTTTCTTTCGATATCTCACGACCCATAAAACATTGTCAGATCGACATTGCTTTACAATTGATAATTCAAACAGCTTCATACTGACTGTTTGTGAGCCATAGCTGCCTGTTAGTACTCTTCAATTATCATTGTGGTTGTACATAAGTAGCAATTTAATCCTGAGTCTTTTCTCGCCGTTTTTCCGCTACTGTGAAATTCTACTCTATTTCTGGTTTTGATAGCCATCCTTCTTAGACTGTTTTAGGATTTGTTTACGGATTTCAACGTTAATTTAGTCGGACAGTATTCTGGCACATTATGTCTTGACTGTCTATCTTTCTTCTTACACTTCTTTCATCCATCTTTGCATCACCGGAGTAAAGGAAACCAAAATTCTCCTAACAGGCCAGTCAGACACTGTGGTGGATTCTACTTGCAAAATAATGCCTCACAGATATAGATGTAAGATGGTAGCCCTGGTGAATACGTGACCTTAACCATTCCTAGAACCAAAACTAGGTAGTTTGTATACCTGATGGGCGAGTTTGGGATAAGTTTCGAGGGATAGATTCCTGTTCAAATCCATATTTTGCTTTCTAGTAGCATATTAAATGGATAATGACACCCACAGCTGAGATAGGAGGCCGTGTCGACACACTATTACACCGTGATACAGTATGATGGTTTTATGAACCACCATCTCCAATGAGATGGGCAACTGCTTTAAGCGGGCTTTATACAAAACATAAATGCAGTAAGCTGTCCTAGAATACAATGATCGGCCCAACGCCGCGTGGTTCATGACAGACCCGCCATGGACTAATTATCTATGTTAGGACTTTTGAAGGCAAAACTGAACGGGATTAGAACGTATATTGATCAAATGAAAAATCCTGACTTGAACGTTTTCGCTGCTCTGGGATAATTTTTCATTCTGCCGAGAAGGCTAAAAGTTTTGACCGCATAATAGGTTGGGGAAAGGAGGAAACAAAGAAAGTCAAGTTCACGTTCCCCAATGATTTGAACATAAAGTAAAGAAATCGACAAAAGGGACCTTGGATAATAATATCGTCCACAGGGGGGGAGTCATTATTTCATGTTTCTGGACGATCCAGCTTATTGGGTAGCGGATAGGGACGGTCTGGTCCGAACAATGTGAGTGTTTAAGTAGAATGCAGTGGAATGAACGGGCACCATCATCGCCAGAAGGATTCGGAGATAAAAATATTTAAAAGTAGAACTTGTTACCGTTAATAGATCGATGACCAGGTGAGATGATAGTGAAACCGAGGACAGGGGCGCGCGGTGATGGGATAGCCATCGGCGCGAGCATTGAAACCAGGGGGTTGAAAATACATAGGAAATGGGGGATGCTATCATTGCAGGACACATGAATACGCTGCCTATGGGAGACTTACGGTGGATAGATAAGTCAGACCTAACTATCGATGGCGTGGCGGGGTAGTGAGGGGACAAAGAGTTTTCAAAGCTGTGTGATGGGGGTGATCGAAGATCACGATCTTAAATAAAAAACAATCAACAAACAAGAGAGGAAGAAGAAGGGGGGATGGGGATGGGGGGGGGATGGCAAAATCAACGAGCGGGGGCGAGGTCTTTAGGCGTCGGCATGCGCCCTGCATTGAAGTCTCAGAAGATTTTAACATGACAATGTCAGGTTTCAACCAGAGCTATTTTGAGTCTGATTCCATGTTCCATTTTTCTAAAAAAATTCTGAGTTCATGAAGAAGACGAAACCTTGCTAATAAGCTATAATCCCTAGTTGGAATGGAAGGAGAGGTAGCTGCCCGGATAGTAGTTTAAAAGTGGGACTAGTGTGTGGGCAAAAGTTCAACATAAGCGATGATTCTTGAAAAAAAAACAAAGATCTTTGAACTACACTTAACTCACGATAGATTCATACAGAGCGGATAGGTGGGGGTTAAGATAAAAAAATAGAGGTGTGGGAGCAACGAGGATTATTCAACCGCCCAGAGCCTAATTGGCGCCACGATTGAGGAGCAAATAGAATTGAAGGGAAGGGGGTTAGTGAGGGGGGCATGGCTTGTCGTAGGGTAGAGAGGAATCTAAGAAGGAGTTGGGGCGAATTGGGATGGCTTACAGTGTCTGGGTGTGTAAATTTAAACCACAAAAAAAAAGTGGACTTGAATGGACGCATGGGACAAGTCCAGTTAATAGGGGGAGGGGGGAATAACGGACTGCCAGACAATGGAAAGGGGGAAGGTTCATGGCAGCAGGGCTTGACTGAAGGGAATACTGAGAATGAACTTTATTGGTAGATAGGGGTTTGGAATTAGCTTGAAAAAAAGAAAAGAGGGCATGGCCAATTCAATTGGTGGACTCGGGGGGATATAATGGGGGGCATAGATTGAATATAGTTAGTGTACGGCAGATTCACCACGATTGGATTAAGTACTTTATGCGTTGCTATGTCACGCACCCGTGACCTGGTTAACATAACTCCTTTTATTAGCATGACCCGTCATACGGATAAGACGTGTATATAATGCCTTTCCAGTGGTAGGCCTTGATATTGCAGATATATGTTATCTGCACAAGTACGGAACATGGGTCCGTAACGATATCTTATGATATGAGAGGTTATGTATCGAGGTAGTATTTTATCTAAGTCTAGGTAGGATGTGAATTTATGGTCCACTTTCGTTTTTATATCAGACAGACGTCTACTTCTCATTGTCCGGCCGTTGGATGTCCCCAACCGGCGTGAATTATAGTTACTACGTCTGACTTAAGTGAAAAAAAATATTGTGAATGGACCATTAATTTCATGGATTTTGCTTAATTAATGTTTAATTCAATTATAAATATTAGTCAATGTATAAAAAAATAAAAATATCAAAATTCTTGGTAGGTCTCACTGTTTTTATAATTATATTAATTAATATATATTTACTTTTTTTAAAAAATCGTTAAAAAAATTATATAATAGATTTATTTTTTTGATTGATAAAATACCATTATGTATTAATGACGTTCAAACCTTCGTGTCAGATTAAAGATTAATCATATTAGGTTTTTTTATTCTGTGTTTGTTACAATTACTCGATAAGATTTTTTTAATCATATGTTCAGAAATAAGTAGCTATGGATATTTCATGATTTTCTCTGTTAGCTTGTTACACAAACTGATTAAATTAAAATTCATTATAGTACGGGGCATTTTATATTTTAAATTTTAATTGAGATAATGTTTTAAATATTATTTTGTTTAAATACCCGCAACAAAGTGGTTGCATTGCTGCCCCCACCTGGCGGAACGAAGGAAGAAAGAAATTTTTCTTGTTTACTTACTTACACGGACGTTTACGATTATCAGAAAACGTCAAGTCACATGATTCGAAACATGACGGTGGCTTGTGTAAATATGCAAACATCAGTGACTTTCAATATTCAGTGTACAAGCCAAAGTTACAAAGGGACGATGCCAGGTATACCTTATGTTTCATTCAAGAATACAAATCTCAGTTGATCTTGGATTGAAAAGACATCTATTTAACAACAAGGAGGCAAACAGTCATATCCTCTTGTTTTTTTTTATTTTGATTTTTTTATTTGATATTTACGGTGTTATTAGATTTTAATTAGTCTACAGTTCGTGACTGTTGTTCATTCATAAGAAAACATCAATGAGTCTAATTCACATTTTGAAGCATTGTCCCTTTCCAAATATTTTACTATGACCACCTTTATACTTTGTTTTCAATTGTTTGTGCTGTGAATAATTTGTGGGTCGGGGTTTGGAGAGTGGAGATTTCAGAATGATTAAATTATGGCTCTAAACGGATTGCCGATATCTCTTTATGAACGGTCTTTAGGGGTATGTGACATTAATTCGCATTTTCGCGGAGCGAAACGCGTCGATGACATTTACCGGGCTTGTTTAGTTCGGGAGCATTTAATGTCACAGTATATGTTAGTTGTCTAGTTTGGTGAATAATCGTGATATTTTTTTTTTTTTATCGTATTCTGTTTAATTTCTATTTTGTTGGTAACTATGTTTGCTAGATATTATCTTGTTCTTTCTAAAATATGGCATAATGTTTTTATGTTCAATTTTATATTGTTATAAACGTCAATGAGGTCCTTGTTTGCGTCATTAATTTTTGTGTTTGCAGTTATATATAAAGTAGTAAAGATTTAAAATATTTTATATTATAAATAATTATTTAATATTATCAATTTAAATTCTGAACTTTTTTTGTAGTTGGTCAAGAATAATACGGCACAACTTTGGTGACCACCACAGTCTTAACTGCCTATTTATTTTAGTGATCATCTTTGTGAAAGCATAATTTTTTATAAGTGCATTGATATTTGAAGATGATGTAAGTGGGATTTTTAGACTTGGGATTGCAGGACTATTACCTATGTAACAGTGAAATAATAAAATGAGCAAGTTAGTACTTTCAGAACAATATTAAATAATACAACAGTTAACTTCAGCCCACCTATTTATGATAATTACCCAGCCCCACGTCGTTCTTGTTTGGTTCAGTTGGTAAAAAACAAATTACCTAAAATAGTGATTGTATGACCAAAAATGGAATCAAATGATGAAAATGAATGTCCCATAATGATTAATAAAAAAAATAAATGAATAAAAATAAATTAATATTAAATAAAGTTGTGAATGACTTCCCAGATTAAGTTAAATAATATAATGATTGGTTTTATCTCGACTATTATAAATTGATAAAGTTCTAATCAATTACGTAAATTTTATTGGTTGATTTTAATAACAATTAAGTACATTTTTAACGTCAGATGCTTAACTTAGACTATTTTATTAAAAATGGCTAAAGATTTTGGGAAAATAAGGAGAAACTTTATCAACGGCTTATTGCATTGGCTGAATTTGCAAAAATATAAGGCAGGAGAGGAGGAAACAGAATGCATGTAAAGAAGAGATGGAAGACTTGAAAGCAATCCAGGCGGAAAAGTCAAGCCATTGCTAAAGCAGAGATGGCAAGACCTTTGAAAGAAAAAAGGCGGAAAAGAATGACAGAATTATAGACTAGAAGAAGAAAAGATTGATAGCAAGTGATGAAATCATACGGGATTTGTTGAAGTGATTAACTTGAAAACTGAAACAAGAAATCATACTGACTGAAAGAAATGGATATGCAACGATTTAAATTAGAAGTAACAGTGCATATCTTATTTCACAGGGGCGATGCAGCAACCAACAATGATTACTGCTCAATGCTGGATCTTCATACCCACACGACTAGAAGGTAATTTTTTAATTTAAAGCCTGCTCATTTCAAAGTTACACGAGATGACCTTTCATGGGGCTCCGCGCGCTTTGAGGACATATGTAAGGTGTATACACTTGACAACGCTCGCACCTGGGCACTGAACTTAAGGTTATTTACATAGATGGCGAACTGCAAGATGTGGGAAGCACAAAACATATAGATCCATAACTATCAACAGGGGGGTGAACTATGAGGCCATTAAGACGTTGTTACTAGTCGTTTCCACTTGAAACGAAAAGAGGCATGTTACGATTGCGTTTTAAAAGTTTGTTGCCAGACTAACATAGCGATTTCACAGGTTTTATTGCTAAATACGCAATACTTATAAACAGATGGGTTGAACTCGGCTGGGTCATGTCAACAATTCCTACGACAGTTAGTCGATCTAGATTTGTTATCTGAGGGATAAAAGTATTATCGTCTGTCAGCCCCAACCTTTCTTTGCTTATTGCAAGAAAGAAAACCAAGTATCTATTGATGAGATCTAGAAAAAATTTCTTTAAATTAATGACAGCTATCACCATTGCTAATTCTTTTCTGGCACATTGTATGAGAACCACTTCCTGTAGCCTCCAATATGGCGATATCATAATCATAACAAACCTAGAAACTAACAGTGTAGAAAGGGTAGCGTTCAAAGGAAACTTATGACATTTATTTTCATAAGGGGGGACAGCTCACGTTAACAATTACCTTTATTTGAGGGACGACAACAAACAGTATCTATTCACCTCAGTAAGAAGCAAAATAACAGTAATCCACGTCAACTACTAGTTATAATCAGATCATTAACTTTAATAATGATTACACAGTGGATACATTTGCGATAATTTGAACTCGAGACCATCGAGATAACATTCTATCAATAGGAGGACAACGGGATAATTCATTTAATTATTCTCTCGTCATCGTTCATTCATTCTCGAGATTCGACACTTATATACATATTTGGGGCAAGCTGTTAATTACTCGCTACAATAGCCATAGGGGTTCAGAGTTCAACTACTATAACAAAATAAGTCATCGTCCTACTTGGTTTTGCATTGAATTATCACGTGGCAAATAGTTGCCCCAACATGTATTTTATTATATTTCAGAAAGCTAAAAGAGAAAGTTGAATAGCGGTCATTTCTACAGATGTCAGTGTCTAGCAGTCAATGAGGCAACAGGATCCTCTGATCTTCAACAAGAGCGAAAAAGTTAATGGATTTTCCATCGTCTCAGTTCTTAAGAGATTCGGGATCGACCACGATCGGAATGTAAGACACTTGTTCTCCAAAATTGTTGAACTGGAGACTTGTCAGGTCATGACTTTGACCCCCCCCCCCCCCCCATCAACCCCCACTTTACCCCCCCCCCTTTTTGCTGGAGAACCTTAGACATATTATCCAACTGCATTATTTACATTGACACACTTTATGCACAGGCATTGTTATAAGCTATGCATGTTAGAAACACCAATTTTGCCGACCTTATGGGGGGATGCATAAAACGGGAGTAAAAAAGATTGCACACCAGATGAGATGATTAAATGGGAAAAAAAATAAACTATACATCGGAAATGCAGCAATAACCAGATGCACATACAAAACAATTTTGAGTCGTTAGACATCGGAAAAAAAGGCAAACAAATGATCATGAATATATCGAGATTCATTCTGCTACTCTGACCGAGGTATCTATTTGCTGCAAAACAGAGGGATGACAGCGTCACACCGTAACAAATTTTTTTTCGACTGGTCAAAATTAGATGACAATACTTTCTAGGAACATAAATTATGTAGTGGCTTTGTATTTAAATTGACCATTTTGATTATGATGCTTTTATGGAATAAAAACTTCAGATAACGACAACAAAGTCATGCGTTAACTTTTGCTTTGTTTAAGGCGGTAAATACTTCCAAAATGCACATGATTCTAAGTGTGCATGGTCAATTGGGTTTTTTTCGTACACGTTAACGAGTATTATCTTATTTTTTTTGGCCGGGAGTATCACGGATATTTCACGGTACGTCGCTCATGTACAGATATGCCAAGAAGTGGAATGCTCGGGGAACTCTTTCACCGGCGCCTATTCAGGCTGGTGGATTATAATGGTGAGACAATTTCGACAAAATGGCCTTTGCATATCAGTGGCCCTCCTTTTACATAGCCAGTGGACATAGGTGTTATTATCATTGCATCGATGATGCACATCGATGGCCCAACAAGCCCATACCCAAATTAAAAACAACCACCACAACCTGATTGTAGCTGATGCACTACATTTGATTTTTACTAGAGTCGGTTTCCTAGTAAATTTATGTCGATCATGGATTCTCAATTATTTATGAGACTATGAAGGAGGTAATTATGAAGATGATTGGCAATTTAGATAGGGAAACCTCAGCAATGAATTTATCAAACCATTTGAGTTATGGTGCTGTAGAAAGATTAACCGTACACTCCTAAAACTTATTGCTTCCATATAGTACATTTAAACCATCCTCAGAGACTGGGACAGAGTGAATACCAGACGGTGTTATTAGCTTATCGTGTGGTGACAAGATGAACAAAAACCTTTGGGATTCTCCTCCGTTTCATTTAGTCTTTGGCGCTACTCAAGAGGTCAAGACTGGGATGCATAAAAGATTTATTAATCGATTCTGAGTTTGACTAAGGAAACTCAGTATCCTCATGGGTATGTAATTTATCTCCGAATAAATTATTGTACGCGCCTGTAAAATGGCAGACAGCTTCATCTGAGGATGTCTGCGAAAGTGAGAAAGCTGAGAAGCTTTCCAAAAAATGTAATAGACGATTAACGTCAAATGTATTTCCACCACGCCCCGAGATCAATGCTTATCCCCCCGCCCCCTCCCGTGTTATTGGCCACATAACAATAATTATCGACCTATACTTAATCTCGTGGAAGGGGTCATCCGTCTTTACCAGGTTAGTATCACATAAGACGTTCTGATGGTTGATTATGTCCTGGACATTAAGGGGACATCACTAAAACATCATTTCTCACTTAAACACTTTGGCTTCAAGCAATTTCATACTCGACTTCTGAACATTTATACAAAGCTTATTTTTCAGATGAATTCTAGAGCTTGATCATACTCTCATGGATGGCCTACATGTACACTATTCTAATGTTTAGTCAGCTGTTATACAAGGAAAGATATGAATCTTTCTTTTCCTGAGGTTACAGTTTAGCTTTACCTGTAACTGTAGTACAGTCTAGCGAATCTTGGCGGGATCGTAACCATCTCTTGTCGGTTACACTCCGCAAACAAGCATCAAAAGATTGCTGATCTGCTACCAATCTTATCCTGATGTGTTGACCGGATGTTCGAGGTTGTCGCACATCAGTCCATTAATCATGAACATAAAATCTTAACGGAGGATACTCCAATTCGGGGTACATGTCCTTATTTCTGGTTCACATACCAACACTTTATTACTAAAAACTTACTAAGGAAACTTGAATCAGATGTTATCTTTAGGAATTATTCGAAACTAATAGTAATTCCCCATTTTCTTCTAAAATTAGGTTATTGTCCGAAAAGTAAGGAAACAATATACATTAGACTTAATATGCGTCGACTATAGAAAATTAAATGCACAAAACGATAGTTGATTAGCGTACCACATACCAATTCTCGATGAAATCTTCTACTGCCACGCTCTTATCGACAGCTAACTATATTTACTAAGGATTAGACGTCTAAACTAAAAGGTTATTGTGGCAGATACCACTACCGAAAAAAAGCCAAGATTACTTTAACACAGTGGTTTTTCAACTCCGCTAGGTCCCTTTTACCAGTGGTAATCGTTGATTGCTTTTTGGGCCTGGTTACACGCTCCAGCTACCCTTTGTTCGCATGATACTGAGGCGACGACACATTTTTTCAGGTTTAGACCATGACTTTATTATCATATATAGATGACATAATGGCTTGTTTAGTTCATTCTTTTGAGGATCATTTTTTGGGTCTTGGATACGTTTTTGGATACCTTGAGAAGGTAACAAGTTAACTGCTAAACCTACCAAAATTACAGGTAGCATTTCCATGAGAATCCACTTTTTTTGGGTCACATTATTGGAGCTGGATTCGCAATCCACGAAACATTACCCAGTACAGTTTCATTAAAATTTTAAACATTTCACGTTCACTTACAAAACGAATGAAAACAAAGTGAGAAGCTTGTTAGGTATCTAGTCCAAGATTACATCTTAGATTCGTACCTAACATTGTCATCCATCACTGCTGTATTGTCATTCAATTTACTAAAGAAGAAACATGCCAGTCGAAAGTGTGACATGGGGACTGACGGAATGTGCACCAGAAATTTTTCGGCTCAAATAATTTCTTATTATTTTCAAATCAACCTATTTTGAGATTTAATTGATGCCTTCTAAAAAAGTTCATTCTTCGTACAGGATGCGAGTAGGTAACTACCGGAATTGGACGCATGTTTGACTCCAATCACCATGACGACACATCCTCCATACCAAACTTGTACGGTGTCACCGAAATCTGAAAACCACCACAGAAGTTGAAGTAGCTCTACAGGTTGATCGTCGAAACTCTTAGCCGTAAGTTCTTGGGCGATAAACCAAAACTAGGAAAAATATTCCTACTGGGGAGGGCCCCTTTTGTAGTACAAAAACGATTCAAAGGGACCCGTAGCATAACTTACATACTCGAGTCAAATCCACAAGAGGTCCAAAATTGACCAGAATTTGCTATCCTCCTCCAAACCCTTCGAGTTTTCAATCGAGTACATCACAGGATCCGAACAACATCTTGGCTGATCACATTACTCTCGCGAAATCCTAATGATGTCGATTCCTAAATTTTACGTTGTCTTGTCGCAAAGACAAATACCTATGTACAGAGAAACTTAATCAAAGAACATAGAGCACCATCGTTGCCTTTTTGACACATTGAATGAATCCCATTTACTCAGGCTGCTTTCCTATAGGCAAATTAATTACGCAAAGTGACTGCTCAATCAATTGACACTATATTCGTCTTCTACACCGGGACTTTTCCTGGTTTACATTTGTCACACAACATTGTTTCAAAACACTTCGGAGAAAATAATGACATTCCAGTCGAAACTAATTCGTTATATTACGTGATTCAGAAATAGTTGAACCAATTTTGTCTAAATGGAAATTCAAGGATCAAGACCTACGAATTGATCTTCGTCTACAATGTTAATTACTTTAATTGATTTTTGAAAACCAATCCGCATTAAAATGACAAGTTAGTTGAATTTTAGAAAAATGAATGCCACTTAAAAAAATGAAGAAAGAAGAAGAAAAACTCACATAATTCTTTGATTATATTTCTTAGAATTACATGATTATATTGCATTTTACTATTGTTTAAAATTAGTTAGAAAAGGTATTAATAACTTAATTACTACACTTAACTTTGATGTTCAACACAACATAACTTAGTTACATTTATACATCATTTTTTTTCTTTCTCTAATTTATTTTTTATTCGTTTTTATGTCTTTCTTTAACAGATCCTCTCATTTTTTCTTACATTAGTTTTTTTCAACAATCTTATTCTTATTCCATACCTTAGTATAGTTATTTAGTTTAATTTTAAACACTTTAAAATTAGTATCTGACATGAACATTTTATCACGACATAATTTTAGTTTAATTAATTATTTAATTAGAGATCCGACATTTACCATTACTCTCTTTTAGTTCTTATTTACCAATTTATATTTATTTAATGATATAAATAATGAATAAATTACATGACTACTTTTGGTTATCGACATGACCCAAGACATTGGTTCTAGACAGAACGTCGTAGGCCATATGCCGCAATCCTCGTTAAATTTTTTTTTTTTTTTTGATATTGTTAAACATATGTGGTATGGTATTTTTTTCAGATGGGTTTTTTTGTTAAAAAAAATCTATCTAATAGATTTTTTTTTCCACCAGTGGACAGGGAATTGTTAAGGTATTTTATTGGCATGGTCTGCTAGAGGTTAACAGCATAAGATTAATAGGTGACTACGTTTAATATAATGTAAATAATTGTTAGTTAGTGTACGCGATACACACGATTGATTATGACGTGTATGCGTTGGTATGTCACGCACCGTGACTAGGTTAAAACACCCATTTTCTTAGTTGTAGGTCAAACGGATAAGACGTGCCCTATAATCCTTCCAGTGGTAGGCATGATATTGCCGCACATATGTTATTGCAGTACGGACATGGGTCAGTCCGATATTCTTATGAAGAGAGGAATGTATCGAGGTTAGTAATTTTAACTAATGTCAAGGAAGGATGAAATTATGGTCCACATTCGTTTTATATCGCCAGACGTCTAATCTCATTGTCGGCCGTTGGATGTCCCAACCGCGCGTACATATAGTTACGACGTTCTGACTATAGTGTTGCATATTATTGGACCAGGACTATAATGCATGGATAGCATTTATGATGTTTGATTCAATTCTAATATATAATGTTTTCATAATCAACCTCCATGGACTGTCTACTGTTTGAAATGTATATTAAAAATTGTGTGGACTCGAGAAGAGACTTATCACGTTCATTGAAGTTACAAATTCAACAATTATGATACTGAGTTCAAACCTTGTGACAGACAGAAAGTATTAACTCACATTCGCGTAACTATTCCAACAATAGCACGATCAAGAATTAATGAATCAAATGACCAGAACTAAGAAGCTTATTGAATCAATGAGAACGGTGGCTTTCCACAACGACCACTGAAATAGAAGACGGGGCCGCAACAACAATAAAAGAAGTGAATCGTATAAAGCCCCGCAACAATGATACAACACAGAGAAAGCCGAAAGGAGTCTGTGTTACTGACTAACCTTCTTTCTTCTAGGAGAACTTCCAGATTTGGCACCTGGAATGTTCGGACATTAAATGAACAAGGGAAAGTGGCACAAGTAGCAGCAGAAATGAGGGAATATAAAATCGAGGTTCTGGGAATGTGTGAACAAAAGTGCAAGGGGGGTAGACAAGAAGAAACTCATCACTATTGTGAATTGGTGCAGTTGTCTGTGGACGACTGGCCCAATCTTCTCTCACCATTTTAATTTACGAGACAGCATTTTTTTTTATTCATCTTCAATTGCATGATCGGGTAAAGCCGGTTTATAAATACGTGGCAAATTTCGCTCGTCGATAACACAACTCTAGCGTCACTACTCTAGTACTTAATTTTAGATTAAAACGACGTTATTCTAGACCTTACACAGTGCCTGAAACCGGTTTTGTAAATTAGGACAGACTACTTAGACTTAGATAGGAACCAGTTAAACCCACTCTAGGGAAACCCCTCACGCGAAACTGTTTTTAACGTTATTGATTTGGAGCGTCTATCGGACGCCAAAGTCACACGAGGCACGCTTCAGGTCACGTGCCCAAGCGCAAATAAACATACTAAAAAGTTGCGCCAAAACGAGGCAATCTTTCACTTGCATCCATGCAGGTGAGGGGACCAGAACCTAAAATCTAAGAACGATCTTGCTAATTCACTCGTTAAAAAGCAACCGTGAGCTCACGTGTATAAATTGCTGGATAGAGTCCAATCTCTGAGTAGGTAAGTAAAATCTCGTTAGAAAATAGTTTTTGGGTGGTGGCGTATGGACGTTAATAGTACCCTTGCATAAATCGATGCAGTGATTGGTACGAAACTGGTTTTGCTTTAAACGTATTAATATTTGCTTTACGATCGCATCTAGCCAAATGGCTACAATGTGAATCGGGTGTATTTTATGATCCCCACGGGATGAGATTGTACAAAGTGTTTCATATTAACTTTAACAAGAAGAATATATATTATAATTTCCATATTATTTCATCATATATTCGACCGACAGCTAAGATTAGAGGAAACACCTTAATTTTAACAATTAATGTTGACAAGACCGTGACATATATTTCAGGGATCATAATTTACGTGACTATTGCAACCAGAGATGAAGATGTTAGGTTAATATCACCAGATAATTCTATAATACTGGTGTCCGACAATTTTATGTTAATTCATCATAATTGACATGACGATTAGGCTAGAGGCACAGAACTATAAATATGTCTGTCGCGCGACATTTCTATGATAATTAGTGTGTTTAACTGACAGACATCCATGATTTTAATTTGGTGGGCTTAACAGACAGTTACCATGATAATTCAAGGTGTTTAGCATGGCGTTTAATTAGGTAAAGAATTATAATATACTGCCACTTGGGCAGGGGACATATAATAATAAACGGGCAGAACCTGGGGGTGAAACTTGATTTTAATGATTAGGGCTTTATAGTCATATGGTGTTAGAGACTAAATCTGATATGACTGTCTGACGGTTGGCTTAGGGAAAGACGGCTTCCTCAAGCTAGGAAATTAATGAAAAAGCCCCGTGAATTCTGTTTGTCTTCAGTCTATGGGGGAGCACTTGCACGACAGTTCAATCTCGAGAAGAATACGGAGTCGAGCACAGTGAAGGCAGATCCGAAAAGTCCATTCGAGACCTACCCGACTGCAACGTCTTAACGAAGACATGGACAATAAAATAACTACCACGCTTCACTATCAGCCAGGAGCTGAAAAGTTATAGTTCCTGTTTAATAGGGAAATCCACATTTCAAGGTCTCATCTCGAGCCAGTTAGGTCGAGGAAATTACTTGAAATGTGAGACGTATCATCACATACTGCATACACACAATTTCCCTCGGCTCAATACATATCATTCCATCTATCCATATGAAGCCGTTTTTAATAAACCAATTGGGTGTAGATACTATCCAGTACATTGCCTTGTTCATTCTTATAGGGGGGTAATGTGTATTCAATATTGTCTGACTGTGTTATTTTCCTTTATAAGGAAGGGGGGCGATCGCGGGGGTCCTACGTAAATATATATCTAATCCCAGTTAATAATTAAGGATGAGTCATAATACAATAGTAGATTTGGGTGAAGAAGGAGGACTTACTGTAGTGAGTATTTTAGGGGGACCCAATATCTTCTTAACAAAACGTTTGATAAGGACTTTGTCTAGTTAGGAGAATGTATTTACACTCATTGTTCCACTTCAGTATCCGGTGGACAGCCAGACCCCAACAGGATTCTTGAGCCAAATCTTTCCTAGTGCCGTGGATGCTCACAGAAAATCTATCGCATTTAATTTACTATCTATGTTATTTTTTAACTACTATAAGTTCATTATAAATCCATCGCTACGCCAAACTGGGAGTCTTCTACATAATATTCGGGCCTCTTGAATTTGTTATATCTTACATATTTTATATATATATATATATATATATATTATATATCAATATATTTATATCCTAATATATATTGATATATTCTTTATATTAATATATTATATATATATATTCATATACCTCTGGGACTAGCCTACATTCATTCATTCATTACCAGTTATGCCATTTGAACACACGTTATTTTCATTACGGTTGTAACACTAAGATAAGAGATTTTGTTTTTTTCTAAGAATTTCAGGCAATAATTTTGCCATAAGCAAACATAGGGATTAGTGCATTGATTTGGTGAATCCCTTTATCATGTGTTGTGGGTTTTAATTCTAGTTAGGATCAATGATTCCTAATTTTCATTGATTTTACATTAGGAATTCAAGTCTGCATAACTTATTATATTTTATCTCGAGCAGATTTGATAAAAGTAAGTATTTGCTTTGG
This sequence comes from Oreohelix idahoensis, assembly GCA_024509875.1. Taxonomy (NCBI): domain Eukaryota; kingdom Metazoa; phylum Mollusca; class Gastropoda; order Stylommatophora; family Oreohelicidae; genus Oreohelix; species Oreohelix idahoensis. The sequence goes on from JAMPIV010011369.1 coordinate 59,959, forward strand.
TGGTAGAAAATACTATTGGAAGGTAGGAAAACTAGGCGTACATTAGTCGTGGGGTACATGTAACAGCAACAAGATGGTGCTGAAATAGTTAAGCTTAAGGCAGCAACTAGCCGCGGGAGGTGGGTAGAGGATGTAGGATATAGTTTGGTGCGGACCTTGACTAATTTTATCAGTGACGAGGGGACAGATATGCATTACGCTTTCGTAGAAAAGTGAAGTGGTGAATTGAGAAACATGCGAATTACAGTTTGCTGGAAATTGTCTGAAGCGGATAAACAGCTGTTAGATAGATATGGAATAGAAAGCGTGAGAGATGGATACGCGAGCATTGCCACTGACGACTGACTAGCAAGTTAATGGATACAGGGGGACTAGGGCCAAAGAATTGAACCGGTAGGCCGGTGCGACAACCATCTATATCATCAGGTCATTCCTATCGCGACATCGTCTCAGATTATTATGCCCTCTCTTGCACATCGGGGTGCTTAGGAACCTTTGCCATCTATCACACAGTGTCAAAAGGTCAGGACCCTTGACATGCTTTCATTCTGTAAGCTTTCTCAGAGCAAGCAGATTTCGATTCGATATTGTATTTGGACAAAATTTGGAGAAGTTTGCCCACCATATTGGGGTGGACAGGAGCAAAGTGGAACCTACAAACTGTCACAGGGGGCTAAGAGGAAAACTTGCGGATGAAGTGCTATTTTAGCAAGCTTTCTCCAGGTTTTTAACAAGGAAAGACTAAGATTCTCTTGATAAAGGCACTCCTGGTTCGTTTTGAGCTTACATGCTGACGCATTACAGGAAGAGGTTCCGTTAACTCTAGTAGGGAAGACGGGAAAGAGAACTGTTGCTACTGTTATGCTAGCGTATATCTGGATTACCTACGTCTGAGGAAAAGTGTTGGAGCGCTCTAGTGACAATTTTTATCATGATTGGGAAAGCGTCTGAAGGAATTGGTTCATTTATTGAAACAAAAACTGGGAAGGACTCCATGGACTTCCGACATGAGAAGATTCCTGGACAGAAGAATGGGAGCCAGCCACTTTTAGAATCTCGTCCCATAGTTCCAGTTAGCGGACCTGTTTTCAGGGACAGCGCTATCTGAGAATACACCCAATCACGGTGGAAACCACAATCGGGGGACAGCATCATCATGAGGACGGACACCCTCACAGACACACTCGGACCCTCAACATGAATCCCTACCATCTACAATTAACTTCTAAAAAAAACATGACAAGCCAGACTATGCCCAATAGGGGACCTACTCAGAGATCAAGCTTTTCCAGCCTCAGATGCGGGGGTGGAAAAGTGGGGTAAGACTTGTAAAACTCAGAATACCACAACTTCCTTGAAGATTGCCGGATAGGAAAAAAACCATCCACGTCGTGGTATGCATGTTTGCAGGTGAATATTGTGCTGTGTGTTGATCAGAAAGGAACTGAACAGTGAGTCAGTATATAGCCTCCATCACCCACCTATTTAAAGAGGACAGTCTTGACCGTGAATGGCAACCTACGTCATCGGGATGTGTGACACAGGTTTGTTCCTAGGACGACGGTCAGTTTCTGCCATCTCTCGTGCACCCCAAAACAACTCAACCACAGAAATCAGGGGTTTTTGGGATATCCAACGGGCCACTCAATGGGAGCTATTTCCCTTAACTTTGCACCAATCGCCGAAGATTCAAGTCAGTTGTCGCGCTATGTGGAAGGGGGGGCAAATCAATTCCGCAGTTTTAGAGAATTCCTTTTTACTCTCTGATGTTAGGGCGTAGATATGTCGTTTTAGGAGATACCGAGTGTTAAAGCCTTGTGGGTATGGCTGGCCGTTCTAGACCAGGTCTGACTCCAAATGCATTAGAGAGGGGCTCTAAATTAGAAAAATTCATCCGGATTAAGATGAAAAAAGGGGCTCAAGCAGCTGATGGCACATTGGGGGACCTTGCTGTTGGCCATAATTGCCCCAAACTCACATAAAACCCTCGAAGAAAAGGCAGCTTTTTATATGGATACATGGGACTCTTGGCACAGGAAAGCTGGCCAAGAGCCTCCCCTGGCTAAAAAAGTTCATGGGGACAAGATTGCGATTGCCCATCCACTATTCATAGAAATAAATGTTATGGGAATAGGGGCACGCTGCTACTTTGAGTGAACTCTGGGTTTAATTGAGCGGCACAAAATTCAAAGGATAGCCACCCATTATTTTATTGGCCAAGCGCATCAAGGAAGACCATTATCTCGATAGTGTGAAGTTCACTGTTCAAGAATTTTTAAGCCAGGGTAACCTTAACACGTAGGGTTATAACCAGTTACACGCACACTAGAGAGAGAAAGCTATTGCTGCTAGATGTAGGCATCGAAAGAAAACAGGAAGAAAACCAGAAAGAAGAAAACATAACCTGGGAAGAAAAAACATTGGTTCGCGGCAGCCTTTTTTAGTTAATTCACCTCTTATGTAAAACGAGGCGAAATAGGAGCGATTATCCAAGGATGAGGTGTGAAAATGATGTATTGCTGTTAATACTGGTAGAGACGGACAGTTACCAGAGGTGGTTTGACGGAACGTCAAAACTTGTGGAGGGGGATGAGTGACGGACCTGGCCCAATTACTTCTCTCCATTTAATTTTACGAGGACAGCATTTCTTTTGTATTCATCTTTGCAATTGCGATGGATCGGGGAAAGCCGGTACAAATACGCTCGGCAAATTTTGTTCCGTTGATATATCTCTGGCGTATAGTTACTATTTTTTTAGAATTTAGCGACGTCATTTTTCTATTTTTTGAACATAACCACAGTGGCCTCTGAAAACGGGTTTCGAAATAGGGCAAACTACTTAGACTTATCGAACCAAGTTTTAATCCACTCTTAGGGAACCCCTCACACTGGACCTTCTTTTAACGTTTATGATTGGCGAGCGTCTATCGGGTCGCCAATAGTCACACGAGGCAAAGCGGAAATAAAACATCGCGCTAAAAAAAAAAAAAAATATTAAGCTTGCGCCGAAACGAGGCAAACCTTTCCACTTGCATCCACGGCTGGGCGAGGGGGCCATGGAACTAATCCTAAGACCCGCTTGCTATATTCAATCGTTAAAGCCAACGTTCAAGTCACGTGTCTAAATTGCATGATTAGAGTCAATCTCTTGAGTAGGTATGTGTAATATTTCGTTTTAGAATATAGTATTGATGCGTTGAAAAACGCTGTAGTACCTTGTCAAAATCGACGGCTAGTGATTGGTACGAGACTGGTTCCTTGGCTTTATTCATTTTCTGCTTTACGATTGCATCTAGCTCACTTGGACTACTATGTGATTGGGTGTCTTTTTATGATCCCTACGCCGATGGAGATTGTACAAACGTGTTCATATTCAAACTTTAACTGGAATATATCATTGTAATTTCAATATTCTTTTACATCATATTCGACCCGACGCTCTAGACTCTGAGAGGAAACCAAATTAAAACATTAGCAATAATGTTGACAGACCGTGCAACCATATATTCATTCATAATTTTAACATGGACTATTCAACACAAGAGATGAAAGAGCCTTGAGGTTTTAATTGTCGCCAGATAATCTTTATTGTTCTGGTATACGTCGCAATTTATATGTTAATTCGTCATAAACTGAACTTGTCGATTAGGCTTAGAGGCCAACAAGATATCTATAATACTGTCAGCCGACATCTTCTTTGATAAATTCAGTGTGGTTTAAAACTGACCAGCTCCATGATAATTTGGTTGGGCCTTAACTGACATCTATCCATGACTAATTCAGGGTTTAGTCTTAATCATGGGACGGTTAAATGGGTTAAAAGAATTATCGAATTATAATTACTTGCCACTTTGGGCAGGGGTAAATATAATAAATAATATAAACGGCAGACAAGGGGGTAAATCTGGAGTAAGAGATAAAATCTGATATGATTGGCAGAGTCGAAGGCTTAGGGGAATAGACGGCTTTTCCTCAAGCTAGGATTTTTAAACTGAAGCCGTATTTGTCTTTTCAGTTCTAAGTCGGCAGCCTTGCACGACAGTCCAATCTCCAGAGAAGATTCATGGGGTCGAGCAACAGTAAAGGCAGATCCGAACCATTCGAGACCTAACCCGATGCAAATAGTCATTAAGAAGATGGCAAACCAACACCAACACGACTTCCAACTATCAGCCCATGCAGGTCTGTCCTGGAATAGTTATAAGTTCCTCGTTTTAAAGGGGAATACTTCATATATCATATGTGCTTAGCACGATCCACGTAGATCATGAGGAATAATACTTGAATTGTGAGACGTATTATCCAAATACTAGCATCTCACAACAATTTCCATCGACATTAACATCATTCACATCCATTCATTTTAATTTTAATAAACCAATTGGGGGTATTATAATGTTACCTATGTATTGTTCAATTATATTAGATGTTTAATATATTGTCCTGTTGTTTATCTTTCACCTTTTTAAAGAGGGGGGGCCCTAGTGAAGTATAAACATATAATCCAGTAATAAGTAAGGGATAATAATAGCTAACTGGAGATGTGTTGGACTACGGTAGGGGAGTGAGAAGAGAACCTAATATATCCTTACAAAAACTTTTCCAGACCTTATATAGTTTAGAAGAATTTTAAAAACTCTTTGTCCCCCTTCAAGGCCGGTGGTGAACCCCCCCCCAAAAGCGACTTCCTTGTGACAATATCTTCTGGGGCGAATCCCGGAAAAAGCTTCGCTTTAATTTATTTCTATTTATTTCTATTACTACTATATGTTTCTTATACTTTACATATACGCTACGCCACATTTGTTCTCAGGTACATGAAGACGAAAAACAATTCTACCTCAGTGAAGGGCAAGCTCTTTTGTTATCTAAAAGAAGACACACAAAACAATACACCTAAAATGAATGGCGAAGATGGTGGGACCCAGAATAAATAAACAGCTGCTTATTAAAATCTGTTTAAAAAAGAAAATAAATGTAAAATGTGTATTTACAATGATTATGCACCAACTAATAACCAAAGGAAGAGTCTGGGAAAGAAGCACTTTTCTACTTACATAGCAATACAGGATATTTATGGAAAAATTATGTACGAGGAGACATCCTCAATTTTGATGCGGGTGGTCATTGAATGCAAAGATAGGTACAGTCACACACCGGCTCTGAAGAGGAGGTCATGGGATAACATTGGCTAGGGAATAATGAATGGATATATGGTGGAAAATTTTCTCCTAACAATCTGTGCTTCAAATCAACTGGCTATAGGAGGAAGCATGTTTCCACCATAAGAGAATACACAAGGCAACATGGATATCACCAGACCATAGAACAGAAAATCAGATCGATCATATATGCATAAAGAAGAAGTTTAGATCATCATTGCAGGATGTAAAGGTATATTAGAGGAGCCAGATGTGGCATCAGATCACCGATCTTCTGATAGCCAAAATAAAAATGTAAACTCAAGAGATATGCAAAAAAGTAAAAATTATAAGACAACAGATTAATAATGTGAGGACATTTATAGATAATCAAAACAATCGGAGAAATTTGCCGGTCACAATATCAACAAATTCAAGTGCCTCAACAGCTGGAAGAGTGTCAGAGAGTTACTCTTATGAACAGCCTGATAGGTCAAAACTCTATTTCTGAGATCACGACTACAGACATGGAAATTAATACTGAGACAAACATTAAAGGTATGTTATTAACCAGGCACTCTGTAGGGAAATAAATGAAGTAGAACCGTTAGACAATACATAAAAGAAAAAACAACATGATATGAGCAGTGGCTTACACAGGATTCAGAACCCCTGGACCTTCCCGCACTAAAGCCTGCGACAACACCGCATAAGCTATGCAATGTGAAGCTTACCACACTATCCTCACTGCCAGATCTAGGACATCACTAGAAAATGTGCTTCGATGACAAGGTTCATTAGTGCGAACCGGGAAAGCCATAAACAACGGATGTGATGTTTACCATGGGCAGTTGCCGTGTAGGCAATCAAAGATCCCTCAGCAAGCGTAGTTCAACCCGTCGAAAACAGTCTGTGTTTTCGACACCTCTATAATTTAGACACTCTAAGGGGGGTTGGGACCCACTCTGAGCGTAATGACTCACAAGTGTCTCAGACCTCCTGTTGTCTTGCGTCGGGAAAATGAACCCATTTCACTTTTTCCGGTTTTAGCAAAATTTAAATATCCCACAGACTCCGCCAAGCCCGTGCTGAAGGCACATTGTGATACAGTCAACCAAAGAGAGACGAACTAATTCCGTTCGGTTACACGCCGACACAACGATATAGGAACAGGGACACTGACACACCTGCACAAAGCCGACGAGGCTAGCCACTGCCGCTTTGGCAATCGGTAATTCTGTGACCAAACACCTCTTATAAATCACATACCACGTGTTGCACCATCTCCAGTTAACAGACCTTTCTACCAGCACACCGAAAATACTCAACTTAGGACACTGGCTACAAGAGATGTTATATAAATTACTTGGTAAAGTCTGGGAAAAAGAAGAGATACCAGCAGAATGGAAGGAAGGATATCTGGTTAAGTTGCCTAAGAAGGGAAATCTACAAGAGTGCACAAATTAATTAGAGGAAATAATGTTACTTCAGTGACAGGACAAAGAAGTATTAAACAGTATTATCATTTGAGAGATTAAAAGAGTCATAGACAGAAACTGAGAGAAATGCAGTTTTCCGACAAAACAGATCATGTAACAGACCAGATAGCCACTTTTGAGAATAATAGGTTGAACAAAGTCCTGGAATGGAATTTCACCACTTTACTATCATCGGATTTTGTGGACTACGAAAAGAGCATCTGCTCAGTAGGTAGACAGAGAGAATCACTTTGGAATCATTGATGAAGGCATTATGGAGTTCCCAATGAAGATCATTAATTTAATAAAGGAAAACATATGAAGACGATGACATTGCAGAGTTCTTCACGAAGGACAGTCTTACAGCGTTTTGAGGTTTGGGATATTTCCCCCAGAAACGTTTGGGATAAGAACAGGAGTTCGACAGGGGGGATCCTCTCTATTGTCCTCCATTTCTTTTCTTATCTAGCGCAAAAGACTGTGTTATGAGTCATCGACGACAACAACAACAGAAAATGGCTGAATCCAGTGGACTCTGATACCTAAGGCAGTTGGATGATCTGGATTTTGCTGATGACTTGGCTCTTCTGTCACCATAATTCGTAGATGAGATGCAGGACAAATTGAAAACATCGATGAGAAGGTCAGAGCATTTGGGTCTGAAAAATACACAGCCGAAAAGGACAAAAATAATTAGAATAATGCAGGTAATGATAACATGGGTTGAACTTGAAGAAACCACCAATTCAATGATGTAGTAGATTCGCTACCACATATCTTGGCAGCACTATATAGGATCCAAAAGATTGGAGGTACAGACAGTGAATATCAAAATAAGAATACAAAAGGCAAGAGGAGCTTTCATTGCATTGGGAAATATATGGAGATCAAGAGAAATAGGATCCAACACGAAAATAAGAATCTTCAACTCAAAATGTGAGTCAGTCCTCTTGTATGGGCTCTGAGACCATGTGAGGTGAGAACAACAAGACCCAAACAACCAAAGCTTACAGACTTTCATAAATGGGTGCTTGCGTAGAATAGAGGGATTTTAATTAATTGGTATGACACGGGTTACCAACGTGGAAACTCGAGGACAATGAAACTAGGAACAAGTGCCTGTGGAACATAGAGATATGAGCAAGTTGAACGATGGCAGATGGTTAGGGTACACACACTGACGGAATAACCTGTTGATGATAGCTGTTCCAACGGATTGGCCTTACAGGTTAAACGTCAAGCTCAGCCACAGTTTTAAACAGTAGTATTAAGAATAGCAAAGATCTTGGAGCAAGTTTAGTTGGGTAACAAAACCATCACTGGTCACGAAAGTATGACCAATGAACTCGTCGATGGGCTACGTTTTGGGGCCTAAACGGCACGTCACCGAACACAGGCTCAGTCACGCAGCTTCACAGTTCAGTCAAGCAGTAAGTCGTTTACGGAGAAGATTCCACAAACCTGTAGTGCTGGGCCCCGTGTATTTTAAAGGTTGGGTGATAAACAACTATGGGCGAGGGAAATACTCTTACCAATGAAAAGACTTCAATTGTTTCACAAGTTATGTTTATTCTTAGAGATTGTTGTTTGTTTTCCTGTTAGTTTTGTGGGCCTGTATTTACACGCTGTTTGTCGTACTGATCTCGTATTTTTCCTATTATATAATGATTATTCTGCTATGAAATGTATAATTGATTACTCTAGGCGACTAGCCTATAGACATTGTTATAGATGATAAGGCATCAAGCCAGACATTGCTTAGTTTTGACGGATGTCCTTCTACAAAGAACATCACGATTTACCGTAAACCAACATGACGGTTATGGCCATTGATAGAAAAGAATATTGAGTTTTGGTAATGGACCATTGCAAATTCAGTCCCCTTGGGATCCTCTACTAATAAACAGTTTTCCATGACTATGCAACTATTTACTTCCTCATGTATGTTGCGTATGGAAGCCACTAGGAAAGATTACAATCGATACGCATGACAAACCCTGCGGTTCGTGTAGAAAGAAAATCTGGTCCTGCTGAAACAGTCATCTTGAAGTAATGTACAACCTCTACGGCCAGTCGCCTGTTAAACACTCATCTGAATAAATCTGCAAACCAGGTAACCCACTTCGATCACTTGGGAAAATAATAATAACAATGAACTCAGATCGCATCAATTATGTACCACCTGTTGACGGAACAGGTTTACGTGGTGTGAAAGGTTTGGCATATAACCTTGGGTAGATCTTCATAACATGAGGTCATATTAGTTGACATAGTTGACCGTCACCAGCGGTACACACTTGTAGGTATAACATTGAGCATTACAGGAAAGTCCTTGTTCTGGAATCCCCCAGTGCAAGACGACGGCAGAGGTAGACCAAGAAGCACACGGAAGAAGAGAGCTTGAGAAAAATCAGAGGGGAAAATGATCGAGGAGAAGGTGGAAAAGGAAAACGTGAGGATGATGGCACGTGACAGGATGACTTGGCATGTGTTTGACTTGAAGGCCTTTGCCTCCTTTGGGAGTGGAGAGGTTCTGAATGAAGAGTAATTCTTGAGCGATGGTAGATTACCTTTGAAGTCCTCCATTATATTACTCTAGATTTAGCTCCCTGTTGGACCATCTCTGCAAGGAGAATAAGGCAGTGTATTGTGTTCTGTCCACCTTTTCGAGTAAGTTGTTCTCATGTTCCATTTACAATTGCATTCTATCTTTTGTTTACAATGCAACCTCAGTGTTTGTCTCTTCTGCATTGTTAACTCATGTATGTGCTTTGTTCGTTGGTTTTGTCGTTCTTTTCTGTGATGCACTTTCGAAAGCTCTCTGCATTTTCTGGTTTAGTCGATGCTTCTTTTTGCTGTTTTTACATTTTGTTTACTATTTCCTTATTTTGTCTGTCATATTCTTCATTGTCTTGCTTCTTCATTCCTTCTTGCATCCATTTCAGTTTTAAAAAAATTTCATCTCTCACATACAAGTTATTCTTCTTGCACAGTTCTCTACTACTTGCGTCGTAAGATTTATTTTTGAGTTTGGTTTGTATTTATTTGATATCCCTTATGCATGTACACCATTGTTCATCTATACCTCATGTATGTGTTCACATGTTTGTATTGTTACTTTTCTGTATTGCAAGGTTGGTATCTTTCACCTCATTTCTTTACCTGTCCTTAAGTAAAGACTAAGCTTTTAACTTTGAATGTTTGGAAAGCTCGCTTTACTTTCTTTTCAATTTTCTATTCTACGTTTTTATTATTTACAGGTACAGGGTTACGGTCGGCTGTCTGCTACTGGCTCCCTAGTTTTTCACAGTTTCAAAAAGGTTTCTAAATCTCTTGAACATATTGTATGTAGTCAGTCTGATTTATGTTCAACAACTTTGTTCCTAGGACATTTTATCAGTACCCAAAATCACAGTCGATAGATGCGTGTTTAAACCAGTGTTGTCCTACTATAATATTTCATGTGTTCTTCGCACTCTAGATGGGGACCTCTTTCATTTCTTTCTCCTCAGGCCTTATACCAACCCAGTCCACCTCATTCCTCATAAACATAATACTAATGTGTCAAATTTCAGTTCCAATTGAGAGGGATCCGTTCCACTATAACACAATACCGATTTTTTAACAATTTCTAAATGTATCTTAGTCACTATTTAGAAACATTAATATTTGTTATACTTACATATTAATCTAATCACTATTAGAAATATACTAATTTGTTATACCTAATAATATAATCTGTTCAATATTAGAAATAATTCAAGTTGAAAACATACTTTATCACCAAACACACATATATTATATATATACTATACTATATTATATATATATATATATAATATTTCTATTTTATATATATCTTATATATATATATTATATATATATTTATTATTATATATATATAATATATCATACACAATTATTAAATAGTCACAAAGCTCTTGCAGTTGTGGTTTTTGTGGCAATCTGTTGTACAATGATGAGAGTTGCCTGCTTCAACAATTTCACTATTATAGCACGTTTCACTAGCTTTGCCCTCAATACCAATTGTAATTATCTGATTTAACAGTCTAACGTTATTTAAATGCCATTTTTTTGCATACGATGTTATATTGGGTAAGGACCAACAAATATATACTTTTTATCTGTACATCTTGTCCAGTTCCCATGTAAACGGATGAAATCCTTTGATCTTTGTCGGCCATCATACTAATTATTGTGTATCGATGTTTGCTTGTGAAAAGAAATTTTAACACCACTTCATGCACAGATTTCTGTGAAATTGATTTAGGCATTGGTCAGTGTCTACTTTTTACATATAATTATGTGGCCATCAAGTTTGCATATGAATACCTGTTGAAGATGCTGTTTTCTAAATGATCTGCAATGCGTGATACCTCGGTGACAGTGTTTGCCATTGACATTTAATGCGTACCAAACTGGTTCCTTCACTTGATCTAATTATTTCAATAGGTATACCATCTTTTGCGGTTCATTAACATAATCATCATAATGGAAACGTTGCTCCTCCTAAGGTGCTTGTATAATCTAATGGTAAAGTTCATCTATTTTAATAGAACCATTAAACTTCATCCGAAATCTTAATCAGACGTATCTGATAAATTGATAATCAATATCGGCTAGCTCCTCCGAAAACTGGACTTGTACTTTGCCTGAAATGGCGAGGCGACAACCTGTGTCTCTGTACAAAGGATAAAGGTGATACTCACGTAATAATCATATGTCAGGTTAGGACATAAAAAATAATACCCTGAGATTTCGCCTCGAGTATTAGCGGGCGTGGCGTACGAAAAAATAAAAAAACAAAAAAAAAAAATACTCGGCATGAAATGAAGGGACAAACCATCCATTCTTCTAATATTCCTCTTCCTCTTGTAACACATGGTTTCTACACATTTCTTTCAGTAATCCCTGGCTGTATTGGACATGGCGGTTTTATAAGTATTTTTCAAACATCTTTTAATCTTGAACACGTTCTATTTTCTGTTGCTACACTGTTCTCCTTAATTTTAGCTAATACTAAGTTCTATTGGGTTTAAGTGAGAATGGTAAGGAGGTAATCTTAAACATCTGTGACACATGTTCATGGATTGCCTTGTCTATGTGAAATATCTTTGTATGCTGTGTCTTTTTTACAATTCCATAGTAATTCAGGCTTCAGGGGCACATTTTCGTTGAATCCGGAATGTTGTTTTTGGGTCCGGCCAAATCTTTATTACATCTTTAGTACGTGATGAATTTAGGTAAACTTTAATCTTCATGGTGCCACAACGTTGTGATATGAAGCATTGTCCATTATCAAACAACGGACGGTCTATCCAAAGGATGGGAAGTACAAGGATTTCACAATCCAATCTTGGAATTATTCTTGCCTTTCATTCTACTGTATGATAATCAATATTTTCTCTGTAGATTTTGAAACCAACTGTGAGTTCAGTATTATTTTAGAAACCCATGTTGGCTTGCTTTCTGACATGATGCCAATTAATTAGTCGCTGTTCTAATTTGACTGCTTGGTACTAGTCTCTTTAGGTTGTCCCATCTCAGATGATTGCACATTCTCGTTTCTATTACTGTGGTGTGCATTGATCCATGTTTAATCTAATTATCACAAAATCATACCAATCTCTTCTCATTTTTCTGACCATCGCGTAAATTATTTGCTTATCACTTGCAAATATATGAGGCTTCTCACAAATAAGGTTTCTACCACCAACATATTTTCTAAAAGTGAATCCCAAACTCCTAATAGTCCTCCATAGCGTAGATTTGGAAATATCAATGTCATTATTCTTTCTTAACCAAATTTTCAATTTCCTTAAATGTCACTTGCCTCATTATTGTGAAAAATATTGCTCATTTTCTCTGCGGATCATTTCTCTATCAAAAAATTATATCCAACCACTCTTGGCCTATTTTTCGTGTGGTAAAAAACACTGGAATTACAAATTTAAAGATGTCGCAATCCAGTGGTGGCATTGATCGTTTGCTTATCACCATAGGCATGAATAGCTTCTCATTTTGGTGGCGTTTGAATTTGAGATGATATAGTTTTCCTCGTAGTAGATTCAGTTGCTGAAATTACTATTAAAATTCCTATTTGTGATTTGACTGTAATTGGTCATAAACCATGTACTCAGCCCAGCTACTCATTTTTCCTACTTAGCCATCACTATTTACTTTTTGTAGACACGCAACACTGATTGGACAATGTGATGCTGTAAAACCGGAAATAAACTATTTTATTTCAAGTTCATGAGTGCAATTGTCACGCAATTTCAGGCATCAAATCAATGCCAACTTTCTTGAAATCACCACAAAAATGTGCCAATTGAGGTCGTATTAATTTACTGTTAGACATTTCAATATGTGTGTGTGTGATGATGTGATGGGCTTGTTGGATATTTTATATTATACTCGCAAAGAAACACATAATTTGAAAACCCATTTGGCCAGCATTCTTTAAGGAAAATAATTAATTTAATAGGGTCATATTCCATTTCAAATTTACACACAACATAATTCACTTATATTGCGTTATTTATTCGCTGAGATATAGCATTTTGAAGTTGGGCTAAGACTTGTGAAACGTGCTATTATGAGGGCAACATATCAATGTGATCACATTTACTCATAGCAACGTTTCTACTAGCTTTTGCCCAACATTCATAATGCTATTTCTCAAGCGGAATATTATATACGCATATATATAGTGGAAATTTAGTGCTACCTTGTGTAATTGAAATGGTTTATAGACCCTATGAATTTAAATTTTTCATTAAAATGCAAGCCATTGGTTTTCTATTTTTTTTTGTTTCTTTACCGATATAATCATTCAATATACTACTTGCCCCAGCACAACATCAATCACACACTACGCATATTGAAATGTTCTACAGTTAAAGTATAACAGGACCCTTCATTTGCACATTTTTTGTTTATCAAGCAATTTGGTATGCATTTTTGCGTGGAACTTTGCGTGAAATTGCACTTCTTGAACATTTAATAATACAGGTTATTTTCCGGTTTTACGCACACATTTTCAATCTCAGTGGCACGTGTCTACAAAAATTATTGTGTGGCTAAGTAGGAAAAAATGAGTCAGCGTGTTACATGTTCATGACCATTACAGCAAATCATCAATATTGGATGTTCTAAAGTATTTCACAGCAACGGAAGACTACTCGAGGAAAAAACTATAATCATTCTATTTCAAACCCACAAAAGAGGACTATTCATGCAATTGGGGTTATAGCTAACCGATCATTGACTCCAACTGGAATTGCGACATCTGATAATTTGTAATTCCAGTGTTTTACCACACGATATAAATTGGCCAAAGAGATGGTGGATTTTAATTTTGACAGGGAAGAATTGATCCGCCAGGAGAACATTTGCATATATTGTTTCTCATATAATGATGGCAGGTGACTCTTAAGGAAATTGAAAAATTTGGTGGTAAGAAAGTATAATGACATTGATATTTCCACAATCTACAGCTGATGGAGGACTATTAGGAGTTTGGGATTTCAATTTTAGAAAATATGTTTGGTGGTAGAATAACCCTTATTTGTGAGAAGCAGCCTCATATACGTTTGCATGGGAGACAGCAAATATTCTACGCGTAGGTCATGCAGAAATGAGAGGAGATTGTTATTGACTTTTGTGTATTTAGATTGAAAACTTCGGGAGATCCAAATGCGGCAGCCACAGTAATGAACCGAGGAATGGCCAATCATCTGAATGGGGACAATCTAGAGACTTGTACACAGCATGCAGCAAAGGACAAGCGGAACTAATAATTGCACATGCAGGGAAGCAGCCCATTCATGGGCTTATAAATTTTTACTGATACTCACATGTGTTTCATAATTCCACAGATAATAGGGATTATCATACCAGAGATTATACTTGCAACTGATGTATGTTCAAGATTAGGATTGTGAATCATGGTACTTCTTTCCTTGGAATTAGACTGTCAGTGTTTGAGATATGGACCAAGTGCTTTCATTTCTCAACGTTGTTGTTACAGAAAGTTTAAAAGTTCCTAATTCATCAAGTACTAAAAGATGTCAATAAAAAATTTGGCTGACACAAAAAACGACATTCCATTCAAACGAAAATGTCCCTGAAGCCTGGAATTATTTGGAATTGTTAAAAAAGAACAGCATACAAAGATATTTCTCACAGACAAGGAAATCCTTGAACATGGTCACAGATGTTTAAGATTGCCTCCTAAACCATTCTCATCTTAACACCCATAGAGTTAGTCTGGACTAAAAAGTTAAGGATTCAGGTGGCAACAGAAAATAGAACGTTCAAATTAATAAGATATTGAAATACTTACGAAAGCCGCCAATCTCCAATATAGCCCAGGGATTATTGGTAGAAATGTGAGGAACCTATGTGTTTACAAAGAGGAACGGGGAATATTGGAAAAAGAATGATGGTTTGTCCTTTCATTCAGCCGAGATAGATTGATTATCAATTTCTCAGAGAACATCTGATTTATGATTAGGATGAAGTTTAATTTCTTTAAAGATGACCTTACCGTTATTTACAAGCAGATGTTAGAGGAGCAACGTTCCATTATGATATTTATGAACCGCAAAGTAGGGTGATACACTATTTGAAATAATTAGATCAATGAAGGTCCAGTTTGGTAGCGAATTAATGTCAATGACAAACAATTGTCTCGAGTTTATCTCACCATGCAGATCATTTAAGAAATCATCTTCAACAGGCATTCATATGCAAACGTGTGATGGCAACAAATTATTGTAATAGTAGACACGCCTATGACTATTCAATTCACAGAATCTGTGACTGAAGTGGTAAAATTTCTTTCTTCGATACACAATAATTAGTATGCGACAAAGATCAAATGGATTTCATCGTTTGTGGGAAACTGGACAAGATTCAACAGATGTAAGTATATATTTGTTGGGTCTAACCCAATATAACATCGAATGCAAAATTATGGCATTAATAACGTTAGTACGGTTTAATCTGATAATTACGTTTGTTTGAGGGCAAAGATAGTGAAACGTGCTATTTACGTATCTATGCAATGTTGTTGGGATGTCAGATATTGGGTTAGTACTTCTGGTGGAAGGAGCTGTCATGCCCTTTTCATGGGCAGCTCGGCCACTTTGGTCCATAAACCTGGGCATCCAGCTCGAGATAACCTGTGGCTCCTCGTAGCTGTCAGCATGCGACACGCGGCCAACCCCGGGGCACGATACGGCATTTGAGTCCAAGGTACGGCCTTTTAAACTACTGGGTCGCTGCAAAGGGGTAGCCGAAAATGGTTAATAACTTGCGGTGATGTTTACGGTTATGCCTTCCATTGACATGGTTGTGGACTCTTACTGTTCTTCTTGTTGTGGAAGTAATCTGGATTCGATATGCGATAGTGATTGCTTCAGCGAACTGAAGACTCGAAACCACCTGTTGGTTCAACGGGCATGATAACGGCGAATTACCAGCAACGCGCTGATACTTTGCAGCGTAAGGAGCACGGCGAGGGCACATTAGAAAGCCCTGGTCATCAAATACTGACACCTGACTTCATCTCCAGTCGCGTGATCGTTCTTGACTAGTTGCGTGTCTTGCAACTAGGGATTGAGATGGACCCAGGCGGAGTCGAGAGCAGTCGAGGGTCGACGAATTGCTGCACCTCTTCATCACTTTAATCCAAATCATCCGCGCAAGTCACTCATTTAATCCATTAATCCATTGACATTTCACTAAACAAGTCCTGTGGCGATGGTGCGAGCGGCGTTCAAGATAAGCGGCAGGTAGGTCGACTAGTGGGTACGCTGGCAGTAATTTTAGTCGTCAGCAGTACCACCTACACCACAGGGCGGCTCACGACCATATGGTCGTCTTCCACTGATCGGAGCAGCAGTGGGATTCGGCAGCCCCCTGAGTGTCTGCGCAGCCCTCTTTAGGAAAGCACTGCTCACCTCCATGGCATGAGGAAGGGGCTAGAAAAGGTGCCCTTAACATTGCCTGCTCCACCATTACCTAACCAGCTTACCGCGGTTGGTGGGTACCCTACTTCAGCGGGCGACATATGAGAAAAAGAAAGGACAGATTTTTCCCCCTCATTCTAGGCGCATGGAATGTGCGCGCTCTCCTTGACAAAGACTTTAAAGCAAACAGACCTGAGAGACGAACTGCCCTGATTGGGAGAGAACTGGCCAGGTACAACATTGACATAGCAGCACTGAGTGAAACTCAACTTGCAGGTGAGGGCCAACTTTGCGATAATAAGGGTGCAGGTCTTTATACATTCTTTTGGAGCGGCAAGAGGAAACTGAAGAAAGGACGAGAAGCAGGGGTTTTGGATTTGCAATCAAAACAGCACTTGTTGGCAAGTTATGGGGGCCCCCAAAGGGAATAAATGACCGACTGATGACGGTCAAGATCCCCCTGTTCTATGGAAGAAACATGCCACCATCATTAGCGCGTATGCAACCAACTTATGACAAACCAGGATGACGTCAAGGATAAGTTTTACGAAGAACTACATGCAGTCATTGCATCAGTTCCTAAAGCAGATAAGCTCATCATTCTTGGTGACTTTAATGCAAGAGTAGGCTCAGATAACATCTCCTGGAATGGCACTATTGGAAGGTACGGCGTGGGTCGCTGTAACAGCAATGGACTTCTTCTCCTCCAGACTTGCGCAGAACATGACCTCCTTGTCACCAACACCATTTTTCGACTTCCTACCCGCAACAGGACCTCCTGGATGCACCCTCGCTCAAGGCATTGGCACCTAATTGACTATGTAATTGTTAGGAAGAAGTTCAGGCAAGATGTCCGGGTGACCAAGTCCATGTGTGGTGCCGAATGTTGGACTGATCATCGCCTCATTGTATCTAAACTTAAAATTCGTATCCAACCAGCCAGGCGCCCTCAGGGGAAGAAAACTCAAAAGAGGCAGGATGTCACCAAATTAAAGAACACAAAATCCAAACAGTCATTTACTGACACCTTAGAAGACCGTCTCAAATCTATCTCGCTAGACGGCCAAAGTGTGGAAACAAATTGGGCAGCCCTAAGTGAGCAGATCTACAACACTGCTACAGAGGTCCTGGGTCCTTCCATCAAGAAACAAAATGAATGGTTTGATGAGAACTCAGATGATATAAAGCAGATGTTGGATGAGAAACACCATCTCCATAAAGCATATTTAAATGATCCAAAATCTACATCCAAGAAAGACGCTTTCAACAACATGCGCAGAATCGTCCAACATAATCTACGCGAGATTCGGGATTCATGGCTGAGTAATAAAGCAGATGAGCTCCAAGGCTTTGCTGACAGCCATGACTTGAAATAACGTTTACCTTGCACTCAAAGCGGTCTATGGTCCCAACATCATCAGGATCATTTCCCCTCCTTAATGCAGATGGAAAAACACTAATTACAGACAAGGAAAAAATGCTCCAACGCTGGGCTGAACATTTTAATAAGATTCTGAAACCAGCCATCATCTATTAACGACGAAGCCATCATCCGCCTGACCCCAAATTCCCTATAAATGAAGCATTAGATGATGTGTACCAACTCTCTGGAGGAAAACTAAGAAAGCGATTCGTGTCAACTGTCTAGTGGAAAGGCCCCCCGGCTCCGATTCAATTCCTGTTGAGGTTTATAAAGATGGCGGTGCAGTTCTGATTGAGAGAAACTTCACATGATCTTCCAGCAAAATGTGTGGCAGGAAAAAAACCATCCCACACGATCTCAAAGATGCCTCAATTATACATCTATATAAACGTAAAGGTAATCGCCAAGACTGTAACAATCATCGAGGCATCTCTCTTTTATCAATCGCTGAGAAGATATTCGCCAGAATCCTTTTGAATCGCCTTACGGTTCATCTTGACAAAGGTCTTTTACCTGAAAGTCAGTGTGGATTCCGGAACGAACGTGGAACCACAGGTATGGTGTTCGCTGCAAGACAGCTACAAGAAAAATGCCAAGAACAGCACTGTGACCTGTACACAGCTTTCATCGACTTGACAAAGGCGTTCGACACGGTCAGTAGAGAGGGTCTATGGAAGATCATGGCAAAATATGGCTGCCCAAAGAAATTTATCACAATAGTGCAGCAACTGCATGATGGAATGCAGGCTAGAGTTCAGGAAAACGGTGAGCTATCAGAGCCTTTCCCCGTCTCAAATGGAGTTAAACAAGGGTGCGTACTTGCACCGACTCTGTTCAGTATCATGTTTTCTGCTATGCTGACTGATGCTTTTAGAGACGGGGACACAGGAATCGACATTATAGCACGTTTCACTAGCTTTGCCCTCAAACAAATGTAATTATCTGATTAACCGTCTAACGTATTAATGCTATTTTTTGCATACGATGTTATATTGGGTTAGACCCAACAAATATATATTTTATATCTGTACATCTTGTCCAGTTCCCATAAACGGATGAAATCCTTTGATCTTTGTCGGCATACTAATTATTGTGTATCGAGAAAAGAAATTTTACCACTTCATGCACAGATTCTGTGAATTGATTAGGCATAGGCGTGTCTACTATTACAATAATGTGGCCATCACGTATTCAATTGCAAACGTGTTGAAGATGATTTCTTAAATGATCTGCATGCGAGATACTCGTGACATTGTTTGTCATTGACATTTAATGCGCTACCATACTGGACCTTCCTTGATCTAATTATTTCAATGGGTATCATCTCTTTGCGGTTCATAAATATCATAATGGAACGTTGCTCCTCTAATGTGCTTGTAAATAACGGTAAGGTCATCTTTAAAGAAATTAAACTTCATCCGAATCATAATCAGATGTCTCTGAGAAATTGAAAATCAATCTCGGCTGAATGAAGGACAAACCATCATTCTTCCAATATTCCTCTTCCTCTTGTAACACATGGTTCTCACTTTTCTTCCAATAATCCCTGGCTATATTGGAGATGGCGGCTTTTATAAGTATTTCAACATCTTTTAATTTGAACGTTCTATTTTCTGTTGCTACCTGTTACTTAATTTTTGCCCATACTAATTCTATTGGGTTTAAGTGAGAATGGTAAGGAGGTAATCTTAAACATCTGTGACCATGTTCATGGATTGCCTTGTCTATGTGAAATATCTTTGTATGCTGTGTCTTTTTTTTTACAATTCCAAGTAATTCAGGTTCAGGGACATTTCGTTGAATGGAATGTTTTTTATGGTCAGCCAAATCTTTATTACATCTTTAATACTTAGTGAATTAGAAACTTTATCTTCTGGTGCCACAACGTTGTGATATGAGGCATTGTCCATTATCAAACACCACGGTCTATCCGAGGAAGGAAGTACATGATTCACAATCCAATCTTGAAATATCTTGCCATTCATCTCTGCATGGTAATCCCTATTATCTGTGGATTTTGAAACAAATATGAGTTCAGTATTATTTAGAAGCCCATGATGGCTGCTTCCTGGATGTGCACTTATTAGGCGCTGTCCTTTGCTGCTTGGTTCTAGTCTCTTAGTTGTCCCATCAGATGATTGCCATTCTCGTTCATTACTGTGGTGAGTAATTGATCCAAGTTTCATCTCTAAATACACAAAAATCATAACAATCTCTTCTCATTTCTCTGATCTCGCGTAAATATTTTGCTTCTCATTGCAATATATGAGGCTTCTCACAATAAGGTTTCTACCACCAACATATTTTCTAAAAGTGAATCCCAAACTCCTAATAGTCCTCCATAGCGTAGATTTGGAAATATCATTGTCATTATTCTTTCTTAACCAAATTTTCAATTTCCTTAAAGTCACTGCCTCATTATTGTGAAACATATTGCAAATTTCTCTGCGGATCAATTCTCTGTCAAAATTATCCACCACTCTTGGCCTAATTTTCGTGTGTAAAACACTGGAATTAGACATTTCAGATATCGATATCCAGTGGTGCAATGATCGGTTGCTTATACCCAAGGCGTGAATAGTCCTCTTTTGTGGGTTTGAAAGAGAATGATATAGTTTTCCTCGAGTAGCTTCATTGCAGAAATACTTAAAAATCCTATTTGTGATTTGTTGTAATGTCATAAAATGTACTAGCAGACTCATTTTTCCTTCTTAACCACACAATAATTTTTGTAGACACACCTCTGATTGACAATGTGTGCGTTGCACCGGATATAAACTGTTTTATGTTCAAGAAGTGCGATTTCACGCAATTTCACTCAAAAATCATACCAATTGCTTGATAAACCAAAAATGTGCAAATAAGGTCGTATAATTTACTGTAGACATTTCAATATGTGTGCGTGTGATGTGTGTTGGCAAGTAGGATTTTATATTATATCGCAAAGAAACGAAAATTGAAACCAATGGCCGCATTTTAATGAAAAATTTAATTCATAGGGTCTATACAATTTCAAATTCACACACAAAATTTCACTTATATGCGTTATATATTCGCTGAGATATAGCATTTTGAAGTTGGGCAAAGCTAGTTATCGTATTGATGGAAAATTGTTTAACCTTAGGAGGCTTCAAGCAAAAACCAAGGTCAAATCACACACCATCAGAGATATTCAGTTTGCTGATGATTGTGCCCTCAATGCTGGCTCAGAGGCTGATCTGCAGCATAGTGTGGATAGATTCTCCGAAGCCTGCGCCAACTTTGGGCTTACCATCAACACGAAGAAAACAGAAATCATGTACCAACCAGCTCCTGGCACAGTTTATACTGAGCCAATCATCAAGGTAAATGGTGAGAAACTGAATGTTGTGAACAGATTCACATACCTTATTAGCACACTATCCCAGAACATCGTCATTGATGATAAGGTAACACCAGGATCTCCAAAGCTAGCAGCACATTTGGCAGATTATACACCAACGTGTGGCATCGAAGTGGCATTAGTCTACAGACGAAGCTGAAGGTGTACAGAGCTGCGGTGCTTCCAGTGCTGCTTTATGCATGTGAAACATGGACTGCATACAGGCGCCACGTAAAAAAGCTCAACCACTTCCATACAGTCTGTCTCAGGAAGATAATGAACATCAAATGGCAAGACAAGATCCCAGATTACCGCCGTTCTTGACAGAGCTGGTATCCCTAGTATTGATACTATTCTGATGCAGTCACAGACAGATTCGCTGGGAAGGTCATGTAGTCCGCATGCCAGACCATCGACTGCCAAAGATTCTCTTTTATGGTGAGATACAGAAGGGTAAACGCTCCCATGGTGGCCAAAAGAAGCGCTTCAAAGACACGTTAAAGACGTCATTGAAAACCTTTGACATAAACCCAGACACATGGGAAGCTGCTGCGCAAGACCGAACTGCTTGGCGCACATCTCTTCGTAAAGGTGCAGCGGCATGCGAATCATCCAGAAGAGCAGCAACGGAACAGCGGAGACAAGCTAGAAAGGACCGTGTAATAAAACCTTCACATGAAGCAAACATTCCCTGCCCACACTGTCCGGGATCTTTCCAGGCCCGCATCGGGCTCATCAGTCACCTTCGTACCCATAGACTATCCTAACATATTCCTAAATAATTGGATGAACAGAGTGGAGTGGTCTTCATCACCCGTGATGGACGAACAACACATCTATCCACTATTAGCAACATTCAATGTGATACATTTACTACGTATCTATCCACTATTAGCAACATTCAATGTGATACATTTACTACGTATCTATCCACTATTAGCAACATTCAATGTGATACATTTACTACGTATCTATCCACTATTAGCAACATTCAATGTGATACATTTACTACGTATCTATCCACTATTAGCAACGTTCAATGTGATACATTTACTACGTATCTATCCACTATTAGGAATATAAAATTTGACATATTTATAAATGGATAAAAAAAAAAAGTGTCTCGTTTTGGCGAGGCGCGTTCCGTTACACCCAGTCGGTTATATTACGGCTGTAATGAAACGTTTTGAAGTGTACTTTTCAGACTTTTTTTCTTCTTCCTCATCGTTCTGTTATTTTGCATGTTTTATGCACTTACATTTTTTGCTTTCACCACTCCCTAGACTTGTTTACGTTTCACCAGGTGAATCGTAGTATTACCAGGCTAGTAGATATGCCGACGGATTATAATTGTTTCCCCCCTGTGTCGGCAATGATACGATAAATGTGGGAGGATTGGTCGAGCGACTATATAATTCATCCGGTCAGGCACGTATGTCCATCTGGAAGGTGGCGTTTACCGCGCACACAGCCAGACACACTGGCGGAGAAGACAAAAGAAGTCTCATCGGTAGTTTTAAGATTACTGTGACAAGATGGATTTGGGGCGACCTCTTCTCGAACTCTCCTCCACTACGGCAGTACCCATTTTCAATTAGACTGATTACCTGGAATTTCCCGGTCGCCATCTTTTTCTTTCTCTGATATGTTGCAGATATTTGGTATTTAAAAAAATTCTTTCACTCCTATCACTGATAAGTCGTCATGTCTGTTTGGTTACCCGTTTCTCCCTACTTTGCAAGGAATGGGGGAGATAATAATTAATCGACCACCATGTTGGTTAATCTCGCGTGTGGCCGACATTAGACTACAGATTAACACTAAAATCGCCCATCGCATTTGTTTAATTGCTGATAAGGCCAGGTGTGTGTTCTTTTGCCCGAATGGTAAAGAGACGGATTGTGTGTGCTCAAGTGACAGATAACGAGATTAATCGTCTGTGCTACACATTTTAGACAGATATGCATGACATCACAGTTTCCGGCACACCTTGTTACAAAGACATTACTTTATATTAAAGTAATAATAAATTATGTGTAAACATCGCCGATAGAGGATCGGATGTTTTCATTCCATATATGGGAGACGTGACCTTTTGCATCACGCATATTATTTCAGGCTAGAATAATTTTGAATTTACCACACTAAACACGCATGTTTAAAACGATTGGAGCTTTCTTAGCATCGTAACAAAACAAATGCGGGGGAGGACAGTCAATATAAAGTGACCTTGTTTCAGTTTTAGGACACTGTGAAAATTCACTGTAAGGATCACTTGTCAAGACGAAGCCAGACTACCAGGATGAGAATTCTCTTTATTCTCTTTATCAGACCGGACTTTGTGGAACATCTTGAAGGACTTAAAGAGCCCAGGAAAACAATTTTAATAAGGAAGACCTTCATCTTAGGAAACTGAAACACGGAGTCATAGTTGGAGTTTAGTGCTAACATAACGACCCCCAAGACACGTGAAAAAAGGCATCTGCTAGTGCCTTAAACCTCCTTCTCTGAGCAAACAGTCTGTGAGCCAAGATTGGCGTAAGTTGTACTTTTTACATTTTATATTTTTCATTACTAACATGGGAACTAATTTGTATATATTGCCATGTAAATATTAATATGTAAAAAGGGCTTGTGGATGTCTAAGTCATTTCAGAATGGCAACCTCATCATCTAGAATGATGAATTCATAAACCACTATTGCAAGTGCTGGTGACTGCTTTATTGCTAGTTTCTTACAGAGAACTAAAATTATAGGTAGTCCCAAGTTCCATATGGAGCAGAGAGGGAAAGATGAAGGAAATGATGTACATTCTAATTATAATATTTCATTTTCAAACCAGTGTAAATGTCTATTTAAACAAACGCACTTTAAAATTAATGAAAGTTTCAAAGCTTTTCAATAAGTGTAGATGTAAATGAAAACATATTCAATCTATATTGTGAACACTTTCCAATCAGTGTAGATGTTAATGTAAACATATTCTATCTATACTATTAAACTTTTCATTTGAATATAAATAGTGTAAATATAAAGCTATTCAACTCAAATGTAAAGAAAGTTTTCTCTCCAGGGATTTAAGCTTAATTCTCATCGAAGGTAAATTCTGAGGTAGATGGGATGGTGGAATAGGAGAAAGGGACCCATAACTGTGTGTCAGAAAACGCAATACTCAGAAGAGCGTTTCGTGTCTATTCTTTTACCATAGTTGTTGGTGGTAATAGTTGAAGTTACTTTCTCTGAAACAAGAAGGGAAAAATAGCCTGAGCTTAAACGAGAGGGATCAACTTCGTAGAACGTTCCCTAACATTTCTGGGAACGTGCTGCGCCCTTCAACCATGACCAGCGACAAGCGTGATCAGTCTACCAAGAACCAAACCACCAGAAGGAGCATAAGTGTCACTGACAGCTAAGTAACACATAAAAGCTGCCAAGCGACCTCCTTTAGACATTTCTATCCCATCACAACTGTGATGATAAACTTTTGTTTAAAATAATTATTCATTTCTTTAAAATCTAGTAAAAACCTAAATGACTAATTAAATCTGTTAATTTGTAAATATATAAAATTTAACGTCGATTTAGTCATTTTGAATGTACTGCATGTTTGTTTCAGTCAATTTACTAAATACACTCTAAACGGTAGAAGCTGTACCATAATAAGAAGAATTCCACCGAGTAAATCAGGGTGGGGGGGGGGCTTGAAGGAGCTGCAATTAACAATTGCTTAATTCTTCATAAAAGGCGGCGAACTGATATAAGTTAACAATTGCCCTGCCAATGCAGCATTGTTCTTGACCGGAAATATCTTATAAAATTCCCTTGAGATAGAAGCATCATTATCCTTCTTTCTACAACTCTGCCAAGAGTAATCTTGTGCGAAGGTAGATACATTGGAAGGCCCTTATTAGATGCTCTTGAGTTTTGGCCATTGTTGGATCACTACTGGAAAGCAAGGGAGGCAATTCCGTGACAATTACCCCACCTGTAAACAGGGCGAAGTAATGCAAAGTCGCTAATCACTTCCGATGGAACGTTTCTGTAAGCAATAGTACAGATAACCTGTCTGGGGAGATAATATTGGCAAATGTAATCTCTGAGAGATGATTTCACAGATGTGTTCGTACGTTTTCACAAGTGCAATCGATAGTATTAATACCATAGTTGAAAGAGGTCAAGGGTTTAACATTTTTAAAATTTTATATTTTAAAACACGCGGAGGATAAAATAATGATTTAACATCCTGACCCACATGGTTCTAAAGAGAGACATGATTGGTCTAAATCGAAGCCTGAAATAAACTTTAGCTCTCATTGGAAGCTGGTCGGAAATACCACGGTGGAAGCTTGAAGGAGAATAAGAATATAACCTAGCAAATTCGGAGACACAAATCAGACTGCATCGCAGCGACAAATTAACAATGTCCAGGAGCCAGAGAGACATCGGACTAGAATTCCAAATTATAAGTGACAGACGAAGTATTTGGGCATCTTTATAACGTAAAAGAAAACCCGCAATTTTAAATACCAAGACTGGAGACTTAAGGAATTAGAGCACCCGTCATAAGAAGAATTCTAAAATTACCCCTACCAAGGGTTCGAAGCATCTAATCAAAGTTGCTGTGTCCATTCATCTGTGCCAGGAGATTGTGTTCCCAAAAAATTATTTGGGGTAAGTGTAAACTGTATTTTACAATGTGAATTCGACATGTCTGTACTTGCTAAGCGGTTATACAAGTTGAAGGAGGCTGGCAACCTCAAAATATGACAATTGTATATTCATAAACCACTACAGCAAACTCCGGTGTTTGCTTTATGCTAGTTGGCTCAGGAAAGCGAAAGAAGATGCAACCCCAGACTCCGAATGGAGCAGTGAGATGATTACCTCACATGTGCCTAGGGTGCTTAGTATCATTTTGTTAGATATGTGTACTTTTAAAATGTTAGTTCAGGCAAAAGCCATTGCACTCGCACTGTCCAGACACATTGTCCCATTTAATGAACAGAAGTATAATGTGATTGCTAATCATATTCCCTGAGCTATGTTTTTTTTTTGCTCAAGGAGAATAAAAATTAGTGTGACAGGGGCTAGGTGTGGTGGTAGAGGTGAACTTATGTCGATGTGGCTACCTCACACCCAAGACCCATGCACTAAGAAAATTTATTAAGGATCGTTTGACAGGGGTTGCAATTATTGGTTGCTTGCAACCCTCTCAGCAGCAGACTTAAAAATTCAAGCAACACAAAGCCTTATACAGATCAACATTTAATACTACCGAACACCCAGACAGTGTTCATAGACTTTCTGAAAGAAACAATATATAAAACAATGTCTAAGTGAAAATCAATAGCATAGATAATAGCACTTACCATACATAAAACATGCGCCCACTTGATACCCTCAACTATCTCACACACTCATGCATATCGCCCAATGAGACTAGTATGGTGTTGTGCATGAGGCTGGCAATCTCACCGTGTAACATCGGTTGCTACCGAAACCACTACTGCAAGAGCACACACTATACTATCACACACACACACTCATGCATGTCGTCTAGCGATACTAGTATAGTGTTGTGCATGAGGCTGGCAATCTCACCGTGTAACATAGGTTGGTACCGAAACCACTACTGCAAGGGCATCCGAAAGCTTCATGCGGAGGCAAACCACACTGGTGGCCCCTGCTCCCTCAGGAGCGGAGAAGAGAAATATATATATCTCCAAGTAAGCCCACGTGCTCTCACAAACCATTCTTCACATAACAATCATTAAATAATAAACAACTGGACATAAAATAATATTCTTTAACTACATGTACAACAAATACTCTCAATAATGAGAATAAACTATTACCCCTCAACTGACCCACATCAATACTCGTTCCTGTACTCTGAACATGTCGTAAGTGACGACTGGTGCGCCTGGCCACAAGCGTGTCGTATATGACCCCTGATGAGATTGGAGACTCATCGCATGAAACACATTGTTACAGAAACAACCACTGTAATAGCATAAAAATGCTTCTTGTGGACTTGTGATGGACACCAGCCGCATTGATGTTTCCATGCTCTACAAGGAGCAACCAGAGAAACACCTGTCTCAACGTGCCTTACGCACAAAGGAGTGGCTCTAACCTCACCAGAAATCTAAATGACTATTCTCACTTCAAAGTAACCACTAAAGATAAACAGTAGGATTATGATAAGTAGACTATAGTGAAATACACTTAAATGCTCTTACATAAAAGAATAAAATATAATTATTCTTAACTTTAACAAAACTGGAACTAAAGTCATCATCACGTGGCCTCCCGGCTGCCATCTTGATAACAGTTAATATCATCTAAATTAAAGTAATAAATCGCTTCTCTGCCTGGTTTCATGTGTGAAATAGTTTCATATATATTTGCCTTTCTGATGAAATGAAATAATCGCTCCTCTTAAACTTTCACATATGTGATTTGGACATTTATCGTGCCTAATAAAACCTATCCCTTAATCTTTCACTCATTTATATTTCAAGACTAAATTATCAGGTCCTGGAAACACATCAATCTATTTATTTCATTAACCATTAAAAAAGACACGCTCAATATAATTCTAAAGCTACAGCGAAATAATGGTAATTTCACTAGGAAATAAGCTAATCTACTTTTAAATCAAACTCACGTGTCATAGACTTTGTGTCATGTCTCTGTTCTACCAACACAGGGCGCCTCGTATCTTCGTTTTCTCTTGTCTGGACTGAATCTTCAAAAAGGCCTGTTTGCCGCTCGCTATCTCTTTTATAAGCTCTTGGCCGAATCACTCAACTTAATCCGCTGCGCGTATTAATTGCGCCACGCAAATAACACTCGCAATTATCGCTCTAGAAATAGCGAAAAACACAAAGATAACATAACTAATTTGTAGGCTTTATTGTGGCCTTGTAACAAATCTTCTTCTTGAAGATAATGTGGTGAAAAGGCACTAAACCACAGAGACAATATGGCTGGCAAGATGGGTGAACCACGGAGACAATATGGCTGACAAGATGGCGCGGTCACATTAGAGATAGCTAACTGGTGGAAGGACATCGGGAAAAAATGCCTGTTTAATCTTTCGACCACAATGTACTTAGCAGAGGCATTTGTTCTTTCTGTTTTGCTTAAAGTTCGTGGTTCGAAGCTACGAG
The DNA here is from genome assembly GCA_024509875.1 of Oreohelix idahoensis. NCBI lineage: Eukaryota > Metazoa > Mollusca > Gastropoda > Stylommatophora > Oreohelicidae > Oreohelix > Oreohelix idahoensis. The sequence continues at coordinate 88,537 of JAMPIV010011369.1, forward strand.
AAGACTGTCCGTAGCACCAGGCGAGTCTGAAGTAAGAGTCTTCGCCACTATCTTGTGAGTCGAAAGCTGGGATTCGACACTAACCACCTACATTGGACGAGTTGTGTAGAGAAGTTACCTCATCACAAAAGAATTGACGAAAACCACGGCGGCAGTACTCACTTAGACCAAGCTAAGTTCTTATTAAAGGAAACAGCAAAAGGACATTTTTATAACTCCTTTAACAAGTCTCAGTGAAGACAATTTTTAACTTAAGTTCACCTATAATTTCATATTTATTTTAGACTCTTAAAGAATAATTGATTATTAAATTTGTTATATGTTATTTTACAAATTCATAGTTGATTCAGTCATTACAGATATGATAGAAAGCGTATTATTTAGAGTCTTTAATATATATATATATATATATATGTATATATATATATATATATATATATATATATATATATATATATATATATATATATACATATATACATCTAACTACATCTAGAGAGCCAAATAATAATAAGAGGGATATCGCTGGATTTAACCAGCTGGGGACCTGAACGGGCTAAAACTAACTTGCACAAATCTTCATAAAAGGCGGCGGACTAGACGCTAAGTTAACACTGCTCTGCACCATACAGCAGTGTTCTTGACTTCTGGAATATCATATGAACCGTCCCTTGAGATAGAAGCATCGTTATCCTTATATCTACAACTCTGCCAAGTGTAATCATATGCGAAGGCAAACACCTTGGAAGATCCAAATTAGTTACTCTTGAGTTGTGGCCACCGTTGGAACACTACTGCAGAGCTAAGGGGAGGCAATCTGTGACAACGGCGCATGTCAAAATATAAAAGACGTTTATAATTACATGGAATACACGTATCTATTCGCTATTTGCAACATACAATTTGACATAATTATAAACGTATCTACTCACTATTAGCAATATAAAATTTGACATATTTATAATCGTATCTGTTCACTGTTAGCGATATAAACATTAAAAAATCTTGAACGTATCTATCTATTCACTATTAATTAAAATTTGACACATTTTTTAACTTTTCTATTAACTTTTAACAATAACAAGCTTGATACATCTTTCAAACGTTTCTTTTAACTTTTAACAATAACAAGCTTGATACAAATTTTAGTATTTCTATTAGCTTCTAACAATAACAAACTGGATAAATTTTTTAACGTTTCTATTAACTTTTAACAATAACAAACTTTATCCATTTATCAACACATATTTCCAATTTAACAACATAAAATCAGTCACGTTGTCACGTTCATCCGCGATTTAATCTATTATCAACCATTTCAACTGTTATGTTATATTTTCAAATGTAACCACCAACTTTAACAACACAAATTATGTCACATTTATGTACACTACAATCCACTAGTAACACCATAAACTTTGTCACTTACATAAACATATCTATTCATTAAAAAAATAAATTAATACATTCCTGAATCTACGTAGTCACCTACTGCCAAAAAATAAAATTTGACACATTTAAGAATGTGTTCGTCCGCGGAAATATTAATAGCTTACAATGTTTTACACTTAGATCATATTTAGCCACCAAATGTAGCGAGAACTATTTCTTGTGTAATGGCCTATTACTCCACGTGTCTAATCCACAGGCAGGGGTGTAATGTCACATTAAGATACGTATTAACTGTACAGAACCGTCAATGTAAAATGTCATTAAATTTTTTTTCCAAACAGCTTGCATATTCGTTAAATCGTTGTATGAGATTATCAGGCTCAAGAACATTGTTACCTGAGGTGAAATAATGTTGGTATTTCACAAAGCATGAAATGGCTATCATTATTCAAATACGATGATTTATCTTGTTTTTTGTGAAGAATAAAGACACACGTACAAACAATAACATTAGTTTCCATAATAATATTTACTTCTATTCATAAATTTAATGATATTTCTTTCATAGATGCAATTTTATTTTTTGGTTTTGTTTTTGTATTTAGAATAAGCCGTGCCGTTGTTACAAATGGGCAATATATCTGGGGGTTTCGATCTGGCACATTTTATTTCAGCAAATACTTTTATTTTAATATTTATTGATAACATGCCTCTGGTTTCCCTCTTTGTTTGCTTGCTTGTTTGTTTGTTTATATGTTCATTTTAATATAGGTTTGCGTTCCTTAGCCTTTGGCTTTCCCCTGCTGACCTACATTTGAATCCAACTTTCCTAAACCAAGTTGAGTTGCCGCTCAAGGCTTACGAAACTAATCTACACGGGACTTAATTAATGGTTGTAAGACGCCGTTGTTCTATATCCTGTTAGTTAGAACAGATCAACCAAGAGAAGGCCAGCAGTTGGGCGTTTGTTATCAGAAGCTAAATCTTACTTAGCCATTGAGAGTTTTAACTCCATTTTCGACTATTATAGCAATTTTATCCTTATCTATATGTCAAGAAATACAAACGATTTTTCACGATTTTTCACGACCTCAATTTACGCGAATTTGAAATAACGCGAGCTCAGGAAAATGCAGCAAATATTATTACTTACTACAAATTTGAATAATTTCATTGTGTTTTTGTAAAACGTTTTTCTTATGTTGTTTGTCCGTTTCTTATGTTTTTTTTTTTTTTTAAGGACAACTTTTTTAACTTTAAATTTAATCTACTTCGCAGAAGGACTCCCATCATTGTAACGTTCTGAGTGTGTATTGAGAAAATTATCTCAGTTTTTCACGAATCTCAAATTACGACCTTCTCAGGAACGCTATGCAAGTGTAACTACAAATCGAACTGCAGTTAAAAGTACCAGCGTCACTTCTTGTACTAGATATAAAAATGTGTTGGAAGTGCTTCTTCTACTTAATCATCTCACAATTTAAGTATTGCTTTATCTTCTGCATTTCGTGTGATTCTAATTTAAGTCAGGCTTTATTTATATCTTTAGCAGTGCCGGTTTGATTTATCTCGTAGATGTAATACCAGTTCCATCAATCATTCATAACACTTCCCCTTTGCTAGGAGCACAGTGCTTAAATAAATTCAGGCCACACCCCCTTGTCTTATGCTACACGTTCAATGTATTATCTTATCTTCTTTATCATTTTAATTTCTCTCTCTAGATCTTTTCTCCGTGTGTTTAATGTCGGCCTCTATATCTCTTTTAGTGGGGCTTGTTGTCTTTTGAAGTCGTTTGCTGCAGCTGTCACAATGCTGTTTTTAGTCGAAAGTTGAGCTTTGAATGAGCTGCGTTCCCATGATGTGCCTCCATACCTTATAGCCCCTTCATGGCAGGGCTGTATTAACTAATAGGGAGAAGGCGGTAGGGCGATATCTGCGCCATAAAACCGGAATGTTCTGGGTAAATGAGGTTTGCATAGAACCAGACAAACTTTTTAAATGATGTAGTGGTGTTTGATGGTATTGTATGATGGTGATATTACTAAATGTAATTGTATGAGGCCAGCTGTGAAGGCTCCTGAGATAAAATGTAGTTGAGAATTGTCAGAAGGCCTTTCTTGCTACCACTACGACCTCACACTTAATTTTTTTTAATGAATGTGGCTACGTAAAGTGTCTAGGGTTATGATATGTAGTGTGGTGTAATAGGTTATAGATATACCCACTGATATTTAACAAGACTAATAATATTAATAAATGTTTGATGCGTGATGCCATATGATGATGGATGGTATCCGCATGTCTGGTTTTGTGTGGTGTGCAGATGTGTTCAGTCAAAACAATGTTCATACAAAAATAACAGGGCAATCCACATAGGACGTCAGTAAACTCACGACGTATAAAGTCAATGATTCTTGAAACAGCCGTTGACGTTTTTCTTCATTATTTATTGTGGACGCCACAGTGAGCCAGGAGATAACCAGATGTATGAGATCAGTTCACTCTCCTTAGTTTGACTTCAGCAAGACAGACACGTCTGCCGAAGTATAAATAATGTCCTCAAAAAATATCCTCTAGATAATAAAGGTTTTTTCAAACCTAGTTCATTTAACAAAGTAGCAAGTAATGGTCCTTGGAACCTGCATCAACCGATGCAGCACAATACAGCGACATGTGAGCTAGGAAAACATCTCGTGACGACGACTTTCGAAGACAGGCTATGATCCAGAAATCGTTCACGACCAAAAATCGATAGAGTTAATGAAAATGTTAATTTACCTTGCCTTCCGGAAATACACAGAAATATTATGCCTCCCGGCATGTGCAAATACACTAGAGGTATTATCTCGAATAAACGAAATATCCATAAGAGGACTCTCACATTCCTGACAGAACAAAAAAATAGCGGAGATCCCCTCTTCAACGAGGCATCTCTTTCGCCATTCCAAATCGCTCACTCCACTAGTGGTGGGCGGAAACCGATCGACCAAGAAGCAAGACAAGTCATGCGCAGTCCAGCGCAAAATGACCACAGCTCAAACTTAACTGCATTCGATACCAACGCGAGAAGACAAATGCTTACCGAGAAAAGTGACTATAAATTTCAAGCAGTTGTTGCCCTTGCGTTATAAAATAGATATTGAAATAAAACGATGTTGCGAGAATTTATCACGCAACATATCACCACCTCCTCCCGATAAAAAAAAAAATGTGGAACATTTTTTTTTTTTTCAATATCAAAGAGCATGCGATAAGCGGCTCAAAACGCACGAATTATGCGCTGATAATTAACTAAATTGCCAAACACTAGGCTAATTATAGAGTGTCTGGTGAGGATATACCTCAACAGAAAAATAAATATGTCTCAAAAAAATATTCACATCGGGGAGGTGTCACCAACACACATCACGTTAGCATGTAAACACAATATACGTATGCAAGTTACTATAATCATCATTAAACAGCATACTCTAATATTGTCTTTAAAAATGGATGTACAAATCTGATAGGAAAATTTAAATAGTACATTCTTTGACATGTAATGACATAAGTACATAGTAAAGTTAAACTACATGACGATCCAGGACATATGCTTTGGTATTCCGAGGGTAAGTACACAATCTAGAACTCGTAAGGTAAGTCCTCAGCTCAACAATGACATTCTGAGAAAGTACAAGCAATATAATGCTAATTAATAACCAATATGCTTCATAAGGTACAATACATTATTAATAATTGTGGCTGTTTAGTAAACTAACGGCCCTTATATTAACTACTCAGTCCTCCTCTATCATTTTAAAAAACGAACAGAAGAAGATGACAACAAAGCACGATAGTGTGTACATATAAAGTAAGTACAGATGTGCTAATCTATTGTAGAAATATAGGTGTGTTATGACTCTGTAATATATGGAAATATAGGACAGAAGTATTAGTTGGAGTCATGTGGGCATCTAGACAAAATGTCAGCCATCACATTATCCGCACCACGGATAGCTCGTACCGTGAAGTGAAAAGGTTGAAGAGCTATAGCATATCGAGTGGATCTCGAACTCTTCAAATTCTTAGTCTGAATAGCTGTAAGAGCTTTCTGATCAGTCTCTAGAATGAAATGTGCGCCCAGGAGGAATCTTTGTAGTTTTAGAATTGACCAAACCATCGCTAACAACTCACGGTCTAAAACGAGTAGTTCCTCTCTGCCGCATTTAGTTTTCTAGAAATGTACATAACAGGATGCAGAGTATTTGCATATTCTTGCATCAGTGCTGCTCCAATCCCAGTGGATGAAGCATCACTCCGAAGAACAAAAGTCCTATCAAGAGTAGGTAATCTTAAGATGGGAGGAGAAGAAAATATATTCTTGATTTGGTCTAGTGAAGATTGGCATTCTTCAGACCAACGGACCAGATTAGGCGAACCTTTCTTCAACAATGTTGATAGAGGTGCCATGATCGAAGATAAATTTGGAATAAATCTCCCATAAAATTGAATTAAACCTAAGAGACTCCTAACTTGTTTCTTCGTTTTAGGAACAGAGATGTTCAGTATTTTGGAAGTATTGTGGTCTTCTGTCTTCAAGAGACCATGACCAACACGATGACCCAGGAAAAAGAGATTTCACCAAAACCAACAAAAGCTTTAGAAGGTTTTGCTGTCAAATTATTCTCACGTAGAGTGGACAGTAAGTCATATAACCCTAAATAGTGATCTTCCCAGGTATCACTGAAGAGACAGATGTCATCTAAGTATGCGATGACATCCGAACGATGTGACAGAATTCGACGCATCATGCGAACGAAAGTGGCAGGGGCAGGGGCGTTCATGAGACCAAAAGGCATAACATTCCATTGAAATAGACCCCTAGGTGTAGAAAAAAGCAGTAAGAGGTTTGGCATGCTCTGCTAAAGGCACTTGCCAATAACCTTTAGACAAGTCAAGTTTAGTGAAGAATCTAGAATTAGAAAGTCTAATCAGTAGATCTTCTAACAAAGGCATCGGTTCAGCGTCGAACTTTGTGACCTGATTCAATTTGCGATAATCAACGCAAATTCGTATGTTCTTATCCTTCTTCCGGACAATAACCATGGAAGAAGAATATGGTGAAGTCGATGGTTCAATTATATTTAATTGAATCATTTCATCCAATTCCTTTTCCACTTGCGACTGAAAGTGTATAGGAATAGGATACGGCCTAACCCTAATTGGATTATTGTCGGTAAGAATTATGTCATGTTCTATGACATCTGTGTGTCCAGGAATGTCAGTGAGAACATCCTGAAATGTTTGTAACATCGACAAGTCTCGTCGATGTTCGTCACCAGAAAGATTAGGAGAAACAGAAACGTTTTTCCAAGATTCCGTGGAATGTAATGGAACCACTGGAAGGGGAAGGTTGACATCAGAGAAGGTAGCTTCCTCATCCTGAATGACAGACAGGGATGAATAATGACCGTGAGGTGCAGGAGCATCATCCGTTGCCTGGAAAATAGGCAGCAAATAGTCCGGACGTTCGTGAATTCCGAAAGCATGTTTATGTGGAAAGTTTTATGCTTTCCATCAATATCGACCACATAGTCAACATCGGAAATCCGAGAGACTATTGCATACGGACCTTTCCATGCAATAAGAAGTCTATTTTCCCTACTGGGGAGTAGGACGAATGCTTTGTCACCTGGACAAAGTTGTCGTAGACATCTATTCTTGTTAGCAAACTGCCTTGCCTTCTCTTTAGCAATTTCTGATGAAGCAGTTGCTAGCTTACATGCCTCAATGATCTTTTGTCTAAGAGCAATGACATACTCATATGAGGATGAGGATTGAGTTTCATCGCTAATATCATCGGCAGTGATGAGATCGTGTAATAAAGACATAGGGCCGCGTGGACGCGCGCCAAAGACAAGTTCGAAGGGAGAAAATCCTGTGTGTTCATTAGGGACTTCTCTATAGGCAAAGAGAGCCGCGGGTAAACCCTGTCCCAATCTTGAGGATGATCTTCAGTTATCTTACCAAGCAAAGTCTTGAGCGTTCTATTCAGACGCTCAACTAACCCATTAGACATAGGATGGTAGATACTACTGAGAGATCGTTCAATATGTAAGGTAGACATTACCTGTGACATAGTGTCAGATATGAGTTGAGTGCCATGGTCTGACAATATTTCTCTGGGGAACCCCAAGCGAGAAAATATCAACCAAAGAGCATCTGCGATATATCTGTAGTAGATATGCTCTTAAGAGGAATAGCCTCTGGCCAACGTGTGCACATACCGACAAATGTAAGCATAAACTGATATCCGCTGGCCGACTTAGCCTTAAAAGGGCCAATAATATCTATGGCCATTTTCTAAAACGCCCGAATAGGAATGTCAGCAGCCTGGATAGGCGCAGCATGTCGTGGTCCTCTAGATTTGACCTCCTGACATACCTTGCATGATCGGCAGTAAATACGAATGTCCTTATTGACAAAAGGCCAAAAGAAAGCCGCAAGGACTCTCGACTTCGTACGGGAAAAAACCCATATGTCCAGCACATTGCGAGTCATGAGCATGTTGTAATATTTGGACTCTCATGCTCTTGGGAACAAGAATTTGCAAATGAATGTGCCGACGTAGTCGAATCTTGTACCATACGTACAAGTACGCCGTTTCTCATTGCAATCCAAGATTTTCTATTTGTATCCTGATTCGGATCACCTTTCTTCGCAAGAACGAAGAATTTTTTTTAAAGAAGGATCTTCTTCTTGCAATTTTTATGAAAGAGTCACGAGTGATTACTAAGTGACTATCTTGGCTATCAACTTCATTATCACTATTCAGTGAAGTTTCGGGTGTTTGTTGAGCTTGTGCTCTTGTAACTACTGCATTTGTAGCTTGCATGTTATTATCTTCCCAAGCAGCAATCTGCTGTGGGGTACACTCCCTAACTCCGTGAATACGACCAATAATAAGGTCCGCAATAGGATTAGGTAAGACACAAGCATGCACATCTCCAGTAAAGAAAGGAGTGGCAATGCGAATTACAGCAGTAGGATATTTTTCTAGAGTGCCGCCAAATGTGACACATTTAATAACCCTTCCTGTAGCACAAGATGGATCTACAAGCGATTGTCTCACACCAATAGTGGTGCATCCGGAATCGAAAAGTAGTGAGACCGGAGTATCATTAACAAGACCCTTATGTAGAATTAAAGAACCCCTCCCGTCATGCGCAACAGCAGCAGGAAGAGCGGGAAGTGGGTGACCACAGCTCAAAGTAGTTATGGTACCCGGTTCGAATAAAGTACTGCATTGGGGGCATTTGTTTGCTCTCTCAAAGTCAAAAGCAGAACCAGTGACAGCGTCAAAGTTTTTACTATCAACAACATGATTACAGGCTCCCTCAGTTTCCTGTTGTACAGCATTAGCCTGCTGATATCTCTTTTTTTTGTGTGTTGAGATCTACCCCGACTATTATTACCTCTGAAGTTATCAAAGTTATTATTATCTCTGCAGTTATTATTGTCTCTATTGTAATTGTTATCCTGGTTCGAATTCCAGTTTCCACGATTACTATCATGTTCACATTGATGCGAACATCTATTTGTTTGGTTCTGAGGTCTTCGGCAGGAATAACCTCTATTACCATATCCTCTTTTGAAATGCTTATAATTATTAGGGTGATAGTAACGAGTACTATCAGGTTGTCTCCAATTCTTCGAAGAATCACCATGAAATTGATTTCCATGATTTTGACAGAAATTACCGCTACTCTTTCTATCAAAATTTTGTTGGAATCTACGAGCAAAGTTTTGGCCATACGGAGCTGCCGAAGCAACTGGTAAACCTTCTTTCACCTTAGAGTTACCCATGGTTATGTGTGGGTGCGCAGTTACGTATTGGCAACAGAAATCTTCCATTTCTTTTATTGTTTTAGGTTTACGTTCATGAAGGAAAGCAAGGAAAGACTCATTGACAGACGACATGACTTTGTCTCTAAGTATTAAGTCCATGAGTCCTTCATAAGTTTTTTCCGTCTTAGATAGTTCAACCCATCGTGAGAAAGTAATGCGTATTCTTGCAATAAACTCGGAGAATTCAACTCCATTTTCAGGTAACATGTTTTTAAATTGTAGACGATAGCCGTCTTCGTTAAGCTGATATTTCTTTAACAAAGCGGCCCTGACAACCTCATAATTGTTCTTGTCAGGTTCATCCACCATATTTAATATACTTAGAGCTTTACCTGTCAGTATCCCTGATAACTGATAAACATATTTTGCTTTGTCTATGTTATGAGCTGTACATGCTTGTTCAAATCTGTCCAGATAGAACATTATGTCATCACTGGAAGGACTAAATGTTGGTAACTTAATCTTAAAAGTATCATTATTAGCCTTACCAGAAGATGAACCCTTGTTTGAATCATTACCATTACTCATGCTTGTCAATTTCAATTTTTCCAACTCTAAAGCTAAGACCTTTTCTTCATGTTCCATTTTTGCTTTCTCTTTCCTCTCATCAGACTCTCTCTGTAATCTTCTTTCCTCAGCCTGAGCCTCTTTTTGTAGTCTTTCATTTTCAGCTTCTTTTTCAAGTCTTTTATTTTCAGCCTCTTTTTCAAGTCTTTTATTTTCAGCTTCTTTTTCAAGTCTTTTATTCTCAGCCTCTTTTTGAAGTCTTTAGCTTCTAGCTGTAGCTGGAGTTTTCTTTCCTCAGCTTCTGATTCCCTTTTTTGTTTTTCCATTTCCATTTGGAATCTTTTTTCATCCACCTGCATCTGCAGTTTCTTTTGTTCAGCTTCCATATGCAGTTTCTTTTGTTCAGCTTCCATTGCTTTATCATATCGAGCAGTTGCAAATTCTTCTAACTGATCACCAGTCTTCCCAAGCAATTTACCCTGCTCAATAAAGTGCTCAAATGTAGACATGTTGTCTAACATATGAGTCCAAAACCTGAAATAATTAACTAATTTATTTCAAACCTAAGTGTAACAAGTCTTAATTAAGCACTTGTATATTCACATCACATTATATTATCCCAGTCTCTGTGGGAAACAAGTCTCCAATCAAAGAACTTGTATATGAAATATCAACAATCAATTCTTGATCATAAGTGCACTTCTCATTCAATAGTGCACGACACTATTCATCATTCATTTATCATCAGTGTAGTAGTAACAGTGCATTAGCATAGCCCATTAACTAATTACTATAACTGTAAACAATGACTATGTAAACACATGCAGAATGTAAACATTGAAAATGTAAACAATACAAACAATGTAAACAATAACAATGTAAACAATAACAAAGATCAGCAACAATACAAAAACTTTCGCAGAAATCAACTAAAAATAAAGCAGAAATTAATGAAATATCACAAAAAATGTGACGATATCTGCGATAGAATTAAACAAAATACATGACACCACAGTGTATAAACAAAAATGTTGTATGAAACTAAATTATAGACAAGAGTAGGCTAACAAATACAAACAAATCAAAACAAAACTAAAGAATGCGAAATAATAACGAAAACAATATTAAAACATGTCATCACAGCTAACATAAATAGCAACAGAAGTCGCTTAGCAAATTCCAGTATTGGAAATTTGCAAACCTTACAGAAAACGCTCACAATAGACGACCTCTATGACGTGGCATAATCTAACGGAGACACCACCCAACCGAGAACCCGCTGAAATATAAACATATAAATATACGAATAACATATAAACATATAACATATAGAATGAGATGATACACAGAAGACTCAGCAGAAGTATAAGGGCACAGTTTACATACAAACAGGCCACTTAACTTATAGGCTTCCAATCGTAGAACAGCAGAAAAAAACGGATGTCAATCAACGTCCTAAAGAGCGAAGCTCCAACGATGATGGCACATCTGAACTGCTTCCACTGCTAACACGATGGTACAAGAGCTTCTGAAATACTGTGTGTTGAGTTGTTTCGGCACTTGACCTTCTAATCCAAAAGTAAGTTGATGGAAATCGGTACTTGGCCTTCTTCAGAAAACAACCCGTTTCAACCGGCACTTGACCTTCACAAAAACGACAGCACTGGAACCTTGACAGCAGCAACTTGCTTGACTTGCGTAAAAGATAACAGCAGTCCGAGTTATCCGGCAACATGTAACAACGCCGGGTACTGTCAAATTCTTGTTTCCGTCAAAAAGTTGAAATTTTTGACTTTTACCGGGCAACGCCGAGTACTTTGAAAATTTTGAAGATGTTGACTGTATTGAAGAATGTTAATTTCTTGAAGGATGCTGATGAATTCTTGTTGAAAATGAAGTGGGTAAGGGACCCCGTGTTTGCTGGTACCAGAATCAAACCAGCTTATGGCCACCAAATGATGCGTGATGCCATATGATGATGGATGGTATCCGCATGTCTGGTTTTGTGTAGTGTGCAGATGTGTTCAGTCAAAACAATGTTCATACAAAAATAACAGGGCAATCCACATAGGACGTCAGTAAACTCACGACGTATAAAGTCAATGATTCTTGAAACAGCCGTTGACGTTTTTCTTCATTATTTATTGTGGACGCCACAGTGACAAAATGGTTACGCGAATATGTAGACACATCAAACAGTCATTATCACAGCAACATTCAATACAGCAATAGACGGTAGACAGCATTACAATGATGAGTCAGATGCATGTTATATTTCATAGTGCTGTAAATGTAGTCAGGTGAAAAAAACTCCATCCTTTTCTATAACAGCCAGGAGATAACCAGATGTATGAGATCAGTTCACTCTCCTTAGTTTGACTTCAGCAAGACAGACACGTCTGCCGAAGTATAAATAATGTCCTCAAAAATATCCTCTAGATAATAAAGGTTTTTCAAACCTAGTTCATTTAACAAAGTAGCAAGTAATGGTCCTTGGAACCTGCATCAACCGATGCAGCACAATACAGCGACATGTGAGCTAGGAAAACATCTCGTGACGACGACTTTCGAAGACAGGCTATGAACCAGAAATCGTTCACGACCAAAAATCGATAGAGTTAATGAAAATGTTAATTTACCTTGCCTTCCGGAAATACACAGAAATATTATGCCTCCCGGCATGTGCAAATACACTAGAGGTATTATCTCGAATAAACGAAATATCCATAAGAGGACTCTCACATTCCTGACAGAACAGAAAAAGCGGAGATCCCCTCTGTCTATATTGACTACCCAGTGTCCAGAAAATGGTGGGAATTTTTATGGGGTATTAGTAACTACACAGCTTTGGTGAATGTCCAGCAGACCAGAGGCTCACTCATCTTATATTTGTAGCTCTGGTGCTGAAAACTGATGGTCCCACCTCTCCGTGCTGGCGGGCAATAATGGTGGTCTCTGTCACAAGTACTGCACAGATACACTCGAGTAAAGTCACCAACTGAATAGTCACTGCTTTGTTGACAACAGAAACTCGCAGCTCTGCAATCAAAGTATGGGCCATGTGTCAAAATCTATTCTCTACCCACGTCTGGACACAACACTGACACAACAACCACATCATACAGACAGGTCAGATCTCTCTGACCAAACAGCACATTTACCATGGTGGTTTTACCTCAGATAGATCCTCCCAGACTATAGATTCTGAAAAATATTTATTAGTTTTCTGCCCTAAAAGAGGATAGGTAATATGTTTCATTATTCTCAACACTTGATCTGTCTTGCATAATCCTTGCTGGAGTTTATGTACATTGTTGGTCCCTAGACCCTGACTAGGGCGGGGGGTCTAGAGCAAATCCCTACTTGTTTGTAAGGCTAGATTTCGATATGGCAGTATCAAATCACTCGAACATGAAACAATATTCAAAATATATATGGAAATAATTTCAATCTTACCAGATTATGAATAAATAACACAGAATTGCTAGCAAAACTCAGCTGAGCTGCTGGCTATAGTATGGCGTCCCTAAACTTCTTACACTTTCTTTCATATGGAAATCACCACACTTTAAAATCTGTGTCTATCACTGAACAACTATTGAAGAATGGCCCCACTTTCGCGTCTGAGCGCTAATGATATGATTGTCTGTGGCCAATCACTGCCTAGGTTTATTTTAAATTCAAATTTCCTACCATAAAGTCATTTCAGTCATGCTTCAGTCAAGTATGGATGGTTATCTGTTAGTCTGTCCGTCTCTACTTGTGTTTCTACAAAATGTACTTGATTTTTGAACCAACCTTTCTCTCCCCTCCAAAATTTTGTCGTTAAAAGTTATATTTAGACACAGCTACCACCCAAAAACCCTCTCTTCCATACTACGTAGATTTGAACACTTGCGTCTCGAGGTCGTGTTTTTTTTTGTGCAATTAGCGACACTTTTAGATTCAATACAGTCTGTCGATGATGTGAACAACACTGTCTTTTGTCATTATCTTCAATATTATCTATCCGTCTGTAAAATTAAGAACATATTAGTTCACTGCTCAGAATAGGCCATCCGGCCAGCTAATTTTTATATTCCTAACATTAATATTAAGAAAAAAGTACTTTTTAAATTTTGTAATATTTCGAACATCTGCGTTTAGCCGCTGAATTCAAATCAAGGGCTTGGTATCGCGCAAAAGCGTCCAATAAATGACTGTGGCGTAACATATCTATGGTCCCTTCTGTCGAGTTGCTTACTTTTTATGTCAACTTGGGAAACGTGACTTTTCTCCGTTTCCCCCCCAATTGCGTCTCCTTAGCCTTTCTAGTCTCACGCAATCTTTCCAGTCATATTTTTTTCCTTTTTGATCCGCCGTTCCCCTCCTGTCTAGCAAGTCAATTATTATGGAGGATGATGACCCGCGGTCTAGGCGATCATGTACTATTCGCAGCCTACGCATTATGTTTTTATCCTTAAATGTTATCTTTGGAGATATTTTACCGTTGTATCTCTGTCAATTTCACTACACATCTCCCCACTTGAAAACATGCCTATGGCAAGTTCCAACACCAGCGATACACATAGGTAAAATTACTCCTCACGTCTGCCACTACTCTAATTTTGATCACAGGGGTGCCGACTGAGGAAATCTGCACCGACATTCAATTTGCCTGGGATATATTGGATACTAAACTGATAAGGTTGAAGCAACAAAGACCACCTCAGCAATCTTGCGTTTTCATGCTTAGCCTGAGACAAGAACACGAGAGGCTGATGGTCCGTCTCCACCACAAAAGTCCTACCATACAGATAGATTTGAAACTTCTTTATTGCCCAGATTAATGCTAAACATTCTTTTTCGCTTGTGGAGTATCCTTGTTCCGCCTTATTCAATTTGCGGCTTGCATAAGCGACTGGTTTCAGTTCCCCATCAGGTGAAGATGATCTTTGCAACAAAGCCCCTCCGAGTCCTACATTACTTGCATCGGTTCTTAAGACAAAGTCCTGTGTCAAATCAGGCAGTTTGAGAATAGGCTTGCTAGTGAGTTTTTCCTTTAACTCTTGGAACGCTAGTTCACATTGTGCAGTCCAAATAATTTTATCTGGAAGTCCCTTGCGAGTCAGATCAGTCAGAGGAGCACATATAGCGTTAAAATTTTTGATGTATTTCTGATAAAATCCGCATAACGACACAAATGATCGCACGTCCTTTTTTGTTTGCGGCCTAGGTGCTCTCTGCAGTTTTTCCAAATTCTTAGGATCAGGGGTCATATTACCCTGATATACAGTGTGTCCCAAGAATTCCAACTCTTTGCATCCAATACAACATTTTGTTGGCCTAGCAGTTATGTTCGCCTCCCGAAGTCTATCAAACAACATCTCCAGAGCTTCAATGTGTTCTTCAAATGTCTCGGTGGCGACGAGAATATCATCCATGAAATTTGTGATACATGGGTTATTCAGGGGATCCAACAATTTGCGCATCATCCTTGAAAACACACTCGGAGCATTTTTCAGTCCGAATGGTAGCATATTGAATTCATAATGTCCATCCGAAGTGCTAAAAGCCAAATAAGGTCTCACTTCAGGCTTCACTGGGATCTGGTAATAGCCTTTACTAAGATCCACCTTTGAAAAGTATTTTGCCTTGTTCAGTCTGGCAAATAACTGTTTTGTGTCTGGTAATGGATCCACTTGTCCTTCTGTGACAGCATTCAGTTTCCTGTAATCTATGCACAGTCTGTGTTCCCCAGACGGTTTTCTCAACAAAACGACACTAGAACTAAAAGATGATTCACTGTGCGAAATAATCCCCTCCTTCAACAAATACTCTATTTCTTCCTTCAATGCCTTCTCCTTCGCGAACGGAATAGAATAGGCTCTCATACAGATTGGGTTTGAGTCTACCAGTTTCATGTCATACTGTAGCAAATTTGTATGGCCTGGTTTATCTGTTAATACATCTGTATGTTCCTCCAGAACCTGTTGAACTCTCTCCCTCTGGTTTTTAGTCAGGTGCTTACTGACTTTTACCTGTGCTGCGGTTTCACAAGGATGTAATGGGTATTCATGTGAGGTGAGTGGTTCTTTTTGCATCTGGGTTGCAATAGCCAAGGTCAATAAGGGGGTGCTTTCCTGGAGTGGTCTGTCCAGATACTTCTTTAACAGGTTTACATGATAAACTTTCTCCTTCCCCTTTTTGTCAATTTTATAGTTTGTTCTAGACACCTTCTCTAGAACCGTATATGGACCTTGCCAACCAATTTGTAATTTATTCTGGCTTCCGGGTAGTAGAAGCAGCACCTTCTCTCCGACTGCCAGTTCCCTGTCCTTTGCCTTCCTATTAAAATATGCTGCATGTTTCTTCCTGGCTTGCTTCAAATTATCATTTGCCAGTTTCCATCCAGCTTTCAAACGAGTGGTCAGTTCGTTCACATATTGATACGATGAGGTAACAGTCTCTTCCGCCTTCTCATCTGTCCAGGTCCTTAATAAAGCTTCTAAAGGACCTTTTATTGGTCTCCCAAATAGCAGAGTTGCGGGAGCCATCCCGGTTGAACTATGTGGTACCTCCCGGTAAGCAAACAATGCGGCGGGCAGGAATTGATCCCACAGATCCGGTTTTTCGTGTGCCAGCTTTCTCAGGATAGAAATGAGAGTCCCATTGAACCTCTCTACCTGGCCGTTCCCTTGTGGATGGTACGGACTACAATGAAAGTGCCTGGCTTGAAATAGCTTAAAAAACTTCTTCCGTTAGTTTCCCCTTGAACTGAGAACCATTATCCGTCAAGATTTGATGCGGGAATCCTAATCGGGTAAATATTGTAAGTAGTGCCTCTGCTACATGTTTTGAATCAATTGATGGCAGGGCTACCGCCTCTCCCCACATAGAACAAGTGTCCACCAGAGTAAGGATGTAACTGTTCCTCCTCTTGGTCCGAGTGAGAGGTCCTACAATATCCACTGCAACCCTCTCAAAAGGTGTTCCCACTATGGGCATTTCCCCTAGAGTTGCAGGAGCAGTCCAGTGCTTTGGAGCTACCCTTTGACATTCTGGGCAGGATTTGACATATCTTTTTATATCCTCCGTTATCCCTGGCCAGAAGTAATGACAAGCTATACGCTGTCCTGTGGCGCTGATCCCCATGTGACCACTGAAGGGAATCGCATGCCCGAGTTCCATCACTTTATCTCTATATGAAGTGGGAAGAACCAGCTGGTTATGACCATTTGTTCCAGTTCCGGCCTTCCTGTATAAAAGTTTGTTCTTCATGAAATATTCCCCCTTGCTCGGAGGTGTGTGGCATTTGGGCAATTTTTTAAAACAGGGCTTGAGTGTCCTATCCTCAGCCTGCGCCTTCCTCATCTCCTCTGGATGAGCATTTATAGGTTCACCTTCTTCCTCCTTCTTCTGTGACCTGGTCTGCACTGTCGCCATGATCACAGGTTTCTCGGGATTCCCCAAGAAGACGTATCTACACCCCAATATCAGAGGGTAGATTGGTTCATCTATCACTGCTGCTCTGATTTCTCCTTCCACATAGCGAGTTTTCACCGTTATCCTTGCGATGGGAAGTGTCATGAGTGGTATGTCCTTAGTCGCCCCTTGTATTTCCACTGTTTCTGTGGTATACTGACTTGGGTCCACTAGGCTAGACTTCACAACTGAATCATAATCCAAACCTGTATCATAAAGGCACCTTATGGTGACCCCATTACAAATAACATCCTCACAAACTGGGGGGTGATAAGGTTCCTGTTGTCCCTTAGGATTAACCTTTAATCTTTGCGTCCCCGACTTCATTGCAGCAATGTTTGAAGGTTTCCTTCTACAAAAATTCGGTGTTATGGTTATCCTTCTTGCACCATTTACACCATCTTTTTCCTTGGTTCAACGGTTTTCTTTCATTGAACTTTTGGTCATTGAACTGTGAGTTTCTGTCGCGATAGTCATTTCTTGGCCGCTCAAAGTTTGTCCTACCTTTATTTCCCTGCTCTCTAGTATCAAATTTATTAAATTGCTGTGGAGCTTTAAAATTGTCTATGTGCTTCTTTTTAGCACCACTTACCTCTGCCTGAGCTGCCTGATACCTCTCAGCAACATTTAAAATTTCCCCCAACTTCTCTGCACCTTGTTCCATGAGAAATTTTCTCATGTCTGGAGCCATGGACTCTCTCAATTGCTCAATCATGATCATTTCTTTAAGATCTTGGGTCTTCCCCAGAGCCGTCCATTTCTCCAAATAGGTTTCTAGTCTAGCAGAGAATTGGTGGTATGTCTCCCCAGACAACAGTTTGGCATTTCTAAATTTCTTACGATAAAAATTCACCATTCTTCTCGTACCTTAATAACAAAGCCTGCTTTAACATGTCATAATTGTCTTGGTCTTCCCTGTTCATTTTAGCAAATACTTCATAAGAAGTACCTCTCAATCCCTGTGATAGCTTTAAGCTCCCCCTCTCTCTCTCTAACCCATATGTAGTAGCTAATAACTCAAAACGTCCTAGGTACCCCTCTATGTCATCGTCTTTTTCAACAAAATGGTCTAAATGAAACCCCATAGCTGAGTTTGAGGCTCCCAGACTGGGCGTAGCATCTGAGGCAAAAGGGCTGGCACCATTTTCAGGAGCCGGACCTTGTAATTCCAGCTCCCTTAGTCGTAATTCGTGCTCCCTTTGCAACCTTCTATCTTCTGCCTCCCTTTCGGCCTTTTTATCTTCTGCCTCCCTTTCGGCAGTCAACCTTTTTTCTTCTGCCTCCCTTTGCTGTCGTTTTTCTTCTGCCTCCCTTTGCTGTCGTTTTTCTTCTGCCTCAATCTGCAGCCTCTTAATTTCTCTATCAGCCTCAATTTGTAACCTCTTCTCTTCAGCTACCTTTCTATCTTCCCTTTCAATATATTTATCACATTCAGCCGTTACATATTGAATTAAAATTTGACCATCCATTCCCATCTCCTTCGCGGTGAGCACAGCAGCTGATCTAAATTTTGCCAGCTCCGCCATACTTTTTAGACAATATAATAATATACAAGCTAAATCTCTAACCAGTAAATACACTAAGTACTTCTTATGACTATAGTCTAACCAATTCTAACTAACCAGTTAACTAATTAATTATTACTGGCTGTGAAGATTCACCAACTTTTATCTACAGGGACACTTTTAATTTTAAACGGGAATTTTACAATTTATTTCCCTACTTTTATTTCTCCCACCAGGAGATCCTAATATTACTGTTGGGCTAATTATCCCTGGACAAGACCCCAATTTATGTAGTGGTGTTTGATGGTATTGTATGATGGTGATATTAATAAATGTAATTGTATGAGGCCAGCTGTGAAGGCTCCTGAGATAAAATGTAGTTGAGAATTGTCAGAAGGCCTTTCTTGCTACCACTACGACCTCACACTTAATTTTTTTTAATGAATGTGGCTACGTAAAGTGTCTAGGGTTATGATATGTAGTGTGGTGTAATAGGTTATAGATATACCCACTGATATTTAACAAGACTAATAATATTAATAAATGTTAAAATACACTGAACTAACTCACGTGTGTAAAATTTTTGATAAAAATTATATTACATTTATTTTGTTCTGGATCAATTTTTTAGGTTGACCAGAACTTAAAAGGATTTAGAGATTATGAAAGAAATGCATGGAATATTATATCATAAATGCAATAGTGTACATATATATGTACTATACTAGTTAGTTTTATTAAAATGTTCTAGTAGTCATCTACTTGGGAGGATAGTTACTGTTTGTGCTGTTGGGGTGGCCTCATCACACCTGTCTATATTGACTACCCAGTGTCCAGAAAATGGTGGGAATTTTTATGGGGTATTAGTAACTACACAGCTTTGGTGAATGTCCAGCAGACCAGAGGCTCACTCATCTTATATTTGTAGCTCTGGTGCTGAAAACTGATGGTCCCACCTCTCCGTGCTGGCGGGCAATAATGGTGGTCTCTGTCACAAGTACTGCACAGATACACTCGAGTAAAGTCACCAACTGAATAGTCACTGCTTTGTTGACAACAGAAACTCGCAGCTCTGCAATCAAAGTATGGGCCATGTGTCAAAATCTATTCTCTACCCACGTCTGGACACAACACTGACACAACAACCACATCATACAGACAGGTCAGATCTCTCTGACCAAACAGCACATTTACCATGGTGGTTTTACATCAGATAGATCCTCCCAGACTATAGATTCTGAAAAATATTTATTAGTTTTCTGCCCTAAAAGAGGATAGGTAATATGTTTCATTATTCTCAACACTTGATCTGTCTTGCATAATCCTTGCTGGAGTTTATGTACATTGTTGGTCCCTAGACCCTGACTAGGGCGGGGGGTCTAGAGCAAATCCCTACTTGTTTGTAAGGCTAGATTTCGATATGGCAGTATCAAATCACTCGAACATGAAACAATATTCAAAATATATATGGAAATAATTTCAATCTTACCAGATTATGAATAAATAACACAGAATTGCTAGCAAAACTCAGCTGAGCTGCTGGCTATAGTATGGCGTCCCTAAACTTCTTACACTTTCTTTCATATGGAAATCACCACACTTTAAAATCTGTGTCTATCACTGAACAACTATTGAAGAATGGCCCCACTTTCGCGTCTGAGCGCTAATGATATGATTGTCTGTGGCCAATCACTGCCTAGGTTTATTTTAAATTCAAATTTCCTACCATAAAGTCATTTCAGTCATGCTTCAGTCAAGTATGGATGGTTATCTGTTAGTCTGTCCGTCTCTACTGTGTTTCTACAAAATGTACTTGATTTTTGAACCAACCTTTCTCTCCCCTCCAAAATTTTGTCGTTAAAAGTTATATTTAGACACAGCTACCACCCAAAAACCCTCTCTTCCATACTACGTAGATTTGAACACTTGCGTCTCGAGGTCGTGTTTTTTTTGTGTGCAATTAGCGACACTTTTAGATTCAATACAGTCTGTCGATGATGTGAACAACACTGTCTTTTGTCATTATCTTCAATATTATCTATCCGTCTGTAAAATTAAGAACATATTAGTTCACTGCTCAGAATAGGCCATCCGGCCAGCTAATTTTTATATTCCTAACATTAATATTAAGAAAAAAGTACTTTTTAAATTTTGTAATATTTCGAACATCTGCGTTTAGCCGCTGAATTCAAATCAAGGGCTTGGTATCGCGCAAAAGCGTCCAATAAATGACTGTGGCGTAACATATCTATGGTCCCTTCTGTCGAGTTGCTTACTTTTTATGTCAACTTGGGAAACGTGACTTTTCTCCGTTTCCCCCCCAATTGCGTCTCCTTAGCCTTTCTAGTCTCACGCAATCTTTCCAGTCATATTTTTTTCCTTTTTGATCCGCCGTTCCCCTCCTGTCTAGCAAGTCAATTATTATGGAGGATGATGACCCGCGGTCTAGGCGATCATGTACTATTCGCAGCCTACGCATTATGTTTTTATCCTTAAATGTTATCTTTGGAGATATTTTACCGTTGTATCTCTGTCAATTTCACTACAAATGATCACAAAAAATACGGTTCTTGCCGATATCGAATATACCAGGCCGAAACGCACAGGTATCGCAGCCAAGGTGTAAACTACGATACAACGTACAGTATTCTTCTTGTTCGTACACTCTCAGACATCGTCCACTTGAATGTTCTCAAAGAAAACAGTAGTCAGTTTGAGGCTATTTGAATCCCCGTAAAGCTTTTCCACGAAAGGAGCTGGCATCGGCCATATCCGCTTTCTCTGTACCGCATATAAGGGGCAACTTTGAAGCAGATGTTCAGCAGTCATTTTATCAGTGCCACAGTTACACTCATCGATAGTTCCTATCTTTAGTTTGTACAGTATTCAGTATTTAAAAAAAAATACATGTTCATCATGGGGGTGGCATTCTGTCTTTAGAGTCGCGCTTGGTGAAAGAAATACTCGCCCCAATTCTCAAAGATTCCTACCCAAGTCTGCTGATGGTCACACTCATTTCATCCTGGGAAGCCAGGTTTCAAAACTACTGTTTAAAACATCGTCATTGCAATAATAAATAAAAAGATAATTGAAACATCTTCCAATGGAACCCAGAAGTAGTCATGAAACAGAAACAAAATCTTCCAGTAATAATTCATACAGAAAACATCTATTTGTCCTGCACAATCTATCAATCAATAGCTCAATTAATCACTCAATCAATCAATGATTTTCTTTAGATTCCCAAGGAGCTTAGCTTTCAACAAACACATGCCAAACACCTTTCAACAAACACATGCCAAACACCTTTCAACAAACACATGCCAAACACCTGTCAAGAAACACATGCCAAACACCTTTCAACAAACACATGCCAAACACCTTTCAACAAACACATGCCAAACACCTTTCAAGAAACACATGCCAAACACCTTTCAACAAACACATGCCAAACACCTTTCAACAAACACATGCCAAACACCTTTCAACAAACACATGCCAAACACCTTTCAACAAACACATGCCAAACACCTTTCAACAAACACATGCCAAACACCTTTCGTGGGCCATCAACTCATCATTTTCATTTCTGCCTCCTGTTCTCTTCTCCATGTGTTTGTTTTTTGTCTACCTCTGTCTCTCTTTCCCTGGGGATTCATGAAAAAAGAATGCCTGGTGATGCTACCATTAAGCTTCGTCATCGCCAGCATCTTCTTCTCATCTCTTGTTCCATTAGCGTTTGTCTGGTTCTTGTCATCTCTAGTTCCATTAGCGTTTGTCTGGTTCTTGTCATCTCTTGTTCCATTAGCGTTTGTCTGGTTCTTGTCATCTCTTGTTCCATTAGCGTTTGTCTGGTTCTTGTCATCTCTGGTTCCATTAGCGTTTGTCTGGTTCTTCTCATCTCTTGTTCCATTAGCGTTTGTCTGGTTCTTGTCATCTCTTGTTCCATTAGCGTTTGTCTGGTTCTTGTCATCTCTTGTTCCATTAGCGTTTGTCTGGTTCTTGTCATCTCTTGTTCCATTAGCGTTTGTCTGGTTCTTGTCATCTCTTGTTCCATTAGCGTTTGTCTGGTTCTTGTCATCTCTTGTTCCATTAGCGTTTGTCTGGTTCTTGTCATCTCTTGTTCCATTAGCGTTTGTCTGGTTCTTGTCATCTCTTGTTCCATTAGCGTTTGTCTGGTTCTTGTCATCTCTTGTTCCATTAGCGTTTGTCTGGTTCTTGTCATCTCTTGTTCCATTAGCGTTTGTCTGGTTCTTGTCATCTCTTGTTCCATTAGCGTTTGTCTGGTTCTTGTCATCTCTTGTTCCATTAGCGTTTGTCTGGTTCTTGTCATCTCTTGTTCCATTAGCGTTTGTCTGGTTCTTGTCATCTCTTGTTCCATTAGCGTTTGTCTGGTTCTTGTCATCTCTTGTTCCATTAGCGTTTGTCTGGTTCTTGTCATCTCTTGTTCCATTAGCGTTTGTCTGGTTCTTGTCATCAGATTCACATTAGTGACCTTGTTGCACCAGCTTAATCCTTCTGTTCTATGCAAGCATCCATTTATGATAGTCGGGAACTTCCTGATTGTTGTTTGTGTTGTTCTCCATGTTTCAGAGCCATACAATAGGACTGACTTGACATTCGAGTTGAAGATTCTTATTCCTGCACTGTGCTAATCC
Source organism: Oreohelix idahoensis (assembly GCA_024509875.1). Taxonomy (NCBI): domain Eukaryota; kingdom Metazoa; phylum Mollusca; class Gastropoda; order Stylommatophora; family Oreohelicidae; genus Oreohelix; species Oreohelix idahoensis. Next base: position 111,953 of record JAMPIV010011369.1, read on the forward strand.
AAAAATACAGATTCATAAGACGATTGTACCAAACCATAGGGGACGACATGAACGGACACCTACGGGGGAATGTTGAGCCTGATATGCAACTCGTTGTCAACCAAAGAATATATAAATAAAAAACATATGAATCTTGAACAAGTGTGACAAGAGGCATTCTTGTGACGCTTTTGTCTCTCAATGACCTGTCAAACGACCTATCTAAAATTGTAGTATAACAAAGATGACGACATCAAACGAAAGAGGCGGTGCGGAAGTATGAATTTTAAGTACGCAGTACTCAAATTTCATGTCAGTCGTATCACGTTGCTGAAAAATATTGAGGACAAGAAGATCGTTAAATGAAAACATTACACACAAGCAGGTCTTATGACATACAATGGAGAAATCGCAGCGGGCGGATATGATAACACTTAAGAAAGTAATCTGTATCACTATTAACTCATTGTTCTGAAATCTGTAAGGCAGAAGAACCTCACAAGACCAATCCCATTTTTTATTCCAAAACAGGGGTTGCTTTCTAAACTAGGCGCAGAATTACGAACCAACAAAGCTGCTTTATTTTCAAAGTGTTGAGAATTGGGCGGGCAGGCATTCTACCCCTCCTTTCAGTCATATTTGTTACTGAAATAATATATTATGACATGTAGGTTTAAATACGATTTTTAAACAATGCAACATTATAAGAATAAAAATAACAGCATACTCACGTTAACAGTAACTAATCATAATCAATGATTAACATTATTTAACACAGCAGAAATCATTAAAGCCTACATACGATATTGTATAATTATTGGCAAATATAAATTACTGGGGGGATGTAATCAGGACTCGTGAAGTATTCAGAAAAATCTCCGATTGAATGAATAACTCCGGGTGCTTTTTTTGGTCATGTGGATTGTTCCAAAGATGAGCAGCAGAGTAAACTAAGCTAAGTACAAAGTAAACTAAGCTAAGTACAGAGTAAACTAAGCAAAGTACAGAGTAAACTAAGCTAAGTACAGAGTAAACTAAGCTAAGTACAGAGTAAACTAAGCTAAGTACAGAGTAAACTAAGCTAAGTACAAAGTAAACTAAGCTAAGTACAGAGTAAACTAAGCTAAGTACAGAGTAAACTAAGCTAAGTACAGAGTAAACTAAGCTAAGTACAGAGTAAACTAAGCTAAGAACAAAGTAAACTAAGCTAAGTACAGAGTAAACTAAGCTAAGTACAGAGTAAACTAAGCTAAGAACAAAGTTAACTAAGCTAAGTACAGAGTAAACTAAGCTAAGTACAGAGTAAACTAAGCTAAGTACAGAGTAAACTAAGCTAAGTACAGAGTAAACTAAGCTAAGTACAGAGTAAACTAAGCTAAGTACAGAGAAAGGCGAGGGAGGGTATTCGGAGCATACTTCTCTAAACATTATGATCAGAACAAACGCCATCTTGAAATCGAAGATTAGCGGAAGGGAATGTCCAATGTCTTCTGTCTCCTGTCTTGATGGTAAACTCTGATAGACTCTTTACTGCCAATCTCTTGAGGCTGTCTTGCCACTTATGGGTTTCTCTTCATATTGCTCGTTTAAAACAAAACCAAAAAAAACACAAACAACCCACAAAAAAAAAAAAAAACAAAAAAAAACCCCAAAAAAAAAAAAAAAACAACAAAAACCAAAAAAAAAAAACAAAAAAAACAAAACCAAAAAAAAAAACAAAAAACCAAAAAAAACCCACAAAAAAAAACACAAAAACAAAAAAAAAAACCCAAAACCAAAAAAAAAACAAAAAAACCCAACAAAAAAAAAAAAAAACAAAAAACCAAAAACCCAAAAAAAAAAAAAAAAAAAAAAAAAACCAAAAACCAAAAAAACCCCCCAAAAAAAAAAACAACCCCCCCCCCCAACCCCCCCCCCCCCCCCAAAAAAAAACCCAACAAAACAAAAAAAAAAAAAAAAAAAAAAACCAAAAAAAAAAACAAAAAAACAAACCCAAAAAAAAAAAAAAAAAAAAAAAAAAAAAAAAAAAAAAAAAAAAAAAAAAAACACCCCCCCCCCCCCCCCCCCCCAAAACAAAAAACCAAAAACCAAAAAAAACAAAACACCCCCCAACTTCGCTTTTCAATCTATTATTGGTTTCAACTAGGCTTTATACATCTGTATAAGTCGAAAAAATATATTTTTTAAATCTGAGTCGCTAATTCTTTTCATTTTAAATTTTAATTCCTAACTTTTCTGTGACTTCTTTTTTGTTTCATTATTTATCATTGAAACATGCCCAATTCGTCTTTTTATTCACGTCTCAAGTGCTTCACTTCTTTCTTCTGACAACCTAATCATCTGCCAGGGTGCGTGCACCATATAAAAGTCATGTTCCATGTGGACTTAAGGCGGTAAATCAGATGTATTTTTCTCTCAAGAACATTACGTTATGAACAAATCTGACTGAATGACGACTCTTGTTCGACATAGAGCTGAATGTAAAAGACGAAAGTTAGAAAGGAATAATATATCTCTCCTTTCATTAAGATGTGGATTAGCCTCTACGTGTCTCTTGTGTCTACTCTGTCGGAAGTTGACTACGTCTCGGAAAAATAACACAGCGTCACAGTGCTTCAATTTTAATTTGTGTCTCACATATCAATTGTTTTTATTCATTGTCATGTGTGAATCTTATCTTTAGAAGTGCCTTTCCTTCGTTGAGCATTCAGTATGTCATCTCATCTTGTATGGCAGTGTTTCACAAACTTACAGTAATAGTGTACCCCTTATGAGAGTTTAGTCTTACAGATATACCCCTCAAGAGAGTTTAGTCTTACTCCTAATGAGAATTTAGTCCTTCAGGCGTACTCCTAATGAGAGTTTAGTCTTACCGGTGTACCCATTATGAGAGTTTAGTCCTACTGGCGTACTCCTAATGAGAGTTAATTCTTACCGGTGTAATCCTAATTAGATTTACAAACGTAATCCTAATGAGAGTTTAGTTTTATAGACGTACTCCTAATGAGAGTTTAGTTTTATAGACGTAATCCTAATGAGAGTTTATTCTTATTGGAGCATCCGTATGCGAGTTTATACTTATTGGTTGTCGTCGGTTTTCTCCCATGCTCTGCAGCAGTGATCAAACAATGGCCAAACTTTGAGCAATGGGATGAGGGTTGTCAAAGGTATACATTTTCGCTCGATTACTCTTGACAGAGATATAAATAAAAGAATAATGTTTCTATTTCAAAGAGTCTTACTGGAATTTTACAAAATGGCAAGTATTACACATGAGAGCTATTATAAAGTTGTTATTCTCCGCTCCTTCTGTGAGAAAAGGTTTTGACTCGTGTTTAGGAGACCCCAGCTGAAGGTGATTCAGCAAAATATTAAGGGGAGGTTAAACCCCCAAAATGAAAAACACAGAATTATAAGATAATAGCTATATCTGGTCATTTATACAAGCAAAATGACTGAACAAAATACAAAACATTGAGGTATATAATAAAAACGTGCGGTCTATGGGTAAAACACTGTAGAAAAAAGGCAAATTTTAGCTTTTTTGGGGTATTTTGTTGCCCAAGATATCTCAAATGTGAGTACAACGTGAGTTATGAAATTTGGCTGTTTCATTTGTTAATATATGATAATGATATTATACTAAAATAATTTTGATTGGTTTGATATCTGAGTTTTTTTGGATTTTAACATACCAATCGACAAATAGTTGAAATTTTTAAGGGGGGTATCTTAGCTATTTCTTAACAGTTTTGTAGTATGTTAACATATATCCTTTATTTTAGTTCATTTTTATGAGCACTATCTATACAGCATGTGGCCCAAAATTCACTGCTGTATGACTAATAGTTTTTGAAAAATCATGGGCAACGTGCCCACATTTGTGTGAAAAATGCGGTTTTGAGAAAATTAAGAAAAAATGGAAGAATTACACTTTAGCACAAAATTTACTTACCTCAGTATCCCCCTGCTATGTAGGAATCATCTTTGGTATTTTCTTTTATTGATTCCATGGGCTGTTTCATACTTCGCAGCTTACTTTTCATTAAATTCTTCTTTTTAGCAGACTGTATGCGCTTTACGTCAGTTTCCAAAAAAAGTGCATCCTTTCTCTGGTAGACACATGTACTATGTGGGGGAAGCAATTGCTCTACCCTCAGCATACTCAGTACACGTAGGAGAGTCTTTGCTCTCAATATTCACATTACGATTCCCTTATCAGATATTAGCTGACAATGGTTCACAGTTCAGAGGGAAACTGACAGTGGAAGTTTTTAGGATTTTTCAAAATATACTCGTCCACACATCTTATCATCCACAATCCAATGGACAAGTGGAAAGATATAACGGGACTCTACTTACAATTTTATGAAAGCTCGCACAAGAAAAACCAGAACCCTGGGATTCGTTCTTACCTGCAGCTTTATTTGCGTATAAGGAGGTACCCCATCTACTGGAATACCTCCAGCCACGTTATTATTTGGACGACCCATCAAAATCATGGTTAATAAAAATTAGCCAGTCAAAATTATTTTTACACATGAAACGATGTTTAAAAAAAAACTTTAATTCTGTTTGCTTCAGGGAAACGAATACCGAAACATTTTTAAAATCCATGCATTAGAAGCGAAGATATACCAATTTGTATATTTTGCATATATAATTAGGTAAAAATACACTTACCTGACATACTTTAAAAATTTATATAAAATCATCAACAAAGGTTTTAGTTAAAATAAACATACAGAAATGTGGGCAAATGAATGTACTTTCCAGTGCAATATATATCTAAAATTTGATATTTTCAATGAAATTCTTCATTTTTGGGGGTTAAACCTCCCCTTAATGTTATGTATTCATAAAAAAATGAGTTATACGGGTGCAGATTCACTCATTAAGCGATAAACCCCACGTTTATATTTACATATAAATAGGTTTAATAATGAATTATTTGTTTAACAAGGTTAAAATAAGTAAAGTTGTTTTTACAAGAAAAATAAACAGTTAAGTTTTATGTTCATAGGGTGATATGGTTGGAAAAGATAAAGTCTACATGCATTTCGGTTTTTCACTTATCTGGCGGTGTAGTGATCAGATGGAATCTGGTTCCGTCCCCCCCCCCCCCCCCCCCCCCCCCCCCCCCCCCCCCCCCCCCCCCCCCCCCCCCCCCCCCCCCCCCCCCCCCCCCCCCCCCCCCCCCCCCCCCCCCCCCCCCCCCCCCCCCCCCCCCCCCCCCCCCCCCCCCCCCCCCCCCCCCCCACTGCTGGTTCTCCGTTAATTTTCGACTGTTCCTTCTCTTCAGGAGTCAAATGTTTTGGCAGCAATATGTCCATTGAAGCAAGGATGTGGTATAAACTGAGGTTGCTTAGTCAAGTATCTTCAAGACCCATCTGATGTAGGTGTCTAACGTCGACTGTTAGCAACTTGTACCAGAAACTGAGAGGAAAAAAATGCTACTTTTAAAGTATAGGGCCTCCTGATATAAACATCAGGCAGCCTCAGCTTCCATCCACGATTTCATCTTCTTCATAATTTTGCTCGTTGTCCTTAAGCATTAAATCTCAGCCGTCAAATTGTGACGAAATATGATCGTTTGATTTTTAGTCTCTCTTTTTCTTCTTTGATCCTTAGCCGCCGACCGTCAAAGCAGTCAGTGGCCATTACGCAGTTGGCGTCTTGTAGGGCAACAACAAATTGATTCCACTTTGCTCGGTCGGCGGCCATCCTTCGTACAGTGCCCCAGCTCTGGTTCATTCTTTGCATCTCAGCCTCCACAGTCCTCCGCCAAGTTGTTTTTGGTCGGTCTCTCTTTCATTTTCCTTCAGGGGTCCATAGCATAGCTGTTCTTGTGATGGCATCGGGGTCTCTTCTGAGGATATGGCCAACCCAGCTCCATCGTCTGCCAGCTATAATGGTGTGCCTGTCTTCTTGCTTGCTCCGAGTAAGCAGATCTTGGTTGGTGATGGTACTCGGCCAAAACATTCGGTGAATTTTTCTTAGGCATGTTGTGTGAAAAGAGGACAATTTCGACATTTCCTTCTCAGTTACTCTCCAGCTCTCCGCGCCATAGAGAAGAACAGAAAGCACACAACTCTTATATAATCCTAAATTTGTGCTTGTGCTGTACTGAGAGGACTTTCAGATATTGTTTAGACTAAAAAAGGCTGTTCTTGCTTTGTTCATTCTGTTGTTGATGTCTTTGCTTGCTCCGCCGTCTGGTGTTACTATGCATCCTAGGTATGTGAAGGCATCTGTCTGTTTCAGTTGCTGATTCCTTACTGATATGGGCTCAGGGTTGCTCACATTGAGCGTCATGACCTCTGTCTTCTTTAGGGTGATGTTCAAGTCCACCTGCTGGCTATACTTATTAAGTCTATCCGTATTTTCCTGGATGTGTTGATGTGAATGTGCTAGCAGTGCAATGTCATCTGCATATTCCAGATCTTCCAATGTAGAAAATATAGTCCATCTTATTCCTCTTGGATTGCCCTCTGTTGTCTGGCGCATCACCCAGTCTATGACTGTTAAAAATAGAGTGGTTGATAAGGGGCATCCCTGTCGTACTCCTGTCTTCACTTCAAAGGTTAGGCTGCTCTGCCCAATGCTACACGTTAAGTTGGCATAAAGGCTTTTTTATGATTGACACTATTCAGCTTGAAATTCCATAAGCCCTCAGTATTTTCCATAAACTGTCCGTATGTATACTGTCAAAAGCCTTTTCAAAATCAACGAAATTAATGTACAGCTGTCTCTCCCCTTTCCTTTATTGTCTATTTATTTCTTAATTTTTCGCACATGAATTCGTGCCATTTACACGCCCTACATTTATATACTCTTTTTCACACTCCAATCTTGTCAATTTACGACTTAATGGTCTCTGCCTGCGGATTATAATTTTATTGCCCCGTATCGTGAACTCCAACAGATAAACGGTCACGTTACGATAAACGGGGGCAGCTTATGTTAACTTTTCACGTAATTCTTGTCAGCAGACAAGAATATCCCTCTGAATCCCTGCCCATCGCAAACACGTCCAGCCCGGTGGCAGAAAATACAAAAGAAGTCAAGTTGGGCGTGTCTGCCTCAGCGGCACGTTTAAGATTACCACTTTCGCTCTGACTGTTTTTTTGTTTTGTTTTGTCGGAAACGCCATGTGGAAGCTTGAAGCGGAAAGTGGAATATAACTTAACACAATCTGAGACTAAGACACATTGCATTTGCAAGACTACCAGGAACCAGAGAAGAATAAGACCGGATTCCAAATTAATTGACAGAACAGAGTATTTGTGCATCTTGGAAACTTAAAAGAAAATCCACATTTTCTAAATACAAAGACTGGAGACTTAAGGAATCAGAGCACCCGTCAATAGCGGGATTCTAAAATTACACATAGACCAAGTGTTAGAAGCATCTAAACTTAGTTTCCGTGTCCATTCATCTATGCCCGGAGATTGTGGATCCCAAAACTTTGAGTTCGTGGTACGAGATCAGTTTGTAGAAGAGTCTACGCCACTTGTTTGTTATTCAAGAGCTGGGTGTCGACACTAACCACTATTGGACGAGCTGTGAAGATACCTACCTTGACATTAGGAGTGAAGGAAAGAATATTAACGTCCAATCAAAGCTCGTTGATGATAACCTAATCTTTATTTTCCATCCCATCAAAACACAACCTTATTTAATTTTTAAATGTTACATAAGAATTGATCATTAAATTTGTTATATGTTATTTTACAAAATTCATAGTTGATTTAGTTATTATAGATAAGCGCGCACGCGTGTGATTAAGTGTCTCTAACATATTCATATAGATATATATTTTCACGTATAGAGCCAATAAATAATAAGAGGAATTTCGTTACATTAACTCAGCTGGGGGCTTGAACGAGCTAATTATAAGACAATCCTTCCCAAAAGTTGACGGCAGATACTAATAGTTAACATTGCTAAGCCTCATGCAGCATTGTTCTTGCTTTCTGAATATCATGTGAATACTCCCTTGAGGTAGAAACATCATTATCATTCTACCTACAACTCTGCCAAGAGTAATCTTGTGCGAAGGTAGACACGTTTTGAAGACACTTATTAGATACTTTAGGTTTTGGCCACTATTGGACCACTACTGCAGAGCTCAGGGGAGGCAACCCGTGACACAAATGAAAGTGTTTTAGGACAGCAGGAGTCGATACAAGTATTAATGTATAAATACATAAATAGACAAAATACAATTTATTTCAAATGGACATAATAGAAATATGCAAGATGATGTTATCATCATACATTCCCTGCTCCATAAGGAGCCTGGGGCTACCTTTGCTACTGGTTCCTTGTGAGGAGACCCGCACATAGCAGTCACCAGCTCTTGCAGTATTGTTTATGTGGCAAGTTATTTTATGCGATGAGATTGCCAGCCTCATGTACATCCAAAAACAATTTATATATGTCAATTGCAATTATAAAATAATAAAATGTACATGTTACAACGTACACCAAAACTGGTCCAATTTACATACGTGATGCACAGTGTTAAGTCATATTTTAATTAAGGGGAGTTAAGTGTTAAAGACTTGAATGTACGGGTTGGATTTTTGTACACGCTAGTAAACACGCTATGCGTGATGAGAGGATTTTTTAGTTAGGGGTTGTATGCTCAGTAATGTTTAAACTGTTACCTGACTAGTTGTTAGTTTGTTTAAAAATATGATAAAGAAAACTGTTCGAAAGTTCCTAGTGAGATTTTTCGGGTAGGTACGGTTTGAGCTGTGCGGTAGTCTCTCGCATTTAGCCCTCGCATGTGTTATTGGCTGAGCGGTACTGAGATACGGTAATCTCGAGAGAGTGCATTCCTGGGAGTGTTCCGGGATGGTTGGTAGCGATGTTTTTCGCTGTGTGTACCAGGGGATATCTTTTTTTGGTGAAGGGAGATTTTTGATAGATATTGTATCTGCTATTCAAAGCCTTGGATATTATGGCTTACTAATGTACTGTTTATTCAAGCGAAGATTGAGAGATATTGTATCTGCTATTCAAAGCCTTGGATATTATGGCTTACTAATGTACTGTTTATTCAAGTGAAGATTGAGAGATATTGTATCTGCTTTTCAATGCCTTGGATATTATGGCTTACTAATGTACTGTTTATTCAAGTGACGATTGAGAGATATTGTATCTGCTATTCAAAGCCTTGGATATTATGGCTTACTAATGTACTGTTTATTCAAGTGAAGATTGAGAGATATTGTATCTGCTATTCAAAGCCTTGGATATTATGGCTTGCTAATGTACTGTTTATTGAGGGGAATTGTTGCGTGCATATTTTGACGCACATATTACAAAAATCGATATGGCTATTTAATATGGGAAAAATATAGACATTCATTCATTTGTGTATGAAAATGCTGTCTATGGGTAAAGCGAGATAATCCATGTTTGAGTCACACTTTTGATTATAGGAGTAATCGTTCTTGATATTGATCCGGCGCATGGATATTGCTCTTATATCTGTACTTATTTTTTAGGGCCAGAAAATAGATTAATTTGCTTATTATGTTTATGGCCTGAATTCATATGTATTACATATTATTAGTACAAGTAGAATCAGTCCTATATTGTATATTTTGGATGGGTAGGCAGGACTATATTCTTGTTACACCGCTCTAGCGGAAGTAGGAGTTGTCTTGTCAAGTCGTGATGAGTTCCGATGTACCGTGATAATGGCGGGTACGCATTTTTCAAAGGGCTGGTAGATTCTTAAGGAAAAATGATTTATGAAGTGGTTTTCTTCTAAAGGAGATGGTATCTCTACTAGAGTGTGTGTTAGAGACTCTCCTAAGGTACGGTACAATGTATAATTCGGACTCCATGTATTGCCAGACCCTATTTTGATGATCTCATGTCGGTTAGACCTAGATGGAACATTGTGCTTCGTATCGCTAGGGTCGTGTTTTGTATCGACGAAGATGACAGGCTTTCCTACAGCGGTTATGGCTACGTGAATTAACCTGATTACCGTAGAGCTGTATGGAAACATTTATGAAATGATTTATATGCCCATTATAAATTAACTTTGGCTTATATTCACCTTCCTACGAGTGAGTGAGTGACAACTCAGGGAGACGGCCATGTTATATTTCTGTCATCATATGTTTTGATCACTGCCAAGAGAACAGATTACATATCCTATTATCGGACAGTGGCAAGGAGATCTCAATCTTTATAGGAACCCCCTTTTCGTGGTTTCATAATATATTACAAACTATGGACGTCAAGCAACTTTAGTTATTTACCGATCTGCCTTCACTGACGCGTTTGGTCAGATAGGGGATGCGGCCATAATGTATCATGACATTGAACTTTTGATGTACTACCCATTATTTATGAATGTGTCATGACTTCAGATCTGCTATGTATGCCTACAAATTGATGTGTCAACATACCCATGATGTACTCGTTATGTCCCAGTGTGTACGTCTGAATAAATTGTGTAAACAAAGATTCCAGCAGTCTGCATTGGTGCCTTGTAGACACAAGTGTATGAGTGATTAGATTGGTCAGAACACGAACAGTACACCATTCGCGTTAATCACACTCTACACTTCTACTCCATACATACACCATCCTGCGTCGGTTGAAGTGACCAAGTTTAGGGCCTGCTTCCCCTGGAGCCTTTGCCTTCCCTAACTCAGGACTAGGGTGAGTTACCCATTTACAGCTCGTTGGATCTTCATATGCTCAACAAAAAAATTGAACTGTGTAATAGTTTAAAATTAAATCTATTACTCAATAAAGTGGCAAGTTATTAGTATTAAAATAAACTGTGCCTGCTTTACAACACTATACCTGCAACACATTCCATTCATGATATAAATTATATTGTATGCTATATGCTATTTATGTTTACATGTTATTTGTTAATATGTGTAGGTGTTTATATGTTGCGGGCCTGGATGGGAGGTGACTAGAACAGGAAATACCGAGTGATATTGGTCTTGTTCTGGCGTTCTATAGGGAGCAATTTCTTAATTGAAATTTGCATGCAACATAGTTTGCAAATATTTGGTTAGTTGTGACGACTGTTTCATATTTGTATTTGTAACATTTTTTGTGTTCTTTATTTTTGTTTGATTTGTTTGTATAATTGTAGGTCTCATCTTTCCTTTCATTTCAGTTCTTTACACCCTTATGTTTATACACTGTGGCGTTATTTGTCTTGTTATCTTATTGCAGTTATCATCACGGTTTCTGTGATCATTTTTTCATTTCTCCTATTTAATTTAATTTGATCTCTGCAAATGTGTTCATATTGTCTTTTCTTGTTTGTCCTTTGTAATGTCTTTAGTTGACATATGACATAGGAGTTATAGTGGTATATACTGATAGTATAGTACAGATCAGTACTTTATGATTATTTTCCACAGGTACCCAAGTGATCATTGATTACATTAGGGTATACAAGACCTTTGTAAGGCTTGTCTCCCACAGTATTTGAGATACAGTTATTGTTGTCCACAGGTACTCAAGTTATCATTGGTTATTATAAACCATACAAGGTTGCACTAAGACTAAGTCTATGGTATAGACTTGTCTCCCATTAAAGTGAAATAGGGTAATTTATTTACTTTTTCAGGTTTCTGATTTAAGAAGACAAGATGTCTACATTAGATTATTTTATTGCACAAGGAAAATCCCTTGATAAAACAGGGAAAGACTTAGAACAATGGGCTGTTGCTCAATATGACAAAGCATTAGCTGCTGAAGAGAGAAAAGCTCTGGCTGAAGAAAAAAGATTAGAAAAAGAAGCTGATAATGCTGCTGAACTAAAGAAATTGCAGATGCAAGTGGAGGAAAGGAGATTTGATGCAGAACAGAAAAAAATTAGAAGTTGCTGCTGCTGCAGAACAGAAAAAAATTAGAAGCTGCTGCTGCTGCAGAACAGAAAAAATTAGAAGCGGCTGCAGAACAGAAAAGATTAGATAGAGAGACAAGCAATAAGAGAACATGAGTTTGAATTAGAGAAATTAAAATTGACATGTATGAGTAATGTTAATCAGGCTTCTGGTGGTAATGGTAAACCCTTTGTGTACAAGGTCAAGGTACCAGCGTTCAACTCTGCCAGTGATGATATAGCATTTTGGCTTGATAGATTTGAACGTGCTTGTCGAGCTCATAATGTTGACAAATCACAGTATGTGAATCAGTTGTCTGAAAATCTAAAAGGGCTGTCCCTAAGTAAGTTATATTTTGTTGAAGAGGCCGACAAGGATAATTATGATGCTGTTAGGGCAGCTTTGATAAAGAGATATCAGCTGTCAGAGGAAGGTTATAGTCTTTTGTTTAAAACAATGAGACCTGAGTTAGGTGTAGAATTCTCAGAATTCATCTCAAAAGCACGAATTACACTTTCACGATGGATTGAATTATCCAAAACAGAGAAAACATTTGATGGTCTTACGGATTTATTGCTAAGAGACAAGGTCATGTCTTCTGTAAATAAATCATTCCTAGAGTTCTTACATGAACGTAAACCTAGTACATTAAAGCAAATGGAAGAATATTGTGACCAGTATGCCACGGCACACCCTGACATGATTCTTAGTAACTCTAACATTAAAGAGAGTATGCCAGTTGCTTCGGCAACAGAATATAATCAGAATTACTCACACAAATTCCAAGGATCTAAAAATAAATTTGATAAAAAGGTTAATTGGAATAAATATCAAAACCAAGATAACCACTCAAATCAGGGTTCTTCTTCAAAGAACTGGAATCGGGCTGATAGTCCTCGACACGCGAGGGGTACCCATAATTTTAGACATTCTCGAAAGGGGAGTAGCTATAGGAACTACCCAAGTGCTTCATGGAGAGAAAAGAACCAATATTACAGGGATACTCAGTATAATGAGCGTGATGATTATGATCATGAATATTATGATTCAAACCCAAATAGGGGTTATAAAAGGGGAAATAATAATTATAGAGACAATTATAACCGAGGTAGATCACAACACAAAAGACATGGTAAATCGTATTACCAGGCTAACTCTGCACAACAGGAGTTCCACGACACCGGTAATCAGAATAATGATAAAAAAGACTCCAATAGTGTAGCAAATTCCGCTTTCGATTTTGCTAGAGCATCTCAGTGTTCGCAATGCAAAACATTATTCGATCCAACCACAGTTTCTACTTTAAGCTGCGGTCACCCGCTTCCCGTGCTCCATGCGTCAATCGCGCATAATGGAAGGGGTGCTCTTGTCTTTAATAGGGGCCTAATAGATGGTACTCCGGTATCAATTCTTTTCGATTCGGGGTGCACTACCATCGGAGTGAGGCAATCACTCGTAAATCCTTCTCGAGCTACAGGCAATATAGTCAAATGTGTAACATTTGGTGGCACATTGGAGAAGTACTCCACTGCCATTATCAATATTGCTACGCCTTTCTTTACAGGAGAGGTGCAAGCATGTCTCTTGCCGAATCCGATCGCTGATCTTATCATCGGTCGCATTCATGGAGTGAAAGAATGCACTCCACAGCAAATTTCTAATTGGGAAAATGTTAATATGCAATCTGCTAATGCAGTAATCACTAGGGCTCAAGCTCTTAATATGCCACAATCTTCACAGTCTGAAGATAATGATGCGCAGATCCAAGATGATCCCTTGGAGATTTCCCATGATTCCTTTATAAAACAGCAGGAAGATGATCCTACTCTAAAGAAATTCTTTACTCTGGCAACAAAAGGTGATCCGAATAAGGATACAAGTCGTAAATCTTAGGTTACGATGAAGAATGGCGTACTTGTACGTATGGTACAAGACTCCGCTAAGTCCATTCATTCTCAAATCCTTGTGCCTAAAAATATGAGAGTTAAAATCTTACAGCACGCTCATGATTCGCAGTGTGCTGGACATATGGGTTTTTCCCGTACTAAAGCTAGAGTTCTTCAATCTTTCTTTTGGCCTGCTGTGAATAAGGACATACGAATCTATTGTCGATCTTGTAAAGTATGTCAAGAGATTAAATCCAGAGGTCCACGCCATGATGCACCTATTCAGGCTGCAGACATTCCCATTCGACCATTTCAAAAAATGGCGATAGACATCATTGGTCCATTTAAGATAAAGTCTGCTAGAGGACACCAATTTATTTTGACGTGTGTTGATATGTGCACACGTTGGCCGGAGGCTGTTCCTCTAAAGAGCATAACTACTGCTGATGTCGCAGATGCTCTTTGGTTAATATTTTCTCGTCTGGGGTTTCCAGCAGAAATATTATCCGACCATGGTACCCAACTCATATCGGATACCATGTCTCAAGTAATGTCGACTCTTAAGATAGAGAGATCGCTGAGTAGTATTTATCATCCTATGTCCAATGGGATGGTGGAACGTTTGAATAGAACTCTGAAAAACCTACTAGGTAAGATAACAGAAGATCATCCTCAGGATTGGGATAGGGTTTTACCCGCGGCTCTCTTTGCATATAGAGAGGTCGCCAACGAACATACAGGATTTTCTCCCTTTGAACTTGTCTTTGGCGCGAAACCGCGAGGTCCTATGTCCTTACTTCATGATCTTATAACTGCTGATAATATTGTCGATGACACAAAATCCTCTTATGAATATGTCATCGCACTTAGACACAAGATTATTGAAGCATGCAAATTGGCAACTGCTTCTTCTGAATTTGCGAAACAGAAGGCAAGGGAATTTGCCAATAAAAAGAGATGTTTGCGACAACTTTGTCCAGGTGACAAAGCATTTGTCTTGCTACCTTGTAGGGAAAATAGACTTCTTATTTCTTGGAAAGGTCCGTACGATATAATATCAAAAGTTTCCGATGTTGACTATATCGTCGATATTGACGGGAAGCGTAAAACCTTCCACATCAACATGCTCACGGAATTCCATGAACGTCCTGATTATTTACAACCTGTTTTCCAGGCAACGGACGATTTTCCAGTCCAACATGGACAGTACTCATCTCTGTCAGTAATACAGGATGAGGAAACGAGTTTCTCGGATGTAAATTTACCTTTTCCAATGATTCCTCTTCACTCTAATGAATCATGGAAAGATGTTGCAATTTCTCCAGAATTATCTCCAGGAGAGCAGAAACAAGTTTCTACTATGTTAGAACAATTTCAGGATGTCCTTACTGACATTCCTGGTCAAACTGATGTCATTCAACATGACATTATTCTTACTGACCATAGTCCTATAAGAGTCAGACCGTATCCTATCCCGATACATTTTCAAGCACAGGTAGAGAAAGAGTTAGATGAGATGATAGAGTTAAAAATTATTGACCCATCCACATCAGCATATTCTTCGCCGATGGTTATTGTACGAAAAAAAGACAATAACATACGTCTTTGCGTGGATTATCGCAAATTGAATCAAGTGACTAAATTTGATGCTGAACCTATGCCTTTACTAGAAGAGCTACTTACGAGACTATCGAATTCTCATTTCTTTACTAAACTCGATTTGTCTAAGGGATATTGGCAAGTTCCATTATCCGAACACGCCAAACCGTTTACTGCTTTTTCGACGCCTAGGGGTCTATTCCAATGGAATTTCATGCCTTTCGGTCTTATGAACGCCCCTGCAACATTCGTACGCATGATGCGTCGAATCCTATCTCATCGCTCAGATGTCATTGCGTATCTTGATGACATCTGCCTTTTCAGTGATACTTGGAACGATCACTATAATGGGATAAATGAACTATTGTCTATCTTACGCGAGCATAACCTGACAGCGAAACCATCGAAAGCATGTATTGGTTTTAGCGAAATATCTTTCTTAGGACACCGTGTTGGTCATGGGTTCCTAAAAACAGAAGACCATAATACAAGTAAGATACTTAACATTTCTATTCCTAAGACTAAAAAGCAAGTGCGAAGTCTCTTAGGTCTAATACAATTTTATGGACGATTCATTCCGAATCTGTCCTCCATTATGTCACCTCTTTCTTCCTTGCTAAAGAAAGGGTCTCCTAATGTAGTCCATTGGACTCAAGAATGTCAATCCTCTTTGGATAAGGTTAAAACTATGTTTTCTACTTTACCTATCCTAGTATATTGCCTTCTAAGGATAAGACATTTATTCTTCGTAGTGACGCTTCATCCACCGGGATTGGAGCAGCACTAATGCAAGAGTACTCTGGAACTCTGCATCCTGTGATGTATATTTCTCGGAAATTAAATGCCGCAGAGAAGAATTACTCGGTCCTAGACCGTGAATTATTGGCTATGGTTTGGTCAATCCTTAAACTGCAAAGATTTCTTCTGGGCGCGCATTTCATTGTGGAAACTGACCAGAAAGCTCTTACAGCTATTCAGAGTAAAAAATCTGAAGAGCGCGAGATCAACGCGATACGCGATTGCTCTACAGCCATTTCATTTTTCGGTGCGAGCTATCCGTGGGTCAGAAAATGTGATGGCAGATATTTTGTCTAGATGCCCACATGATTCATAACTGTTATACAACTTTGATACAGTTGTTTCTATGTTGAAATGTGTACACATATGTAATATATCATATATTGATTGTAACACTACTTAGCGGTTCATTGATATTTATTCACCGCTGATCTTTCAATGTTTTTCGTCTTTGATGATCATGATGTTAAGATATCTTAGATGAAATTTATGTATAAACTAATGTGGAAATTGTGTCATTGCTAATATTGTAGTATGCGTTGGTGACACCTCTCTGGAAATATTAATACTTAGAGAAGTACCTTCTCTAAGGTCATAAAACTTATGCTTATCATCTGCGCATTGTTATTGGTGCGTTGTGAGCCTATTGTATGTTGCTCCTAGATGTATTTCAAAACAAAAAAAAAATGTGCCTTTTTTTTTTTCCCGAGGGGTGTGGTAATCTGTTGCATGCATATTTTGACGCACATATTACAAAAATCGATATGGCTATTTAATATGGAAAAGATATAGACATTCATTCATTTGTGTATGAAAATGCTGTCTATGGGGAAAGCGAGATAATCCATGTTTGATTCACACTTTTGATTATAGGAGTAATCGTTCTTGATATTGATCCGGCGCATGGATATTGCTCTTATATCTGTACTTATTTTTTAGGGCCAGAAAATAGATTAATTTGCTTATTATGTTTATGGCCTGAATTCATATGTATTACATATTATTAGTACAAGTAGAATCAGTCCTATATTGTATATTTTGGATGGGTAGGCAGGACTATATTCTTGTTACACCGCTCTAGCGGAAGTAGGAGTTGTCAGTCGTGATGAGTTCCGATGTACCGTGATAATGGTGGGTACGCATTTTTCAAAGGGCTGGTAGATTCTTAAGGAAAAATGATTTATGAAGTGGTTTTCTTCTAAAGGAGATGGTATCTCTACTAGAGTTTGTGTTAGAGACTCTCCTAAGGTACGGTACAATGTATAATTCGGACTCCATGTATTGCCAGACCCTATTTTGATGATCTCATGTCGGTTAGACCTAGATGAAACATTGTGCTTCGTATCGCTAGGGTCGTGTTTTGTATCGACGAAGATGACAGGCTTTCCTACAGCGGTTATGGCTACGTGAATTAACCTGATTACCGTAGAGCTGTATGGAAACATTTATGAAATGATTTATATGCCCATTATAAATTAACTTTGGCTTATATTGTCCTTCCTATGAATGAGTGAACGACAAGTCAGGGAGGCGGCCAGGTTAGATTTCGGTCATCATATGTTTTGATCACTGCCAAGAGAAGAGATTATTTATCCTATTATCGGACAGTGGCAAGGAGATCTCAATCTTTATAGGAAACCCCCCTTTTCGTGGTTTCATAATATATTACAAAACTATGGGACGTCAAGTAACTTTAGTTATTTACCGATCTGCCTTCACTGACGCGTTTAGTCAGATAGGGGATGCGGCCATAATGTATCATGACATTGAACTTTTGATGTACTGCCCATTATTTCTGAATGTGTCATGACTTCAGATCTGCTATGTATACCTACAAATTGATATGTCAACATACCATGATGTACTCGTATGTCCCAGTGTGTACGTCTGGATAAATTGAGTAAACAAAGATTCCAGCAGTCTGCATTGGTGCCTTGTAGACACAAGTGTATGAGTGGTTATATTGGTCAGCACACGAACAGTACACCATTCGCGGTAATCACACTCTACACTTCTACTCCATACATACACCATCCTGCGTCGGTTGAAGTGACCAAGTTTAGGGCCTGCTTCCCCTGGAGCCTTTGCCTTCCCTAACTCAGGACTAGGGTGAGTTACCCATTTACAGCTGGGTAGACTGGAGCATGCCCGATCTCAACAACTCTGTACACTTCTTTACAGACTGACACTTAGAGAGCGTGTGGAATGAAACAAACTTTACAAGGAATGTTCTATGGATCTTATTACCTGAGGCTGTATGCGTATATTGTGAACTGTCAGATGCTCCATGACTTGTTATGAAATGTCGTGTCCCATGATGTCTACGTGAAGGTTCTGTCGTAAGATAAACTGTGAAACGTTACAGTAAACTTGTTCCAACATTCCCTGACTCCTTCGTTTGCTGTGGTGTTATGGTTGCAGTCTATCTAGATGAAAGAACCCTTATCTTACGCGTATGTCATATATTATCTATTGTACATCACTTGTCGGCCATCCGTAAGGCCCGACCACAAGACTGATTGCCTTCCTCAGACGGTAACATCAATATTATCTTCTTCCACCACTCACGGTACATTAAACACAGTAAAAAAGACAAGTAATTTACTGCATGCTAGTTTAAGATGCAGTCATCCTCTAAGATTAGATGAAGTTACAGCGTACGGAATCCTTCTAGAAATATATTCACATGAGGAAGTTTACCAAGACACAGCCTGGCATGAATTGCCTCCCCTGCTTTGCAATAGTGGTTCCAACAATTGCACAACTCAAGAGTATCTAAACTGCTGCGTCAATATAGGCGTTTAACTTCGCACAGGTAAACTCTTGGGTTGAGATGTAGATAGGACGTGTTAATGGACGCTCCCCCTCTGTCCGAAGCATTCACAAGATAATTTTGAAGTCAAGAATCGTCCGGCAAGGCGGCTGTTGCATATGGGTTACTTATATCTGTTCCATCGCCTTTTGTAAAGGTTTAAGCTATGGTTTTACACCGTTCAAGCCCCCAGCCTGAAGTAAATTCAGGCGAATTTCTCATAAAATAGTATAAGCTCTGTTTTGAGGTAAATATTATGTTCTAGGTACATATGTTTATTTAGTTTATTATATATAGTATATTTTTATTTATATATTTATATATATTTTAGTTATATATATTTAATTATTTATATATATAATAATTATATAATATATATATATATTTATATATATATATATCTATATACTGAAGCACATTTAAAAAAAAACGCTACACATATTATATATTATCTGATGCCGACGAAGCTGGAAAAAAAAAGTGTTGGGAAATGGGAATTTCCCTGTGTTTGTCATGAAGGTTTATGAGAGCGATTGGTTGCTGGATTGGAAAGATACATTGATTTCAACCCTCGGATTTGTGTTCAGGACTACATGAAAACAATGGAAAGTTACCACGTGCAACTCGATTCAAACAGCTTTGACCTGAATAATGTTGTACGCGTTGTGGCAGTATACTCGGTATAAAAAGGCCGTTTGAGACAAAATTACCCAGTACATGTGCTTGAAATGCCACGGACTATCTGAAAACGACGCAACGAGCCAATGGAAATGTTGGAGACCAGAATGAGCTCGCGGGCATTGCCAGAAGGATGAATTGCCACCACAGCACTATTGCACGTCTCAATTAAACGTTACAAAAAGCACTGGCAGTGCCCGGGAAAGACTTCGGAGTTGGCCAAACACGAGTTTACAACCCCTGCGCAAAGATCGTCATTTTGTGCTGAGTCCACCTAAGGAATCGTTCTCTCCCGGCTTTGCTCAAAACAGTAAAAAGCAAAATAGTGGGGTAGCGACGTGGGCAAGTAATCTCTCGAATGAAAGTTCATACGACGACGTGCTCTGAGGATACAGGCCTTACTGCAAGGACGACCGTATGTTGGGCCACAACTTGACTCCACAGACATCGTCAGCAGCACAGGTGCAATGGGCAGAGCAAACAAGTCAAGATTGTAATAGATTTGCAGATGGCATACTGTCATATTCTCAGACGAGTGCATGATTTCAACTTATCCTTTGCTGATGGGAGGTATGCGGATTTTGGCGACGGTGTGGAGAGCGCTTTGCAGATTGCTGTGTTCGTCAAGCACAACGATTTGGAGGGTGGCAGTATTCACATTTGGGGAGAATCATTCAGTTTTCACCATCGCTTGCCTCTTCACGTCTTCCGTGGAAATGTTAATGCTGTGTCATATCGAGATGAGGTTTGGATGCTATTGGTTGCTCCTGCGTTCACAAAAATTATCCATGGACTTGCAGCTTCTACAGCAGGGATAACGCAGTGCTGCGACACGCGCGCATGCATTACGCAGCAATATCTACAGCAGCAGAACATTGTGACGATATTGATTGGCCCTGCCCTATCACAGAACATGTCCTTTTATAGAACATTATGTGGACGAGCTTGGACGCAGAGTTACAAGGCAAAGGTTCTCCAGCTAATCTGCAACAG
>JAMPIV010011370.1:0-36251 GCA_024509875.1 Oreohelix idahoensis
CTAAAACATTCGGCAAGGGGATTCGGGGAGGCAGAAGATTCCAAGCATCAAATGGTTGGCTCGAGATACTTTTAAACTGCGACACGCGATCTCCAGAAAGTGTTGTGTGGTGAATCCAATGGGAAGTTTCCAGTAGAAGCTGTGGAAGAGTTCATCAAAAAGTTTCCTTACTTGCCAGAGGCTTCATAAGAAGGACGACGACATCTTTAATGCTGACGAGTGCGGACTCTTCTTTTCCAAGGGCGATGCCTGACAGGAGCCTCGCCATGAAGGGTGACAAATGTAAGAGCAGAAAACTTTCCAAAGAAACGTTTTCACAGTTATGCTTTGCGCTAGCTCAACAGGAGAGACAACTAAAGCCCTTGGTGATTGGTATTAATCGGGAAAACCACGCGCATTCAAGAACCTGAAGCCCGAAGACCTCCCCGTCCACTTGGAGATCAAACAAATCCCATGGATGGACTGGCGCCCTATTTGAGTAGTGGGTAAGGGGCATCGACCGAGAAATGGAAAGAAGAAACGGTCTAATTCTACTGACAGTAGACAACTGTCCTGGCCACCCACAAGTGGAACATCTCACAAACGTGACACTGAAATTTCAGCCTCCAAACACGACCTCAAAAAACCCAACCTCTTGACCAAGGCATCATCAAAATATTTAAAATGCACTACCGGGCCCAGCTCCTGCAGTGGGTCATTACTAAGACACAGATCTGTGGTCCGCCTGTGGAAGCAACTTCATCCGCTGCATCAGTTAATTCTCTGGATGCTGTCCTCTGGATCAGTTCTGCTTGGAATAAAGTTCTGCCGGAAACGATACAGAAGTGTTTCAAGAAATGTGGATTTGTCACAACCCAAGAGCATGGACGTTTTTAGTCCCATCGGACAGTCCATCGCCAATGGCAGAATTCGAAAGAGTAGTAGATTTTGAATGTTTTGTTGCAATGGATGATGAGGTGGCAACCTGTAATGAACCTGACCCAGAAGGAATTTTCCAAGCGATATTGACCGAAGTACAGACAAGCATAACAGTGCATGAAGCAGCTGGTGAAGTTGAAGAAGCAAGTGACGATGACACATAAATTGCAGAGACTCCAAAAGAAGAGGCTGTCAGGCATCTAATAATGCAGTTGAAGTCATTTGCTGTGGGAAAATGCCCAGGTATGTTAAGTGGTGTAGCCAGCGTTGAGAGTGCTTTCTCCACTTCTGTTTGTAATAAGAATAAGACACAGACCAAGATTGACTCCTTTTTTCACAAAGAATGATTAAACCATGATAAAACAGATGTCGATGATTTGATGTTGTGATTATGTATGATTTCCTATGATACTGTATTCTCCAATTTAAGCTGTTCAAGGAAGTAAAGTATCAGAACAATATGCCTCGTTCCGTATGTTGACCTCCTCCGTATGTTGACCGGTTTGCTACAGTCCCTTGGGTGGTCAACTTATAGAGGTTCTACTATATATATATATATATATATATATATATAAAATATATATATATATATATATATATATATATATATATATATATATATATATATATATCCTATATTATATATATATAATTATATATATATATATATATATATTATATATATATATATATATATAATGGAGGTTGTGTTTTCTGGGAAAAAAATAGAACGCATACAAAGCAATGATAGTATAAGAAATCATTGTGCGATAGAAGTAAGAAACACAAATTAATAAAGCAGATTTAAACTGAAGCAAACCTTGAAGTTCTAGAGCTATGGCTCTTGAAATATTCGTAGAAGTAACAAGAAGTGATGACAAATGAAGAAGAAGAAGAGGGGGAGGAGAAAGAGTAGGAAGGGAAAGATGAGGAAGAAGAAGAAGAGGAAGAGGAGGAGGTAGAGGAAGAAGAAGAGAAGGAAGAGGAGGAAGAGGAAGAGGAGGAAGAGGATGATGATGAGGAAGATAAGGAAGAAGAGGAAGAAGTGGAGGAAGAAGAGGAAGTGGAAGAATAAAAGGAAGAGAAAGATGCGGAGGAGGAAGAGAAGAAGACGAGGACGAGGAAGAGGACATGGAAGAGGAAGATGTAGAGGAGGATGAAGATGAGGAGAAGGAAGAGGAGGAAGAAGAAGAGGAAGAAGAAGAAGAAGAAGAAAAAGAAGAAGAAGAGAAGGAAATACTTGACATTTGGCAAAAGAGGCAGAGGAAGCTGCCAAAGGAGGTTTATAAGGGGCTTGTACAACAGCGCAAAGTAGCAAGCAGGGAAATACAAGCTACCACAGGACCGTATCAAAGACACGTACGAAGAAGTGCATTGGCAAAATACCATTGGCAGCAACGAGATGGACGAAACGTTCTGAGGAAACTCTAGATAGATCAGCTTCACAAGATTCGCTCAGGCAGCCAACCAGCAGAAAACGAGCTACTGGTTTAATAAGAGGATATATATAATATATATAATTATAATATAATATAATATATAAATAATATATAGGCTTTAATATAAAGCTTAGAAAAGATGGGGCAGCTGCTGCCTAGAAGGCATTCCGGCCATTGTTCCCTCTAAGCCGAACAAGCGTACGCCAGAACATACAATTTGAGGCCCCTGTTTTTATTACAGCCCAGTGTATCGCAGTCGATATGGCGACAAAAAAATTACTTTAAAAGAAAATTACAGCAGTTATATTTTAACTGTTATTAGCAGTAGGTTTGCAATATTATTGAGATATAAAACTTTAAGACGCGTGCGCAAGATTTACAGTTTACTCCAACGTTCTGTTAATTGGAAGTATAGTATACAGTTTTGTTGTTGTCGTTTAGTCCATATTTTCAAACTATGACAATACTAGCAACAACCCGCCAATATTGGCAGGTTTTTAATCATGGTGTGTTGTTTCTGTTACACGTATTACATTGCTGCTTCTTCTAAAGTCTCGCTTGCTCACTGTGAATGACGCGATCGTCTCTTCCTTTTAGCCATCTTATCTTCTTCTTCATCTTCGTTCGCCCTGAAAAGGACGGTGGTTGCGTTGTGTTCTGTTTTACGCCGGAGCTGTGATATATTGCACCTTTCGGTCGACACATCCGACTTCAGCACAGCATTTTTTGGGACCGGGTTTGCCTTCCCTCTTCGATCCGTACTCGCTCAGCCAGACTGCACTGCTGCAGACTGTTTCCAGGACCACCACGTGGAGGTGGAGTACGGTCTTGACCAGCTCTGGTTCGCTGACCCTGATGCAAGCAGTCAAGCTATGGGTCGCTGTCTGCATTCTCTATTGCTGCATCTTTTGGTCCCAGCCATCTTATCATTTTGATCCTTAATAATAAGTCTGCAATACTTTAAATTAAAATTTTGTCTTGAAGAAACAATCAGAAACTTACATTTTAAGGTTATCAAACTATGACTACATAAAACATTAAACTCACGCGCACCAATTGTAGCAGCTTCAACTTTCTGTTAATCGGAAGTACAATAAACAATTTATTTTCGTCTTTGTTAAGCCTATATTTTCAATTCAGTTCGTGTGAGCTTATTAAAAGCGTAATTTCATGTAAACATCCAATAATAGGTCAATAAGTAAAGCTGATGATCAATACTTTTGGGTAGTTTTATGAGGAAAACACGCAGCTGCGACTTCAAGACGGAATGCTTGCGCTATTTCTCAGTTTAACCCGTTGTGCTGTATGTCCTGACAGGACGCACGAACACGAAACTCGCAGAAATTTGTAAATACACTGTACTGTGAAACCGTCGTAGATTTGTGATAGGTAATTAACACTTAGTTTGGTCCCTTCTGAATAGACATAGAGATAAGTGATAGCTCAGTGGGAGGTGATAAAATAGAAAATAGATTTCACGAGTGAGGTGGAGGAAATATAGTAGATTCTGTCTCTGACACTCGAGAAGCTCCTCTCAGTCAGCCTATCATCTACAACAGAGTTAGATTAGTCAGACAAATCTAATATACTTACTTACTTAGTCGTTCCCCTTCTACCGTGAGGTGTAGAGGTTTGGAAGAGAGAGCGCCAGACTATCCTATCGGCTGTCTTCCTCCTGGCCTGGTTCCATCTAGTCCTCGATCCTTCAAAGATTGTCTAATGTTGTCCTCCCAGCGGACTCTGGGTCGTCCTCGGGGTCTGGATCCTTGGCTCTTTGTTTCCCATGCTTGTCGTGGTATCCGATCTTCTCCATTCTGCAGACATGGCCAAACCATCTTAATTGGGACTGTTCTACTTGGGTCTGCAGGGGGTAGGATTTAAGGCCTTGACGTATCGTCTGGTTGCGTACCATGTCTCTTCTTGTTACTTCAACCACCTTCCTCAGATACCTCATTTCTGAGGTTTGGATCTGGCTTTTATGGGTTGTAGTCATTGCCCATGACTCGCATCCGTATGTCAAGACTGGGACATAGGTGGAGCGGTATACAGCCATCTTCGTTTTCTTACCAACCTCTCTCTTGCTGAGGAATCCTCGATTTATGGCCTGAAAAAGTCTCCCAGCGCTGCTTTTCGAGTGGCCAACTCTTCTTTGATGCCTCCCTTTCGGTCTATAATAGCTCCGAGGTATTTAAAGTGGTCGACCTGCTCCAGGACCTGTTCTCCCAGCTTAATCTGATGTTTTCTTTCTTCTCGTGATATCACCATGGATTTTGTTTTAGAGCTGCTTATGACCATCCCTCTCTTCTCCAGCTCTTCCTTCCAGACTTGCAGGTTGGATTGGAGATGTGCCTCTGATTTAGCAATCAGAGCAACATCATCAGCANATGCCAGCTCCGAAATATAGACCTGTCTCATCTTCCAGTACCCCACTGAATACTTTCTTGTTCTCTCCTTACATGCCTTGATGACATCGTCCATAAGGAGTATGAAGAGGTAAGGTGATAGGATATCACCTTGTCTTACATCAGTGGTGGTCCTGAACTCTTCCGACTTATGGTTTGTTGTCCTCGCATAATTTCTGCAAGACTTGTAGAAGCTCTGTATAGCATGAATCAGAGGTGCTGGAATATTCTTCCTTGCCAAACAGTCCCAAAGTTTGCTCCAGGGGACCCTGTCAAACGCCTTTTCCAGATCTATGAAACAAAGATGCATCTAACTCTTATACTCAAGAGCCTTTTCACTCAGCTGTCTGAGTGTGAAGATTAGGTCTTGAGTACTTCGGTTTGCTCGGAATCCGCACTGGACCTCATCCAATTGTGGCTCAGCTAGGCATCGGTGTCTCTGCTCTTGGGTTTAAGAGTCGATTTTACCAGGGACACTGAGAAGGGATATGCCTCTATGGTTTCCACACTGTCGATTGTCACCCTTTTTGAAAATTGGTGTTATGATGGCAATCTCCCAATCCTTTGGTATGGTCTTGTTGTACCACGCTGCCTGTAAAACCCTTAAGAGTAATAGGTCGCCTGATGCTCCCATGAATTTAACCATTTCTGATGTTATACCATCATGCCCTGCTGCTTTGCCCATCTTGATTTTCTCCAGTGCTGCCTTCAGTTCTTCCATCTTTATGTCATCTTCACCATCATTGGTTTTCTCTTCTGTGCTAGTGATTATCATTTCTGATGCTTCACCATGCTCACCATCCAGGAGTTCTGAGAAATATTCTTTCCATCTTCCCATTACTTCCTTCGGGGCAGTAAGCAATTTGCCTTGCTTGTCCTTTATAAATTTGAGAGGGCATTGTTTTTCCTTCCTCATGTTCTTTATGGTCTTATAGAACAATTTCTGTTTTTCTTGTGCATCTTTTTCTAGCTTTTCTCCAAATTCTTCCCAGGACTTCTGTTTTGCTGCTAGCACTTTGTTCTTTGCTTCTGTTCTGAGTGTCACATATTCTCTATATTTTTCCATTTGTCCTGTTGTGTTTTTAGCTCCTAAGTATTGTTTCCATGCCATTTTCTTCTCTCTTATTTTCTCTTTACTTCCTCTGTCCACCAAGGTGTCCACTTTCTCTTGTTCCCAAGTCGGACTTCACCGCATGCTTCTGCAGCAGCTGTCTTTATGATATCCTTGAATTTAATCCAGAGGGTTTCCAAGTCATCAGGTCGTTCTTCTGTGTTGCTCACCGCTGCAGCAATAAGCCCCTGATATCTGGTCTTAATTTCTGGCTCTCTCAGCTTGTAGGTCCTAATGCTCATTTCTCCTGCTCGTTTACTTGGTTTCTTGCGTGATGTTGTACAGTTCCTAGGCTGAGCAACTCTTTCAGTTGTTCTTTTGATTGTTAGCAGGTAATGATCACTTCCAATCTCTGGCCCCCTCCAGACTCTTGCATCTCGGACATATTTGAATGAGCTTCTCCGAACAATGGCATAGTCGATCACTGACTTCTCATTCTTTGTTGGTTCACATCTAGTGTATGCATGTATGCGCTTATGGGGGAACAAATCTAATATAATATATATTAATATATCTGTCCTCACATACCCACACACATAAGTGACGACAATAGACGCACAAACACGTGAACCTATGACAATGGAAAATATAGATATTTGGGAACGAACTGACCGCCACACTGATTAAGTTTAATTGTGAAGTTTAATTATCAAAATAAACTTCCATCACAACATATAAAATTACATTTAAGAATATACAAATAGTCATAAAGTCAATGAATTGCTACAAGAAAGATAGACCCATTGGTATGATCTTTTCCCCCGATGTATAGCCCACAGTCCTGTTAGAAGAAAAGTGATAGCCACAAAGAGTCACGGATACATATACTTTAGTCTAAGATGTCCCTTTAAGGTTAAGAACATTGATACTCTACTCTATCCTAAGAGAGGAAGAACCGGCGTTAGCAACAATTTGGAAAAAAATGAAATTACAAAGTGGGTGTACAAATCTTATCATAAAAGAATCACTCAGTCTACTTTCACTCTGTTCTTTCAGCAGGGATCCCTGTCTCACTTTCTTACCTAATGTCTGGATGGTGTTCGCCGTCTGGCGCACTATATGACACTCTCAACATAAATCTGCTTTCGTTTGATGAAGCGGATACCCAGCTCTACAGATCTTGGTTTCATCCAGTGGGTCCGGGGAGCGTCCTCTTCATGCGATATTTTGTTCAGATTTAGTTATTGTCACTTTACTCAGTTCAGGTAAGAATTAGATTTAAGCGGGCACACAGTGTCAGAATCACGAGGTTTCCCTTGTTTAGGAAGATGACCGGTTGGTGAATTCTCTCTCAATAGATAATTATTGTTCACACCACAAGTATTCAGAATGTCGGAATGTTAATGTTTGTAATATTTCTCGCCACAGGGCTGCATGTACATGAGAGTTTGCGAAGAAACATAATCTGGAGCAATAGGCCCAGTATAGGCATTTAGTCTTTAGAACCGTTTGTGAGATTTTTTACTCTGTCTATTTCTGGAAGCAAAAGCACTGCCAGACAGGTGTTAACTTGTAGACCCACGTGGTTAAAGATAAAAAAAATGTTTCTTCTCTCAGTTGTACTAAAACGCTGGCAAAGTTGGGCCACCCCAGTTTTCACTGAATAAAGAAAAACAACATATAAAATACTATACATACTATTCCGCGGTTATAACTTACATTATAAACTGCCAGCGTATAGCTGGTCTTATCATTTAAATCTCCCGTGAAATAAGTTATATAAATAAAAGCAATCATCATGAATTAGAAATACATACGTATTTCGTCAATACTCAATGATGAATCAGTGCAGTTATAAGTTAGTTTAAAATATTCTCGACTGATTTCTAGTAGTTAAATTAAATTTATTATCGCTGCATGAGTTAAGCTAGAAATTACAATTTATTCTGCTTTCCACTGAAACACGTCAACTAGAGAATATAACAGACTTAATATTACTTTCTTCTGCACAGAAATCTAACTAGTAAAATGTAATAAGCGATTTAACACTTAATCACTCGCAAAATACTAGATTATATTTACCTCAACACAGAACTACTAAGAACTAAATCCACTTCGACCAACTAAATTCCATCTTCTATCAACAGAGATTCTTAGGAATCGAACGTAGGTTGTTCTAGTCTTGACTGCGAAGTTACTGAGTGAATGAAATCTAAAACTCCGGTTAAGATATATGAAATAGACACAGGATCCCACATTATTTCGAACCCCCCCTCCCCCCCCCCTTTTCCCGTCTTCCCCTCTCCTCTTAACCCTTACGTAAACCAAGAGATTGCTATAAACTGCCACTTCGCGTCTTTGACACCTCCGTCTAAGAAACTGGCCGTAGAGTGCCGTGTCAGATGGAAATGCTAGACGAATGTCTCATTTCTGGTCGAGGCAGATGGCAGTTCCCACACCTCGCCGAGAACTTTAGCCGTAGAAGCTACGTGTCCGATGGAAATGCCAGACAAATGTCTGCTCTCTTGTCTGACTAGACGGATATTCACAGTTTGTCGTCTACCTGCAGCGACTGACATCTGATGTAATAAAATGCGTTACCAGTGTATGAGAAAAACGGTAAAGTCAGTAAACGGTAAACGGTAAAATGGGAAAGAAATATATTTTTCGCAACTGTGGTAAAGGGGGATGTTATAAATATTTATAGGGGACTTAGTGTACTGACTGAGATCAGCTGTGAAGGTATCTATATCTAATAAGAGTAGTGTATTATAGATAACCTTACTTGCTGCCACATATGTATACCTCAGTCAGAATTATTCTGGAATAGTGTGATGACTACGTTAAATGTCTAGGGTATGTGTATGATGAAGTGTAAGTCATAACAACAACAGACAGATAAACAATTTAATTTATTCCACCACACTTGACAACACAGTGACACTCACATACATAAAACACTCTACAAGGATATCTTAAAGGAGTCACTGATAACTTTTCAAATAACAATATGTATTCAGTGCTGTCATGAATGTATATGTGTCCTGATTCAAATACAAAGGGAAACCAGGAATCACAATCAATTTTAATTACAAGTTATATGTACAGAATTTATCAATATGAATCTTGTAGTGACATATATTATTAATAATATCCTATGTGTGTCAGTTGTGTAGTAGTAATCTGAGGTAATACTGGTTTTGTTTTGTTCAAGCTCTGTTGGTATTTGTCATCATGACTTCAATAGTTTGTTTCTATTGGAACTAGTATTGGAGATGTTCTCAGTTCCTGGTATTAAAACAATTAAATTCCCCTCTTAATGTTATTTTTACAATGTCATTTTAAGATGGGGGTACATAATGTTGAGCTCCATGGCCACACTCTCTTATCTTTCGTGATGACTGCAGTAAAGGCCTCCTCTGCTCGATTACTTTAATGAGTTCTGGAGCCACCCCACTGGTTGCTATATGGACCAAGGAGTATGCTGTCCACCTCTGGCTTCAGCAAAGCTCTGACCAGGTGCTGCTCAATAACTTTAAGACCACGGTCCCACAATTCATAGAATAATAAACAGTTTCGTTGACTGGCAATGAATATAGCACAACTCCGATCTGCCGATGTCCCAGGCTTTATTTTATAAAAAATATACACTGGTGCTCAACGCACTGCTTCTTAGTAGGTTTATTACAAGATCAAGATGTGGCAATGAACAGACGCTCTGAATCGAGTATATTCGCAGCTCTACCCAATGAAACCATGTCTACACATCTTTTCAAAAAAGTACTCCTTTTTCACGTTTCCCCTGACAACACAAGATAGTATTTATAGCCCTACCAATCGTGTGTAGTCTTACATTTGTTGCGCTCCAATCAAATAGGAGTTTACATAAAGACTCATTTCCCGTAAAATGGTGGCCTAAAATTCTGCCACTGAGCGATTCTGATTTTGGTGCTGTCTGACACCCTCACTATTTTATTTTGGCTATAATTTGGTAATTCCTAGACTATTTGCGTAACGTTTTACATATTATTTGTCAGCAAGTCTTAAGGAACCCAAATATACAAATTTAATGGAGCTAAGTGGCTGCGTTCAAAATATGCAATTTCTTCTACCTCCTGTTTCGAAGATGTGCTGTCTGGGTACTGTAATGTTTTCAAACGTAAACCAGTATAATGTCATATTTCCAATAAGCGTTTTTCAGGATTTCAAAACCTAACTCTCGGATGGGTAGTGTATTTATCACTGACGATTTGAAAAAAAGCCAGTGCTTGTGGCCTTACACGCGTGATGGCAGCAATTGTGTATCGCGCGACGCGTGTTTAGTGTTGCATGTGTCCTGCCTTCATTCGCCCCTCTCTCTCTCCTGCTTATCTGTCTTTTAGTTACGCCGTGTATAAAATGGAATGAATGAAATATTAAATTAAGGTCATTGATCAGTTTGCGTATCTCAAGGTTGTTCCAAGAAATACAGTACACGTTTCATTGAAGAAAGCGGGTAATAATACAGTAGGCTTTTACTATCAACGTGAAAGCGTTACAATTTGCAGACGAATGAGAACACAAGGGGATTTTGCGTACAGTCATTGTGACAGCACTGTTTCTTTTACCATTTCTCTTTTCTTTTATTAAATTTATTTGTTAGGCTTTACCGAAACAGAACCAGGCTCGACAGTAAACATGACTCACTCTAATATCTTGGGGGCTAAGGAGATTTTTAAAATTGGATACTGGAATGTAAGGACTATGTATCAAGACGGAAAATTGGAAGAAGTAATTAAAGAAATGGATAATTATAAGTTGGACTTATTGGGTGTCAGCGAGTGTAGATGGACGGGGAAGGGCATAAAATATATTTCAGAAGAAAAAAAGCAAATTATATACTCTGGTAGTAATGATAATCGTCACACAGAGGGAGTAGCCATCCTAATGACACAGAAAGCAGCAGCATCGCTTATCAGCTGGGTACCTATCAATGAGAGGCTAATATTAGCTAGATTTCAGACACGATTTTTCAAGCTCTCAATTGTACAATGTTATGCACCAACTAACGACGCTCTTGATACCACAAAAGATGACTTCTATGAAGCACTTCTAAGTACCATCAACACAATACCCAAGCATGACATAATAGCAGTCATGGGTGATTTTAACGCCAAAGTAGGTGACAACAACGATGGAGTACAAAGATATCTCGGTACTCATGGAATAGGCTGTATGAATCAAAATGGCGAAAGACTTCTAGAACTTTGTGAAATATCAAACCTCGTTGTGGCAGACACCATCTTTCCACATAAGAATATCCACAAGATAACATGGAATTCACCTGATGGCAGAACTAAGAACCAGATAGATCACTTCTGCATAAGCGCTAAATTTCGCTCATCAGTTCAAGACGTCAGAGCATACAGAGGTGCAGAGATCGGAAGCGATCATAACCTCTGCATAGCTAAACTGAGAATTAAACTGAAGAAGTTATACCAACAGAATAAAAATAGAAGAATAAATGTACACAGACTGCAATCAAATGATATAAAGGAGGAATATAATGTCAAAATGAACAACTATTTCGATGCTTTAGGCAAAATTGACAACGATATCACCACCAAGACAATCGATACTAAATGGGAACAACTGAGAACAGCAATGACAGAAGCAGCAGTAGCGACCACCGGATACCTAGTACATAAAAAGAAAAAATGGATGAGAGAAGATACTTGGGATAAAATACAAGAAAGGAAAACAGCAAAACTTAAACTACTAGCGGCAAGTACACATAATGCAGTTGAATCTTGCAAACTATCTTATAACTTGTTAAATAAAGAAGTGAAGACAAAAACTCGAAGAGATAAAAGAGATTTCATCAATGAACTGGCCGTAGAAGCTGAAAATGCTGCAAGAACTGGTAATAGTAGGTGCCTTTATCAAATTACAAAACAACTATGTCACCAGCCTACTGCTATGGAAACACCTGTTAAAGGTAAATTAGGGAATTCAATACCAACAGAAAAAGAACAAATGAAGAGATGGGCTGAGCACTTCATGGAGGTGCTAAACAGACCACCACCAACAGTAACACCTGATTTTAATAATGAAACACTCACAACCACCTTGCCAATAACTTGCGATGAATTCACGCTGGACGAGATCAAACAAGCCGTTAAAAGATTAAAAAATTTTAAAGCTGCTGGAGTTGACGAAATTTCAGGGGAAATGATTAAAGCAGTTAATGACAACAACCTCTTGAGAATTTTAGATATTATAAATGAAGTATGGAGAGAAGAACAACCACCACAACAATGGAAAGACAGTATTATTGTAAAGTTACCGAAGAAAGGTGATCTATCAGACTGTAATAACTGGCGTGGTATATCTCTATTATCAGTACCTGGAAAATTATTATGTTGCATGATGTTAGAAAGACTTAAATTGCATGCTGACGAAAAGATCAGAGAAGAACAAGCGGGTTTCAGGCCGAAACGATCATGTATTGATCAAATATTCACACTAAGAACAATTATAGAAGAATCAGTAGAAGGCAATCGCCACTTATTATCACCTTCGTCGATTTTCAAAAAGCCTTTGATAGTCTACACCGCCCATCATTGTGGAAGATACTTACAATCTATGGTTTTCCAACAAAATATGTGAATATATTCAAAGCGCTATATGACAATGCAAGATGTTGTGTTAGAACAAATAAAGGGAATACAGAATGGTTTACAGTAGAAACAGGGGTGAAACAAGGCTGTATTATGTCACCACTACTTTTTGGAATAGCTATTGATTGGGTTATGAGAAACTATACCCACAATGAAAAATTGGGTATAAAATGGACAATGGAAAATTCCTGGGGGACCTGGATTTCGCAGATGATGTAGCATTCTTAAGTTCAACACCAAGACAATCCCAAGAAGCAATAAATAATTTGTGTCATCTCTCGGTTAAAATTGGTCTCCAAATAAATGCCTCTAAAACTAAAGCTATGAACTTTTCTAACGAGACCTTTGATATCATCTTGAACGGGGAAAAACTACAGAAAGTTGAAAGTTTCAATTATTTAGGCAGTAAAATGACTCAGGATGGTGACACAACAAGAGAAATCCGTACTAGAATTGCTTTGGCAGCTAGCGCCTTCAATAGATTATCTAACATTTGGAAATGACGATCATTGAATATACATACCAAGCTTCGTCTGTTTAATTCAAAGTTATCTCAGTGTTAACATACGGCTGTGAGAGTTGGAAAATAACAAAATCATTGGAGAACAAGCTGAATACATTCGAGAACAAATGTCTTAGAAAACTCATGAACATCAGTTGGAAAGAATTCAAGAATAATCGACAAATAAGAGAAGACTCTAGGCAGAAATATGTCTCCGACTATATAAGGAAAAGACGATGGTCATATATCGGTCATGTCCTACGAATGCAAAACAACAGAATACCACTACAGGCGCTCACTTGGGTTCCTGAGGGTAAGAGGAAAAAAGGAAGACCAAAAGAAACACTCAGAAGAACAATAATAAAAGAAGGAAGAACGTTGGGCCTAAATAATGTGCAAGAGCTAAGAGGAGTGGCGTCACAACGAACAACCTGGAGAGCACTGGTTTCTGCCTTATGCGCCGTGTTTGGTGCTTAAAGAATTTATTATTATTATTTACCATTTACATTTTAATTTATATAATGTGGATTAGAATATATTCCACGACATCTCCCCTCTTAAAACAGACATTATATGTCAGTCCTTTATTCCAAAAGTAAGGACCATCGGAGTAACCTAGATGCTAAAATTATAGGGAGCCAAAAGTCTCATGCCTAGCCTGTGCTAGAAACGATAAAGGTTTGTGATCCGTTTGCAACTTAAATGCCTTCCCATATAGATAAATATTGAATTTCTTTATCGCCCATATTACTGCAAGACATTCTTTTTCGCTAGTTGAGTAGTTGATTTCAGCTTTATTCAACTTTCTGCTAGCATATGCCACTGGCTTAATTCCCCATCCAATGCATCTGATTTCTGTAGTAGAGTTGCACCTAACCCAATATTACTGGCATCCGTCCTTACTATGAATTCTTGACTTAAGTCAGGTAATTTCAAAATAGGTTTACTTGTGAGCTTTTCCTTCAATTCTTGGTAAGCCATTTCACATTGTGGTGTCCATGTAATGCGATCTGGATGTCCTTTACGTGTCAAATCAGTTAACGGTGCACATATGGAATTAAAGTTTTTGATATACTTCTGGTAGAAACCACATAATGAGACAAAGGATCTCACGTCCTTCTTGGTTTGTGGTCTCGGGGCTTTCTTTAGTTTCTCTAAATTCTTTGGGTCAGGGGTCATGTTTCCCTGATAAACTGTGTGTTCCAAAAATTCCAATTCTTTACATCCAACGCAACATTTGGTTGGTCGGGCTGTTAAATTTGCCTCCCTAAGTCGATTAAACAGCATATTCAGAGAGTCAATGTGTTCCTCAAATGTTTCTGTTGCTATAAGGATATCATCCATAAAATTTGTTATACATGGATTATTCAGAGGGTCCAATAATTTTCTCATCATTCTAGAGAAGACACTAGGCGCATTCTTCAATCCAAATGGCAATCTATTAAACTCATAGTGTCCTTCTGAGGTACTAAAAGCTAGGTATGGTCTAACCTCAGGCTTTACTGGAATCTGATAATATCCTTTACTCAGATCCACTTTTGAGAAATATTTAGCTTTATTTAGTCTGGCAAACAGCTGATTTGTATCCGGCAATGGATCCACCTGTCCTTCTGTAATAGCATTCAGTCTCCTGTAATCTATACAGAGTCTATGTTCTCCAGAGGGCTTCCTTAAGAGTACAACACCGGAACTATACGAAGATTCACTGTGCGAAATAATTCCTTCCTTCAACAGATAGTCTATCTCTTCCTTCAAAGCTTTCTCCTTAGCAAACGGAATCGAATATGGTTTCATACAGACAGGTGTGGGGTCTATCAGTTTCATATCATATTCCAATAGGTTTGTATGCCCTGGTCGGTCTGTTAACACCTCTGCATGATTATTTAGAACCTGTTGCACTCTCTCTTTCTGAGTTTTCGTTAAATGTGTACTGATTTTCACCTGTGCTGCTGTCTCACAGGGGTGTAATGGATATTCAAATGATGAAAGTGGTTCCTTTTTCATCTCCATGGCGATGGACAAGGTCAACAAGTGTGTCTCTTCCTGATGTTCTCTTTCCAAATATTTCTTCAGGAGATTCACATGATAGATTTTTTCTTTCCCCTTCTTATCTATCTTATAATTTGTTCTAGACACCTTCTCTAAAACTGTATATGGACCTTGCCATCCAATCTGTAACTTATTCTGACTCCCGGGGAGAAGAAGCAGTACCTTCTCTCCCACAGCCAAATCTCTGTCTTTCGCCTTCCTGTTATAATAGGCAGCATGTTTCTTCCTGGCTTGTTTCAAATTTTCATTGGCAAGTTTCCAGCCAGTTTTTAAACGAGTGGTCAGCTCATTCACATATTGGTATGAAGATGTAATGTTTTCCTCTGCCTTTTCATCAGTCCACGTTCTTAACAAAGCTTCGAGTGGACCTTTTATTGGCCTTCCAAACAATAATGTTGCCGGGGCCATACCGGTTGAACTATGGGGTACCTCCCTATAAGCAAAGAGGGCGGCGTGCAGGTACTGGTCCCATGTATCTGGTTTTTCGTGTGCCAACTTTCTCAGGATCGACATCAACGTGCCGTTAAATCTTTCCACTTGGCCGTTCCCTTGGGGATGATACACACTACAATGGAAGTGTTTGGCCTGGAAGATCCTGAAAACTTCTTCAGTTAGTTTCCCCTTGAACTGAGAGCCATTATCAGTCAAGATTTGATTGGGAAAGCCTAACCTTGTGAAAATTGTGAGCAATGCCTCTGCCACATGTTTAGAATCAATCGATGACAGGGCTACTGCCTCTCCCCACATAGAACAAGTGTCCACCAGAGTCAGAATGTAGCTGTTCCTTCTCTTGGTTCGGGTGAGAGGTCCCACAAGATCCACGGCAACTCTCTCAAAGGGTGTTCCCACTATGGGCATTTCCCCCAGAGTTGCTGGTGCAGTCCAATGTTTAGGTGCTACTCGTTGGCACTCTGGACAGGATTTTACATATCGTTTGATATCTTCAGTTATTCCTGGCCAGAAATAGTGACAAGCTATTCGCTGTCCTGTTGCGCTGATTCCCATATGACCACTGAAGGGAATCGCATGCCCTAGTTCCAACACTTTAGTCCTATATGAAGTGGGAAGGACCAGCTGTCCGTGACCATTGGATTCAGATCCAGCCTTCCTATATATCAGTTTGTTCTTCATATAAAACTCTCCCTTGCCTGGAGGTGTATAGTGTTTTGTCCTCAGCCTGTGCCTTCCTCATCTCATCTGGGTGAGTATTTATTGGATTATCCTCCTCCTTTTTTGACTGTGATCTGGTCTGCACTGTTGCCAATATCACAGGTCTCTTGGGATTCCCCAAGAAGACATATCTACACCCCAATATCAGAGGGTAGATTGGCTCATTTATCACTGCTGCTTTTATGATTCCTTCCACATATCGCGTTTTCACTTTTATTCGGGCGACGGGAAGTGTCATGGTAGCTACATCCTTGGTTGCAGTTTGAATCTCCACTGTTTCTGTGGTGTATTGATCGGCCTGCACCAGGTGAGAACTCACAACGGAATCGTAATCTAAACCGGTATCATATAAACACCTTATAGTGACACCATTACAGATGACATCTTCACACACTGGGGGGTGGTATGGTTCCTGTAGTTCTTCAGGTTTGACCTTCTTTTCCTTTTTCCCCGATGTCATAGCAGCACAATGAGGAGGTTTCCTTCTACAATGGTCAGTGTCATGATTGTTCATCTTACAATTTTTACACCACCTTTTTCCTTGGTTGAAAGATTTTCTTTCATCATATTTCCTTTCATCGAATTGTGGGGTTTTATTTTTATTTTCATACCGTGGCCTATCAAACTGGTGCTTACCTTTGTTTTGATCCCTAGGATCAAATTTATTAAAGTTCTGGGGTGCCCTAAAGTTATCCACTTGTTTCTTTTTATTACCTGTTACCTCTGCTTGAGCTGCTTGATACCTTTCAGCAACATTTAGCAACTCACCCAGCCTCTCTGCACCTTGTTCCATGAGAAACTTTCTCAGGTCTGGAGCCATGGACTCTCTTAGTTGCTCTATGAGGACCATTTCCTTAAGATCTTGGGTTTTCCCCAGAGAAGTCCATTTCTCCAAGTATGTCTCTATTCGTGCAGAGAACTGGTGATAGGTTTCACCTGACAGTAGTTTAGCATTCCTAAATTTTTTCCTATAGAATTCTGCATTCTTTTCATATCTTAACAAAAGAGCCTGCTTTAGCATGTCATAATTTTCCTGATCACCTCTGCTCATTTTTGCAAAAACTTCATAAGCTGCCCCACGAAGTCCTTGAGATAACTTTAAGCTCCACCTCTCTCTCTCTAACCCATACGTGGTAGCTAATAGTTCATACCTATTTAGATAGCTCTCTATATCATCGTCTTTCTCAACAAAATGATCTAAATGAAAATTCATAGCTGAGGTCGAGGCTCCTTGGCTAGCAGTGGCATCAGAGGCAAAGGGACTGGCACCATTTTCAGGAGCATGGCCCTGAAACTCAAACTCCCTTAGTCGTAACTCATGTTCCCTTTGTAATCTTTTCTCCTCCTTTTCTGCTTCCCTCTCTGCAGCTAATTTCTTCTCTTCTCTTTCTGCAGCTAATCTCTTCTCTTCTCTTTCTGCAGCTAATCGCTTGTCTTCTCTTTCTGCCTCCAATGCTTTAGCCTCTTTCTTTCAATAAATTTGTCACATTCAGTAGTGACATAGGCAACCATAACTTGCCCATCTAATCCTAACTCTTTTGCAGTCTGAACAGCAGCAGATCGAAATTTGGCTAGGTCCGCCATTGTCTATCAGGTAAGTTTATACAATGTCTAACTAACAATTCAATCTCTAAATATATATCTAATGGACAACACAGGCACCGAGAGCTCAACCTTATTTAATTCCACCCAAGGATACCTTTTAATTCTTATTATTCCCTGAAGTGAATTTCCCCCAATATTTGTAATAGGTAAAGATTCAAAATCCCGGACGAGCCCCCAATATATGTGGTGAAGTGGGATGTTATAAATATTTATAGGGGACTTAGTGTACTGACTGAGATCAGCTGTGAAGGTATCTATATCTAATAAGAGTAGTGTATTATAGATAACCTTACTTGCTGCCACATATGTATGCCTCAGTCAGAATTATTCTGGAATAGTGTGATGACTACGTTATATGTCTAGGGTATGTGTATGATGAAGTGTAAGTCATAACAACAACAGACAGATAAACAATTTAATTTATTCCACCACACTTGACAACACAGTGACACTCACATACATAAAACACTCTACAAGGATATCTTAAAGGAGTCACTGATAACTTTTCAAATAACAATATGTATTCAGTGCTGTCATGAATGTATATGTGTCCTGATTCAAATACAAAGGGAACCAGGAATCACAATCAATTTTAATTACACGTTATATGTACAGAATTTCTCAATATGAATCTTGTAGTGACATATATTTTTAATAGTATCCTATGTGTGTCAGTTGTGTAGTAGTAATATGAGGTAATACTGGTTTTGTTTTGTTCAAGCTCTGTTGGTATTTGTCATCATGACTTCAATAGTTTGTCTTTATTGGAACTAGTATTGGAGATGTTCTCAGTTCCTGATATTAAAACAATTAAATTCCCCTCTTAATTTTAGTTTACACTGTCATTTTAAGATGGGGTACATAATGTTGAGCTCCATGGCCACACTCTCTTATCTTTCGTGATGACTGCAGTAAAAGACTCCTCTGCTCGATTACTTTAATGAGTTCTGGAGTCACCCCACTGGTTGTTATATGGACCAAGGAGTATGCTGTCCACCTCTGGCTTCAGCAAAGCTCTGACCAGATGCTGCTCAATAACTTTAAGACCACGGTCCCACAATTCATAGAATAATAAACAGTTTCGTTGACTGGCAATGAATATAGCACAACTCCGATCTGCCGATGTCCCAGGCTTTATTTTATAAAAATTATACACTGGTGCTCAACGCACTGCTTCTTAGTAGGTTTATTACAAGATGTGGCAATGAACAGACGCTCTGAATCGAGTATATTCGCAGCTCTACCCAATGAAACCATGTCTACACATCTTTTCAAAAAAGTACTCCTTTTTCACGTTTCCCCTGACAACACAAGATAGTATTTATAGCCCTACCAATCGTGTTTAGTCTTACATTTGTTGCGCTCCAATCAAATAGGAGTTTACATAAGGACTCATTTCCCGTACAATGGTGGCCTAAAATTCTGCCACTGAGCGATTCTGATTTTGGTGCTGTCTGACACCCTCACTATTTTATTTTGGCTATAATTTGGTAATTCCTAGACTATTTGCGTAACGTTTTACATATTATTTGTCAGCAAGTCCTAAGGAACCCAAATATACAAATTTAATGGAGCTAAGTGGCTGCGTTCAAAATATGCAATTTCTTCTACCTCCTGTTTCGAAGATGTGCTGTCTGGGTACTGTAATGTTTTCAAACGTAAACCAGTATAATGTCATATTTCCAATAAGCGTTTTTCAGGATTTTAAAACCTAACTCTCGGATGGGTAGTGTATTTTATCACTGTCGATTTGAAATAAAGTTAGTGCATGTGGCCTTACACGCGTGATGGCAGCAATTGTGTATCGCGCGACGCGTGTTTAGTATTGCATGCTTCCTGCCTTCATTCGCCCCTCTCTCTCTCCTGCTTATCTGTCTTTTAGTTACGCCGTGTATAAAATGGAATGAATGAAATATTAAATTTAGGTCATTGATCAGTTTGCGTATCTCAAGGTTGTTCCAAGAAATACAGTACACGTTTCATTGAAGAAAGCGGGTAATAATACAGTAGGCTTTTTTTTCAACGTGAAAGCGTTACAATTTGCAGACGAATGAGAACACAAGGGGATTTTGCGTACGCATGCATGAGTCGACGGAGAATGAAGCTCCAGTCAGAAGTAGAGTGAGAGGAAAACAACAATCTTAACCGTCGACTGACTGACACTTCCCATCATATTCGTAGCCTCATGATCACGTCATGTGACTCGAGTTTACCAGAACTGACTAGAGTTCTGCGTTGTCAATAATTGTCAACCGGCTCTGCCCCCACCAAAACACCCGTATGTTACGGTAGTCGCAAAACATACTGTGACAAACACAGTTACAAAATTCCTTATTGATGCTCTATTAATACGGAACATTTAGGTAGGAATAAAAGCGAATATAAAAGGTAAAAATAGTCTCATAGCATATACTGTCGTAAGGGAGTGAAGTGTGAAAGATTTTACTATACTAGGTCTCAGCTTTATTAGGACTAGGAGTGGTGACCAACTCCGTTCCTCGCTGTCTTTCTGTTACCTTACTCTACGGCAGCGGTTTTTAACCTGTGCGCCACGGCGCCCTGGTGCGCCATGAATGACGGTCAGGGCGCCGTGGGTGGGCATGGATTTTTTTTTTTTTTTTCGTATTTAGCTGTAACGAAAACACAGAGCTGTGGGAAATGTCATTTTCGGTGTTTGTCAACCTGCGTGACCCCGGAGAAATTTCACTTTTGATGTTGGCCAGCCTTTGAAGTCCCGCTCTCCCGACCCACCTATCAACTTTTTGCGCATTTACCATGTCAGTGCTAAGTGCTTTCTGGACACTGACTTCCTGTTAAAAGTTGCATACCACGTGATCTTTTCGAAAAGTTGAACTTATTGAATAAGTCTCTGCAAGGAAGTGACACTCAACTTATTGACAAAGTTTCGGCCTTCAAAAAGAAGCTTCTTTTTTGGAAGAGAAAAATCAATGAAGGAGGAGAAATGGACTACTTCCCAGGTTTGCAGCAGTTCATTACAGACAATGAAATAGATTTTAGTGCAGATATTGTTTCTATAATTCAAGGACACTTATCTCAACTCAGTGTTCATTTTGAAAAATACTTTCCCGAAAACTGTGACAGGTTTCAGTGGGTTCAAAATCCATTCAGTAGTGATGCTCCTTCGGACTTCGGTACTGCAGAAGAGGAAGAACTGATAGAACTTTAATCAGACTCTTCACTACAAACGAAGTTTCCATCCATGGCATTGCCAGAATTTTGGTATTCAGTAAAACAGGAGTTCCCAAGCTTGAGCAAGAGAGTACTGAAGATATTAATTCCTTCTGCACCCTTCTATCTCTGCGATGCTGGATTTTCAGATCAAGATGGGGAGAAGAAAATGAGGGTAGGTGTATCTCAATTGGTGCCAAGATTTGACAAGCCGTGTAACAACAAGCAAGCTCAAGTTTCACACTGAGGTGACTGGTACTTTATTCATCATATTTTTTTTTTTTAGTTTTACTGTACAAGTTTTTTGTTATGGAGATTGAATCATGAATGCAGTATATCAGTGAATGATTTTCAGATAAAAATATAAAAAAAATATTAGAAAGAAACTACTTTATCTGTGCTGTTTTCTTTTTTATAGTAAGTGTTTTCAAAGTTCACTTTGTGTATATTTTTTCTTGTACGTGTAATTTTTTCACAGCTTGTTCAATTGCATTAAAAAAAAAATTACATTAAAAAATTACATTGTTTAAAAGCCTTTCCAAAGCTCTCCTGCTCAAAAAAAAGTTAGGCTAAATGTCGAAACATCGCTAGAGTTTTTACCAGTTATCCCACAGGGGAGCCGCAGAAAGAATGTAGTTGGTCAGGGGAGCCATGGGCTCAAAAAGGTTGAAAACCGGTTCTCTACGTCATAGTCAGGTGTGGCGAGATGTACGTTGAATCGTTGAGAAGGAATAATATAAGTATATAAACCAATAAAATGGTATTGAATCAGTTCTACAAATTAACAGTTCACATGAAACAAGGGACGTTTCGGGTTTTACCCTTCGTCAGCCAAAGTTACAAACAGGGGACAAGGACAAGAATTACATATAGGTACTACAAAAACATACGATGATGAGAAACATACACTAAATGAGCGATACGAGCAGATGGAAAAAGTAACCAACCACAGTGATGAGCGAAAAAAGAACAATAATAATGCAAGAAAATCGTAAAACCTAAAAGAAATACCGAAACAAGAGAGTAAATAATCAACGAAACGAAAAAAAGAGAATGAACAAAACTTTGGAACAAGTAAAAGGTCACTTAGCTAGATCCATAGATACTTGGAATAGAACACTGAGGTACCTTGTCCAAGAAATCGTCTAAGGAAGTCTTCTTCTTCTTTCTTGTTCGTCCTGAAAAGGACAATGGTTGCATTGTGTCTGTTTACACCGGAGCTGCGATATCTGCGCCTTTCGGCCTACACATCCGACTTCAGCACGCCTTTTTTTGGGACCGGGTTTGCCTTCCCTCTTCGATCCCTACTCTCTCAGTCAGACTGCAGTGATGCAGCCTGTTTCCAGGACCACCACGTGGAGGTGGAGTAGTGTCTTGGTCAGCTCTGGTTCGCTGACCCTGAAGCAAGCAGTCAAGCTATGGGTCGCTGACTGCATTCTCTATTGCTGCATCTTTGGGTCCCGTCAAAGGAAGTGACGTATAAGATAGCGACAATTTAAAAAGATACAAAAGGATACGAAACGAACCAAAACAAAAACATAAGAAGATAGATCGAAAAAACAACGAATAAAGAAGAATGAAAAAGAGAGAAAAGCCACAAGAATTTATGCAAAATGATGTTGGGCATTAAGGCCTTTTGGAGATAAACAGCCCATTTGAAAAATGAGGCGATTCTCCAACGAAAAGCGAGTTCCGTCATTACCGACACATGAAAGGAGGTCAGTGACTTGAATATCGGAATTACCTGAATGGTCAGGCCCATTGAAATGAAGGGCCACCGGTAAATGTTTGCCATGATAGATGTCATTTAAGTGCTCACGAAACCTGTCTGCCAAACGTCTGCCAGTTTCACCAATATAGGTAATGCCACACTTCTTGCAGATGATAGCATAAATCAGGTTTCTGGATTCGCACGTGAAAGACTCTCTAATGACAAATTTTCCTTTATTCGCATTTATGTAAATTTATTGTAAATGCACATACATTTTATACATAAAGATGGAATAATATTTCCCAGAAATAAAACCAGTGTATGGTACATGTTTCAGTGAAGACGCCCCCTCTTTTGATCAGAATCCTCATTCTCGACAACACTGTCATGAGGCCATGGTATATCAGTCAAGGGGGTTTACGTCGTACATGAGACAATACATTAAAGTACGAGCCCTTTTCAGAGCTTGGCTTTTAATGCTGAGCTCAAGAGTTCGCCCATTCCTTTTCCCCTTTCTGTATTATCTGAGCACCTTTTGCCTATATGGTGGAAAGGGGAAATGTACGAGTCATTTGCTAGTGAATACCAGCACTGAGAAGGACTCTAGCTACGCCAATGATGTATGGGATTGTGGTTATATATGTGACGAAGCCAATCTTCATACGGGCATAGAACAAGAATAAAGACATGAAGAGTCAAGCACAAAATATACATCAATTTGTAAATGCACATACATTTTTCCAAAACCTAATGTAATTTGTAAGCTTAACGTTCATAGACATACCCTCAGTCAACGTAGTACTACGCCGATGGCAGCTATTTTGAAGCTTAATTGCGCACAATGGCATTTTTACTTCTCTCTCGTAACATGCTATTGCGACTTTCGAAGACTAGCAATACGATTTCGGCTCTTCTCAGCTCACTGGATACTATTGGCAGCTTCGTCGACTAGTTTTATGAAGTGTGTACTGATTTCAAATCTGTGCGGTCTTATATATTCGACTTCTCTACGTATGGGGGCCATGCGCACACAATTTATTCCGTGAACCCAATCTTTTTACCGATATTCCGCTGGTTTTGGCTAATTTGGCGACAAACTTTACAATATCTTAAACTTAAAACCACTGAGTTATTTCCAACATGGATGTACAAGGTATTAGTGGTTGTAGTTCATATTCTTAAAAATATTATCCAATACCAAGCGATCATCACTGAGATGATCCAAATAAACACGTGAGTTAGAATTAGACGAACCATGACCCAAATAATAAAATACCGCGATAAGGCGATACGTAAGTGTTGCGCTAAACTTGTCGCAACTTATTCTGACCATGC
The DNA here is from genome assembly GCA_024509875.1 of Oreohelix idahoensis. Lineage (NCBI taxonomy): Eukaryota > Metazoa > Mollusca > Gastropoda > Stylommatophora > Oreohelicidae > Oreohelix > Oreohelix idahoensis. The sequence goes on from JAMPIV010011370.1 coordinate 24,031, forward strand.
ATTTTGACTATAGTTAATTTTTTAATGCATGGGAAGTAACTCATGGAATTGTAGTCACTTCTATTTCTACAGTCGTCTAATCTTGATAGCTGTCGTCAAGAAGTTGTCTTATCTTGATAGTATAGTTGCCGATAGTTGTGTGAACGATTTTGAGTCATGTCCATATATGGAGCGCTCAGATCGCCAGTTCTTTGAAAACAGTTGGCAATCGCAATGTTTCAAGATTCATTTCCTTTTAAGGTTCGAGTCTTTAGTCGAACATCGTAGAACATTCTTCGTTTCGTAAGTTTAGCTGAGTTGTATTCGATTCGCGTGTTCTGCGCATGTCTCTGTGGCATTGTTTAAAATGATTTCCGCCCAGGTCAGTCTGAGCAGAGATGCTGGTAAGGCGAGACATAGCGATGTGCTAGTCTTCGCTTAGTTTATTCAGGAAGGAGTCTCTGTTCTTCATTCTTGGATATTGTTTTTTTCCTGGACATTTGTGTTTTTTTGTGGTTAGCTTAGGCTTTAGCTTAGGCTAACTTTGTGTTTCTGGTTTCTAATTTGGTTTTTATAACCAAGAAGAAAAAATATAAAAATGCCCGCACCAATTGTGCCAGTTTTTGTACTCAACATGGAGAAAGACCTGGAGGGAGGTGAGCTACATAAACCAGGAACACTAGTGATCTCTGTCAATGGGCCACAGGCTAATAGAGCGTCATATTCTTTGATTGCCAGCATTCTGGCCGGACCAGCTGGTGTTGGTACGAGTGGCGTCGCCACACTATACAGGTTTGCGGGCCCATTCAAGTGGTTCGCAACGCTAACAGCAGCGGCCCAGATGAAGCATTACGCTGGCCTGCATGGCAGGAAATTTGAATGGTCAAACCCGCAGATGTCTATATACATTGAGCATCTGGATAAGGAAAAATCCAAGGGGACACTCAACTGGATGCCCCCGACTATGAAAGCAGAGGCGGCCCAGCGAATTGCAGCAGCGGTGACGGGAGACAAAGAGGCGGAAGTGTCTCGAGTCAACACCGCCCATGATAAGTGGAACTTTTTGTTCAAGCCGTCGGCACACCAGGTGCCTCATTTTGTCAACCTCAAAATGGAGGGCCCAACAGAAAAATTCCAGAGAGTATGGGTGTCCCTGCCCGGGAGGAAAACCCAATGTGCCATTTGTGGGGGTGATGACCACTGGGTAAGCCAGTGCCCAAAGAAGCGGACACCCGCCTCCCAGGCCAAACAAGCTAGGAAAGAGGAAGTGGTGGTGGAAAGAACACCTGCAGAGTTAAGCAGGGAGACCTTAGCAGAACAGGACGACGCAAGTGAGCTCCCCTCCCAAGATAGCCCAGTTGCCAGTGAGGGCGAGGGTTATACCAAAGTGATGAAGAAGAAAGAAAAGAAAGAAGTAAATAGGAAGAGATTCCTGCTTCAGGCAACAGAGCCTGTGAGGCCGAAGGAGGTTAAGCGTAGTAACAGTAGGTCGCCAAGCAAGCGCTCCCCGAGCAAAAGCGACCTGCCTCCATCACCATCACCAAGGGTGTCTACACCAGAGCCATCCCCGAGATGGGCATCAACGACACCTGTTGTTGATGAACGCAGTTCACCTCGACCAAACAGCCCGGTAGGAGGGTCGCCGGCAGAATCTAGTTTCCCAGAAGTGCCAACAAACACCCAAGTTGGTATAAATTGGGCAGCAGAGACTGAGGAAGATGAAGACATGGAGGCGATAATGTCGCAAGCCAACATCTTCATAGACGGCCAGCCTTATGATGACGTAAGCGACGCATGAGTCTGCCTTTACAAGCCTTTTTTCCCTGCACTGGGGCCCAGTGCAAGATGTTAGTTGCAAGCTTCAGGCAGATGAGACAAGTACTGATGACGAACGGTGCAGGTGTGGGCACGCCCAAGCTGCACCCCGATGTTGTCCTTCCCTGTGAGCCTGTCGGAAGTTTGGACTGTAAACAACCAGTGCGTGGGAAGATGTGCCCCCTCAAGTGGACCCAAGTGAAACTGTCCATAAAAATAAAAATAAAAATGTATCTTATTACAGTAAAGTGTGCCAACACCCATAGTTTAGGAGTGGTGTTAAAATGTATTATTAAGAGTTGTGTTTATGTAAATAGTGTTTATGTAGATAGTTTTTTGATAGGTAGCTTGTCCACAATACACACACTTTAACATGCGCACAGTTTCATTTAAGCAGTCAACTCCCCCCCCCCCCTACGGGGGTGAGAGTGTTAGGCGACGCAGTCTCATCTGCGCCCAGCCTAAATTATCAGTGCGGAACGGATAGTCAGCCCCAGGTCACTATTCCGTCAATCAGTCATGTAACTAGGTCAACAGGTCAGCCCCTACGCACCCCCTCGACAAGAAATGCAAACATGAACGTGTCGAGTGGCCTAGTTATGACAGAGAGCGGTCAGCCCACAGTCACCGCTCTATTGTGTAAGCCATGTGCAACAAGTATCACTTTGCCTAGTACATTCATTACAACACATAATAAACCATCAACTAGTGCTTTGTTGAGTATTTCACCTGTAGCGGGTAGTCAGCCCCAGACCACTACTCCGCTTTGTAATTCAAAAAAGACAGACGGTCCGCACTCAGTCCCCGTTTTGTCAAATAGTTTAGATATGGCAAGTGACCACTCTGCCACTTTGCCAGGTAGACAGTTTATAGCGAGTGGCCAACTTCTGCTTACCACTCCGACATGCAGTCTAGGGATAATATCTCTCAATATCAATGGTTTGAGAAATAAGCTGGACCATGTAATTAAACTGATTAAAAAAGAGAAACCCGATTTTTTGCTTTTACAGCAAACTGGTGTCACTACAAACTATCACGCGGGTCAAATAACAACTAGATTAGGACTGAAGCATGGTTGGTTCGCCCGGGGCACCTGCCATACTGGTGTTGCCATTCTTCAAATTAATGAAGATTGGGATGCAGTGCATCACAGAACTGACAATGATGGCAGAATTGTCATTATACAAATACAAAACAAACACAACAAGCATGACACACACACACTTATAAATATATACGCCCCTGCGACGAAAATTGACAGGCCTAAGTTTTATGACGGATTACACGACATTCTAACGGAACACTACAAGGGGGAAAAAAATTTTAGGGGGGATTTTAATTGTATTCTATCCGACCTTGACCGGTCTGGAGGCTTCACGAGAGCGCAGACACGAGAAAAGTCTTTACTTGTACGACAAGTTCAGGCTATGTTAGACGAACATGACCTTTTAGACGCATACAGAAAAATAGAACCCAATAAACAAACCTTTACATATTACGACAAGACGAACCCATTTTTTATACTGGCTTCAAGATTAGATAGAATTTACACCACTAGTGACTATAATATACACAAAATATACCATATTAAAAATACTCTTAAATTCACAGATCATCACGCAGTTTACACATCTTTAAGTACGGGACACACGCACAAACAAGTAAAGAGATCCCCGCATTGGAAATTTAACAACAGCCTACTTAAAAACACTTACTATACAGAACAAATAACACAACTGATACAAAGTTACGCACAAGACATTCCAAATAATAACATTGCTCAATATTGGGATATGCTAAAGAACACAATTAGAGATAGAACGCAGATTTTGGCTACACTTATTCACAAAAAGTTTAAAAAAGAAGAGGGATTTTAGAAGAAGCAATTAGTTTAACCAAAAGTTTAGACAACACGAACCCTCACATACACACCTTAGAACAGCAGTTAGATCAATATAGACAGTATACCTATCAGGGAGCATTACTTAGGACACAATTACACACTATAACGCAGGAAATCCCTAGTAGGCAATATTTAGCAGTAGAGCAAAACATTCAGCGCAGCAGACAGATTCATGAAATAATTGACATGAAAGGAAAACATCATACAGACAATACCAATATTAGTCACGCTTTCTTCGAATACTACAAGCAGCTATATACTAAAGAAGAAAGTGATGCAAACATACAAGACAAATTTCTAAAATACACAAAGTGTCTAAGTGATGAGGAAAGTGAAAGGCTAGACCAACCCCTAATTTTAGATAATTTGCAAGGGGCACTTAGTACTTTTCAAAAAGATAAAGCACCCGGACCTGATGGGTTAACTGCAGAATTCTACAGGGCTTTCTTCCCCTGTTTAGGGCCCATTCTAATTAAAATGCTGGAAGAGGCATTTCAAAAAGGGGAACTCCCGGAAAGTTTGAACCAATCTTATATTACGTTAATCCCCAAGGACAGTAATGATAAAAAGTCAATTAAGAATTTTCGGCCCATTTCTCTTTTAAATGTTGATTATAAAATTCTAGCCAAGGCACTAACTCTGAAGCTTAAGCCACACATGCACAAAATAATACATTCAGATCAACAATGTAGTGTACATGGTAGAAACATTAGCAGACATACACATTTCATTAGAGACCTGATTACATACACACATGATAGGCAGTGCCAGAGTGCCATATTATCTTTAGATCAGGAAAAGGCATTTGATAGAGTATCACATGCCTTCCTACATAAGAGTCTTAATGCTAATAATATAGGGAAATATTTTAGATCATGTATAAAAATCCTATATAAAAAACCTGAAAGTAAAATATTGATTAACCATAGTTTAACTAAAACATTCAGATTAACGAGAAGTGTTAGGCAAGGGTGCCCTCTGTCGCCCTTGTTATATGTAATAACGCTAGAACCTGTGTTGGAAAGAATAAGACAAGACACAAATATCACGGGGACTTTCGTCCCCGGTGCAGGGGAAAGAAAATTGTTGGCCTACGCCGATGACACGATATTCTTTCCAACAACAAAGGATTCTATAAAAATATCTTAGAGGTTTTCACAGAGTTTGGATACGCTAGCGAATCCAAACTAAATATTCAAAAATCTAGCATAATGGGAATAGGTAAATGGGGCAATAGGTCAGATTTCCCTTTTCAATTAACGGTAGTGAATAAAATTAAAATTTATGGAATTAACTTTTCTTTTAATCCTCAAGACCCCAATAAAGAAACATGGACAAAATTGATAGAGAAAATCCAAAATATGTTAGAAATTTACAAATATAAAACGGCTACCATTTTCGGAGGAAGTATTATAGTTAATTGTTTTATTATGCCAAAAATAATTTACACAGCAAATATACAAATAGTACCTAAAAAGATTATAACAGAAATAAATAAACTAATTAGGACCTTTATTTTTAGGAATACCTGGCACAGTATTAAACACCCTACTCTAATACAACCTAAAAATAAAGGGGGGATAGCCTTACAAGACATCAACACTAAAATAAAAGCTTTAAGGATTAAATACATAGGGGAAGTTATAAAAAGCCCGAGTCTATACCCGCTGGCACACTACTACATTGGTTTAAGATTATTAAACCTTTGTAAGTTGAATAACAATCAACCCCATTTTTTTGGTACACCACCACCTTTTTACAAAATATGTCTACAAAATTTAGAGGGGAACAAACACTTAATAAAACAAGACACCAAACTTATATACAAACTTCTAGTTGCAGCACAGGAAACACCTATAAAGACACGAAGAGGGTACAACCTCTTTATAACTTTTTTTTTTTTTTTCGTACGCCCGCTAATACTCGAGGCGAAATCTCAGGTTATTTTTAATGTCTAACCTGACATTGATTTTTACGTGAGTATCCTATTTTCTTGTACAGAGACAAGTGCCCCTCGCCTCTTTATAACTGATTACACACAGAGTTTTACAAACATTCACGCAATAGACATTAAACCACAAGCAAAAGAAGTCACTTACAGACTACTACACAGTTTAACACCAATAGCTAACAAATCATCAATGAAGGCAAACAGATTAGCGCCCAAATGTAAACTGTGTAGTGACAGCATTATAGAGACAGAAGACCACTTATTTTACACATGTAAGACAGTGGCCCCCACTTTAAACAAGTTAAGGAAATTAATAGGCCCACACTCACAACAGACACTTAATTTATATAGAGCAGTCATGATGAACACTTTACCACAGATGACAAGGCAAACAGAACTTAAGTTATTGACTTTGTTAGCTGACTTTAGATATCTTGTATGGACATGTAGGAACAGAGCTGTATACGACAATAGACATTATGACAGTACAATATTTACACAAATATACGAACGCATGACGCAAAACATAATAGAACAGATTTGAAACGTTTGTGTTGTTGTTTAAGTACTTAAACCTTTATTGACCTTTCTTTTGTCATGCAAAGCAAGGTAGCTTTGCATGTAAATACTTCATGTCAAAATGTAAAAATCATACTTGTGGCCTTTGGGTCATCATGCAAAGCAAGTTGCTTTGACTATAAATAACTTTTAGTGTATACGTCTTCATCAATCATCTCATAGTAGGGTGTCGATGTTCATAGCCTCATTTGCTTCATCATCTAAAATCGTGGTAGTCATTGTGATTTTGTTTGGGATATTGTTTGGAAAAATTTTTATTTTTTTATTATTTTTTTTATTTTTTTTTGGGGGGGGGGGGGGGGGGGGGGTGGAGGAGGGTGGAAATTAATATATCTTTATATATTGAAATAATTTGATTTGTACCTGGACTTTTTGTAATTTGTTTATGCAATAGTTTTGATTTGTGCTTAGCTTTTTAACTTTAAATTTTGTGTAATATTTTTTGCATTTTGTTCTTTTTTAGATTGTAATATTTAAAGTTATTAAATAATATTGATTTGTTCGCAATTAGGTATTAGTTTTAATTTTTACCCGGGTTATTTAACTTTAGATTTTGTGTAATAATTTGCTTTTGCTCTTTTTTGGTCTTGTAATATTAACTAAATAATATTGTTTTTGTGTTTCGCAATATTTAGTTTGTACCGGGTTTATTAACTTTAAATAATGTCCTTTAAAATGACTATTTTAAATAATTGTAAATACTATCAATGTTGTAAATATATTGACCAAATAAAGGTTTTTGAAAAAAAAAAAAAAAAAAAAAAGATGTGCTAGTCTTCGCTTAGTTTATTCAGGAAGGAGTCCTCATCATTGTTGTTCCTTTTTTGAGATGATATATCTCTATATTATTCCAAATGCCTGGAGGCATATGTGATTTATGTGATTTAATTCCTGATGACAGGTAACTGAATCCTTTTTCGCTGAGTAACTTTATCGCCATCTTGTGATGTTGACTTTTGCTTAGCCTGCCTTATTATAAAGTCTGTGATATGACAAGTTTGCTCAGCTCACGATCCACTTATATTGTCACGCATCGATTGATGCCTGTCCTACGGACTATTTGCTTCCTGACCTTTATTGATGGATCTAGGTTTGATACCTTTGCTGTATAAGGAACATAGAGGACGATAATGTGACGCTCAAAAGACATGCCTGTCTTGTTGAGGTCAAAAATAGGAGACCAGATTTAATCTCGTAGTTGATATCTACTAGCTCTTATGGAAAGGGGAAGTTTACTACCTGATTACATGTACAGCTGATTCCGATATCCTAAAAGGCATATGATGTACATTATTATGATGCTGTCTGCTGTGCCTGTTGAATTGACTACATATGTAATAATGACTGTTTGATCGTACCTATGATGTACCGGCTTGTTTATGTCTACACACTTCGTCATTGTGGCGTCTATAATAAATTATACAAAAACCGTCACTAGCTGTTGCAAGCATCATTGACTTTTCTCATCGTGAGTTAACGTGACGTCCTTGTGTGGATTGCCTTGCTTGTAATGCTCACTTTTTGAATACACATCTGCATCCTACACAAACCAGACCACAGATACCATACTATGTCTTCATCGCCTTCAACAATTATGGCGTACAACAAAAAGACACACAACATTACACTCAACAGTAAGTCCCTCTGATTTTTCCGTAGTTCCATGTTTCCCCGACTAGCGAAGAGGGTTAAGTATCACAGAAAAGAGGACGAGATAAATCAACAGAGAATTTCGCCGATAATATCATGCCATCGGGTACCGGTTACAGTTGGGTGAACTGAAGCGTGACTCTACCAAGATTTGAAACCGATAACTGCACCTCGAGAAGCAAGCGTTCTAGCCACTCGCCTTCAACAATTAGTACAACAAAAAGACACACAACATTACACTCAACATTCCCCACTAGCGAAGAGGGTTAAGAACGATCACAGAAAAAGAGGACGATATAAATCAACATAGAATTTCGCCGATATATATCATGCCATCGGGTAACCGGTTTTATACAGTTGGGCTTGACTCTACCAAGGTTTGAAACCGATAACTTTACCTCGAGAAGCAAGCGTTCTAGCCACTCTTCAACGCGGCGCTCAAAAGGAAATATAAAAAATGCTTAGAAATATAGCAAAGTACAGCAACCATAATAAATAACGAAATTTATCGCACATTTATCTGTACAAAGCCCTGTGTAGAGTGGGGGTTCTCTGAGAAAACATAAATAAAATTACTTCTGCTCTCTCAGGCATTGTCATAACGGGCCCTTAATATAAGCATTGAAAGAGAAATGAAAGAGTAATGGGTAAATGCGGCAGCGGAACAGCAACCGAGAATGGGGATAAATTAATAAGTTTCTGTAGCATTAACAACCTGGTCATTGGAGGAACGCTTTTCCCACACAAAGAAATTCACAAATTAACATGGGAATCACCAAATGGCCGGGACAGAAACCAGATAGACACATTTTGATTAATGGTAGATGGAGACATTCATTACAAGATGTGAAAGTAAGAAGAGGTGCAGATGTGGGAAGTGATCACCACATAGTAGTAGCAAAACTGAAGGTGAAACTCAGAACTGCTGGACCAGTTGTAACTACACGGAAAAGGTATGACATCAGTAAATTGAAGGACCACCTTACCAAAAAAGCTTTTGTGGCTGATATAAAGAAACGATATCAAATTGCCAAAAGCCAGGAAAAGACATTGACTGATGATATTGACCAGATTCAACACCATTTCAACAATCTATAAGGAAAGCAGCAAATCATGCTTGGGATTCCAGGAAAGGAAGAAGCAAGATTGGATAACACCAGAAACATTAAACACCATAACGATGAGAAAGGAAATGAAAAGAAAGAAAACAGAAGCGAAGTCCCCCAGGTTAAAGCAATTATATAGCAAACAGTACAGTCAGCTGGACAAGGAAGTTAAACGCCAAACCCGAGCCAACAAAAGGAAATTCCTAGACGATCTTGCAAGACAGGCAGAAGAGGCAAGACTGAGAAATGAACAAAGCACAGTTGTGGTAAAGTTGGAAGTTATAAATATTTATAGGGGACTTAGTGTACTGACTGAGATCAGCTGTGAAGGTATCTGTATCTAATAAGTGTGGTGTATTACAGATGACCTTACTTGCTACCACATTTATGCCTCAGTCAGAATTATTCTGGAATATTGTGATGACTACGTTAAATGTCTAGGGTTATGAAAATGATGAAGTGTAAGTCACAACGACAACAGACAGATAAACAATTTAATTTATTCTACAACACTTTACAACACTGTGACACTCACACACATATAACACTCTATAAGACTATCTTAAATGAGTCAAGTGTTTTGGTTTAAAAATATATGTATTAATTCTTGTCAATAATGGATATCCTGATTCAACTACACAGTGAACCAGGAATCACAATCAAATGTAATTACAAGTATTATTTACACAGTTTATATATATGAACTTTGTATTGACATAGTTTATTATTATTATTCTATGTGTGTAATTTGTGCAGTAGTAATATGAGGTAATACTGGTTTTGTTCAAGCTTGGTTGTTGTTTTTCATCATGACTTCAAGTGTTTGATTATCGGGGAAATAGTATTGGGAAACTTTCACAGTTCCTGTCATTTGAACCAATTAATTGTTCCTCTGTGGTTAACAAAATGTCAATTTTTGAGGGGGCACATAATGTTGAGCTACTCTGGCCACAGAAGCTTAACTTTCGTGATGGCGGCAGGAAAAGACTCCTCTGCTCGATTGCTTCCTGTGTTCTGGAGACACCTCACTGGTCGCTATCTGGACCCAGGAGTATGCTGTCAGCCTCTGGATTCAGCAAAACCCAGACCAGGTGCTGCTTCAATAACTAGGACCACAGTCCCTGAAACAAGAAGGTTGTACCTCCTACTTCAGATCTAATTTATAATCTATTTCTACACTGAACACAATACAGAACAAACACTGAGTTCAGAGTGGTACGCCAACTGCTATCTTCATCTGAAACAATTTACACCAGTAATCTCCTCCTAAATGGTTACTACGCCTCTGCAATTCCAGCCTTAGTTCCTTCTAGTCAACAAGATAGGTGTCAGTGTACTGTTTTACAATTCCATGCAGTTTTACTTTTCTCCGACACCTCCTGTTCAGGTTGGAGCAATATTTAGGCCTTGCCTCATGTTTGCTACTGAACCACACACATATACAGGCATAAATTATCAATTTACATTCAATTTTCATTAAAAAGATATCGAATATATCAAGCTTACCACAATTCATGGAAATAATACACAGATACGTTGACTGGCGATGAATAATGGCACAAATTATGGCACAAATTCCGATCCGCCTCTGTCCCAGGCTTTTATTTAGAAAAATATGATCTGGCTCTCAACGCACTGTTTCTTAGTAAGTTTATTTTAACATGTGGTACTGAACTGACGCTCCTAATTGCCTATATTGGCGGGTCTAACCAATCGGGCCATGTTTACACAGCTTTTCAAAAAAAGTACTCCTACTCACGTTTCCCTAACAACAAAGAATTAGTATTTGTAGCCCGACTAATCGTGTTTAGCCTTACATTTACTTTCCGCCAATCAAATAGGAGGTAACATGTTGGCCTATTTCCCGTACAATGGTGGTTTCAAAACCTGCCACTGCGCAATTCTGATTTTGGTGTTGTCTGACAGCACCACCATTTTATTTTGGCTATAATTTGTTAATTCCTAGACTATTTGCGTAACGTTTAACATATTCTTTGTCAGCAAGTCCTAAGGAACCCAATTATATAAATTTAAGGGAGCTAGGTGGCTGCGTTCAAAATGTGCATTTTCTTCTACCTCCTGTTCACTTCGATACGATGTGGTGTCTGGGTACTGTCAGGCTTTCAAACGTAAACCAGTATAATGTCATGTTTCCCAATAAGCATTTTTCAGGTTTTTTAAACCTAACTCTCGTATGGGTAGTGTTTTTTATCACTGTCTATCTGAAAAACGTTAGTGCTTCTGGCCTTACGTGGGGGAAGGGGTGGCATTAATTGTATATCGCGAGACGCGTGTTAGCGTTGCATGCGTTCCTGCTTTCAGCCCTCCCTTCTCTCTATCCTAAGTTCATCTGTATTTTCATCACGCCGTGTATAAAATGAAATTAATGGAAGTATTAATTTAGGTCATTACGCAGCGTGTAGTGATGCAGTCGGCTTTACTATCAACGTTAAAGCGTAAAAATATGCAGACGAAGCATAAAACAAGGGGGATTTTTGTACGCCATTGTGACAGCACTGTCCTTTTACCATTTCTCTTTCCTTTTATTGAATTTATGTGTTAGGCTTTACATTTACCTTTTAATTTATATATGTGGATTTAGAATGTGTCACGACAAATTCTCCCCTCTTAAAACAGACGTTATATGTCAGTCTATATTTCTATATACACATAGAGAAATTTATTATTATTTCTGGGGCTTACGGTGATTCTCATCACCCGGATGGCGGCTTAAAAAATCCGCTCCCAGATATTTCTTTCCAGATATATACTCTATGTTAAACTCATATGGCTGCATCAGTAATGACCAACGGAGTAATCTAGAATTTTCATGTCTAGCCTGCGCTAGAAACGACAAGGGTTTGTGATCCGTTTGCAACTTAAATGCCTTCCCATACAGATAAATATTGAATTTCTTTATCGCCCATATTACTGCAAGACATTCTTTTTCGCTAGTTGAGTAATTGGTTTCAGCTTTATTCAACTTTCTGCTAGCATATGCCACTGGGCTTAATTCCCCATCCAATGCATCTGATTTCTGTAGCAGTGTCGCACCTAACCCAATATTACTGGCATCCGTCCTTACAATGAATTCTTGACTTAAGTCAGGTAATTTCAAATAGTTTTTTTTTTTTTTTTTTTTTTTTGCTTGTGAGCTTTTTCCTTCAAATTCCTGGTAAGCTAAATTCACATTGTGGTGTCCATGTAATTCGATCTGGATTTCCTTACGGGTCAAATC
>JAMPIV010011371.1:0-132550 GCA_024509875.1 Oreohelix idahoensis
TATAAATATAGGGGACTTAGTGTACTGACTGAGATCAGCTGTGAAGGTATATATATCTAATAAGAGTAGTGTATTATATATAACCTTACTTGCTACCACATATCTATATATCTCAGTCAGAATTATTCTGGAATAGTGTGATGACTACGTTATGTGTCTAGGGTATGTGTATGATGAAGTGTAAGTCACAACAACAGACAGATAAACAATTTAATTTAATCCACTACACTTGACAACACTGTGACACTCACATACATATAACACTCTATGAGAATATCTTAAAGGAGTCACTGATAACTTTTCAAATAACAATATGTATTCATTGCTGTCATAAAGGTATATGTGTCCTGATTCAAACACAAAGGAACCAGGAATCACAATCAATTTTAATTACAAGTATATGTACAGACTTTATCAATATGAATATTATAGTGACATATATTATTAAAAATATCCTATGTGTGTCAGTTGTGTAGTAGTAATATGAGGTAATACTGGTTTTGTTTTGTTCAAGCTCTGTTGGTATTTGTCATCATGACTTCAATAGTTTGTCTTAGGGACTAGTATTGGAGATGTTCTCAGTTCCTGATATTAAGACAATTAAATTCCCCTCTGAATGTTATTTTTACAAAGTCCTTTCAAGATGAGGGGACATAATGTTGAGCTCAGCTGGCCAAGTTAGCTTATCTGGCGTGATGGCGGCAGGAAAGACTCCTCTGCTCGAATTCTCCTCTGGGCTCTGGAGACACCTCACTGATAGCTAAAAAGACCAAGGAGTATGCTGTCCGACTCTGGATTCAGCAAAGCTCTGACCAGGTGCTGCTCAGTACCATCAAGACCACGGTCCCTGAAATCAAGAAGGATGTACCTTCTACTTCATAACTAACTTATACTCTCTTTTACACTGAGCACAATACATCACAAACATTGAGTTCAGAGCGTTAGGCCAACTGTCAGCTTCATCTGAAATACTTTATACCAGCATTAACCTCCTTAATGGTTACTACGCCTCTGCAATTCCAGCATTATTTCTTTCTAGTCAATCATCCAGGTGTCAGTGTACTATTTGGCCATTCCATGCCGTTTTACTTCCCTCCGACACCCTCTGTTCAGGCTGGAGCATTATAGGCTTTATCTCCTGTTGCCACTGAACTACACATATATATACAGGCATAAATTAACAATTTACATTCAATTTTCATTAAAAGATACTGAATGGTTCAAGCTTACCACAATTTCATGGAAATAAACACAGATACGTTGATTAGCAATGAATTCTGGCACAATTACTGGCACAAATTCCCATCTGCTTATGTTCCAGGCTTTTATTTAACACAAATATGAGCTGGCTTCAACGCACTGTTGCTTTATCAAGATTATTTAAACAAGTGGTTGGGAACTAACGCGCCCAAGTGTGTAGCTCAGGGAGACGGGCCAATGCGCCACGTTTCGACAAGTGTTTGAAAAAATGTTACCTTTCCCCGTTTCCCCTAACAACGAAGATAGTATTTATAGTCCGACCAATCGTGGTTAGGCTTTCATTTGTTGCGCTCCAATCAATTGGGAGTTTACATGGTAGGCTATTTCTGTAACGTAAATTTTTTCAAACACGTTATAAAAAAATTTTATGAGCAGAAATGATTTTATGCTGTCAGGCATCCCCAATATTTTATTTTGGGTATAATTTATTAATTCCTGGACTATTTGCGTAACGTTTTACATATTATTTGTCAGCAAGCCCTAAGGAACCCAAATATACCAATTTGAAAGAGCTACGTGGCTGCGTTCAAAATATGTATTTTCTACCTCCTGTTTCGAAGATGTGCTGTCTGGGTACTGTTATGTTTTCAACCGTAAACCCATCTAATGTTGTCTTCCTAATAAGAGTTTTTCAGGATTTATAAACCTAACTCTGGGAAAGGGTAGTGTATTTTATCACTGTCCGTCTGAAAAAAAATTAGTGCATGTAGACTTACACGCGTGATGGCAGCATTTGTGTATCGCGCGACGCGTGTTGCATGCGTTCCTGATTTTCAGCCCTCCCCTCTCTCTTTATCCTTTTGTCCATCTGTTCGTTCGTTTTGGTAACGCAGTGTAGAAAAAGACATGAATGGAATTTAAAATTTAGGTCAACTTGCATATTTCAAGGTTTTTCTTAGAAATACAGCACACGTTTCATTGAAGAAAGCGGGTATAATACAGTAAGCTTTTACTATCAACGTGAAAGCGTTACAATTTGCAGACGAAGCAGAAAACAAGGGGGATTTCGAGTACAGTCATTGTGACAGCACTGTTCTTTACCATTCTTCTTCCTTTATTTATTATATGTATTTATTAGGCTTTATATTTACTTGATAATTTATATATGTGGATTAGAATATTCCACGACAGCCTCCAGCATGGAGAACATATGTTACGTTCGGCCCAATGTTTGGCCCGCAGCGTGCTAAAGGTGACAAACATAAAGTAATAGTTTTAACATTTGTGTTACGTCCCTTGATGTTTTTTTTTTTTTTGGATATCTATTTATTTGAATATGGCCCCTGAGAATTAAATGGCTTCTGTACATTTTATAGAAATACTTTAAATAAAATCTAAGTCATAATCACAATATTAAATTATGAAATAATTGCACGGACTGTCTGCCAAAATTTATTAAGATATATATATATATATATATATATATATATATATATATAAATATATAATATATATATATATATATATATATATATATATATATATATATATATATAATAATAATAATAATAATAAATATATGTTGTTGTTGTTCGTCCATCACGGGTGATGAAGACCACTCTGTTCATCCAATTATTTAAGAATATGTTAGGTTAGTCTATGGGTACGAAGGTGACTGATGAGCCCGATGCGGGCCTTGAAAGATCTTGGACAGTGTGGGCAGGGAATGTTTGCTTCATGTGAAGGTTTTATTTCACGGTCCTTTCTAGCTTGTCTCCGCTGTTCCGCTGCTGCTCTTCTGGATGATTCGCATGCCGCTGCACCTTTACGAAGAGATGTGCGCCAAGCAGTTCGGTCTTGCGCAGCAGCTTCCCATGTGTCTGGGGTTATGTTAAAGGTTTTCAATGACGTCTTTAACGTGTCTTTGAAGAGCTTCTTTTGGCCACCATGGGAGCGTTTACCCTTCTGTATCTCACCATAAAAAAAGTATCTTTGGCAGTCGATGGTCTGGCATGCGGACTACATGACCTGCCCAGCGAATCTGTGACTGCATCAGAATAGTATCAATACTAGGGATACCAGCTCTGACAAGAACGGCGGTATCCGGGATCTTGTTTTGCCATTTGATGTTCATTATCTTCCTGAGACAGACTGTATGGAAGTGGTTTAGCTTCTTTACGTGGCGCCTGTATACAGTCCATGTTTCACATGCATAAAGCAGCACTGGAAGCACCGCAGCTCTGTACACCTTCAGCTTTGTCTGTAGACTAATGCCACTTCGATGCCAAACGTTGGTGTATAGTCTGCCAAATGTGCTGCTGGCTTTGGAGATCCTGGTGTCATCAATGACAATGTTCTGGGATAGTGTGCTACCAAGGTATGTGAATCTGTTCACAACATTCAGTTTCTCACCATTAACCTTGATGATTGGCTCAGTATAAACTGTGCCAGGAGCTGGTTGGTACATGATTTCTGTTTTCTTCCTGTTGATGGTAAGCCCAAAGTTGGCGCAGGCTTCGGAGAATCTATCCACACTATGCTGCAGATCAGCCTCTGAGCCAGCATTGAGGGCACAATCATCAGCAAACAGAAGATCTCTGATGGTGTGTGATTTGACCTTGGTTTTTGCTTGAAGCCTCCTAAGGTTAAACAATTTTCCATCAATACGATAACTAATGTCGATTCCTGTGTCCCCGTCTCTAAAAGCATCAGTCAGCATAGCAGAAAACATGATACTTAACAGAGTCGGTGCAAGTACGCACCCTTGTTTAACTCCATTTGAGACGGGGAAAGGCTCTGATAGCTCACCGTTTTCCTGAACTCTAGCCTGCATTCCATCATGCAGTTGCTGCACTATAGTGATAAATTTCTGTGGGCAGCCATATTTTGCCATGATCTTCCATAGACCCTCTCTACTGACCGTGTCGAACGCCTTTGTCAAGTCGATGAAAGCTGTGTACAGGTCACAGTGCCGTTCTTGGCATTTTTCTTGTAGCTGTCTTGCAGCGAACACCATATCTGTGGTTCCACGTTCTTTCCGGAATCCACACTGACTTTCAGGTAAAAGACCTTTGTCAAGATGAGCCGCAAGGCGATTCAAAAGGATTCTGGCGAATTACTTCCCAGCGATTGATAAAAGAGAGATGCCTCGATGACTGTTACAGTCTTGGCGATTACCTTTACGTTTATATAGAAGTATAATTGACGCATCTTTGAGATCGTGTGGGATGGTTTCATATATATATATATATATATATATATCTCCGGTTGTTTCCGTCAGTTGTACAGTAGTGATCTAGTCATAAAATTTAAATTCTTTTATTCTGTGCATGTACCCATTTACGAAAGTCTGTATACTTCTAAATCCCTAGTTAGCTACATATTTCAGAGCCATACCATAGGACAACCTTGAAATTTGAGTTGAAAATGTTGACTGTATGCTAAACTTAATATATTTTGATTTCCATTAATGTCCCAATGTAGTGAAAGTTCCTTTTTTCTTTTGTATTCCTATTTTGATATTATTATCACAAAAAAATACACTTTCTTGAAAGTTAGTGGCAGGAGACAGTCAAGGAAATAAATAAATGACTTCGAGGAAAACGCAAGGGAAAAACAAGAGCTCACAGACTAGCAGAGTCAGATTACATATAACCTGAGGGAACAAACTTCCAGCATGCTCATACTTTTTAAGAAAATCTGACTCTTAGATTATACCCTTGGGTTTAACCCTGTCTCAGTAGTGTTCTTCACGGGATCTATTCTAACGTTGTCTCTGGTCTTCTGGTACTGTATTACTTGTTTCCCTTGACAGCAACATAGACAAAGTTGATGGAACGGACAGTTCAATGAGACAAGAAATACAGACGGCAAGAGAGATAGGACTGCATCAGGAAACATACAAAACAAAGAAATGAAGCCCAGCACAAAAATAGTAGTTTTAAGCTGAAATGTTAATACAGTCACATAAAGAATAGGCGGGGGTGCCGCACGGAAGGTCCTGGGTTCGATTCCCCGGTAAGCCACTGACGTCTGTTGTTTTTCTGTTGTCTAGTTTTCTACTTCTTTATTATTCACGAGTGCCTGAAAACATACCTTTATGTGTGTGTAATATTTATTTATTGTTAATACAGTCCTATTGTATGGTTCTGAAACAGGGACTACAGAGACAACAACAACCAACAAGATGCTGCATACTACCAAAAGGTGCTGCTTGTACAGAAAAGGATTGAAATGATTGGACAAGGTGGCAGGGTGGAACTGAAGGAAAGAATTATAAAAATACTCGTGGAACATGAGATAAGGAACTGATGCTGAAGTTGGATAAGACAGACACTGATGAAATAATCGATAGTTACAAGACTTTGATTATTCTGGAAGACCCAAGGCCAAAAAAAAAAAAAAAAAAAAAAATAGAGGGAGGTGCATACACACTCGGAGAAGCAATAGTAGATACACGAAAAAAAAAAATAGTATAGTGAAGACACGGACAGAACAGAAAAAAAATGGCACAGAACAAGAGGGCTTGGCGTGACTGACTGAAGTCCCATGCTCAACAAGTATTAATCCACTAATCTTTTTAACTGGTGGTTTCAACTGGCGTTTTATACTGGGTGTTTTCAACTGATGTTTTCAACTGGTGTTTTCCGCAGGTGTTTGTCTGGTTCTTATAATGAATCTTTTAACATAATTATTAAAGAGTCTGAAACTAATAGTGATAATATTTGGAATGATATTAATGATGACAATACCACTGATAATGATGATTGTGATAATAATGCAGACGGTAATAACAACGACAATGTTGATCAACAGATTTCCTGGCGGTGGTTCAGAGCGGTATAATCCTCAGCCTCCTACTGCTGACCATATCCATGATCTGTCTTGTCATAGAGGGTTTCATGAAGACCACTCACACCAGCTTGAAAAACGCAATTCGCACAGGAAAAGTGGTGGCTGTAGCAGCAGCGGTGGGAGGTAAATGTCACAGTTGTGATTTTATTATTCTTTTTCACAATTTTTTAAATGTAGTTTTCATATGCAGCCAAAATGATGCATTTTTACCTAATTAATTTTTTTCTTCTAAACATATTTACTCGTTCTATGAAACAAAAGACAAAATGAAAATCCGAGAGTACAGGCAAATTGCAGGAAAAGTAACAGTAAAATGAAAAGAAACTCTATTCAGAGCTTTACAACAAGAGGTAATCTTCCTTTACCTTGCAAGGGAAAGGGGTCAACTTGGGTCAAGACTACTTCCTGTTGCCATGTTTCCGCCTGCGCATTCTGGCAACTTAAGGCAGTTGTGAGCGTAACTATTTTATGGTATATAAATTGCTGTCCTCAATCCCAGAGCCAACAGCAGTTTGTTCTACAACCAGCAAGATGCCTTTTCGGCAGTTTTGCCAAGTCTATGAAGTGCCCTTGTTCTTGACTGTCCTTTCAGACCCAATAATTTCAACATATCACATACTGAGGTAGCTATTGGACTGGGTCACAGTGGCTAAAAGCTATGGCGTCCACCTCCAATTCTAAAGGTACCGGGGTCGCTCCCAGTACAGGGTATATAAATGATGGAAGTCTTTTTCAAAACCCATGGTTCCTACTGATGTCATACGCCTCTTGATCTTCTGGGTAGTGAGATCGGATGTCTAGCCTTCTCGGATAAGGGCGAAAAAATAGGAAGTCCCGTGTGTAAGCTGCGCACGTTACAAATCCCTCGGCAGTTGGAAATAGTAAAGAGTAGGCCATACAGCCGAAGCCATGGCAACATTTAAAAATTAGAAAACCTACCCACCACAAAAATATTTAAAGAATGTGAGATTCCTGTATACAAGCATATGGATCCTCGCCAGTGCTATGGAGTTCGTGCACTGTGCTGAGATCCTCCTTATGTGATCTAAGTGTGACAAAACGGGGCGGCCCCTATCGATCTTTGTTTCACTCCAATCGGTACATTTGTGGTACTGATTTTTATTATTTGCTCTCACTTGTCGCACTTTTCTTTCTTTCTTCGTTATTTTTCTGCTAAGTAGCAGATATTTGAGTATTGTCAAATTGCTTGACACTCCCTGTAGGTGATAATAATCACATTTGCTTGACGCTACCCAGATTTGCTGAGATAATTACTCGCAGTCGCGAGGGAGCGGCACAGCTTGGCTAAGATTAGCACAAGATCTCGTGTACCGGTGGAAACTTATGACATAAACATTTCCTGTCTTACTTGTTATGACAAGAGTACTTTCTGATAAAGTAATGATGGTTACATTTTGAACACGCTGTTGTATGAGTTTACCTATCTGTCTGTAAGTTTGTACACAAGGGCATCGGACATCCTATTACCATATATGGGAGAGTTGACCTCTGCCTTACGTTCAAACTTATCCGATGTCGGAATATTTTGAAATTACTCCATAACCCGCCTGTTTGAATATGATTGAAGTTTTTTTATTGCTCATAACAAACGAAGGTGTGGGAAGACAGGGAATATAATCTGATCATTTTCTCGAGCTATTTCACTCGCCAAGACACAAGACTGCTACAGCGAAGAATTAGAATTCAGAATTCCTTCTTAATATACCGAACACCTTTTATGGGAGTATTTATCAGGACTTACAATATAGCCAAGGAAATCTCTAACATTTTAAATAAGGAAACCAGGACTGAGGAAACTGAAGGACCCCACACGAAGTAAGAGAGGGAACATTAAATTAACGACACCCCAGACGCGTGTAAGAGGCCGATTCAAGTATCTTTTATTCATCTGAGCAAAAAGTCTGGGAGCCCGGATTGGCGGAAGTTGTGATTTTCATTTCATATTTTATTTCTAACATGTGAAGTAACAAATATATGTGTATATATTACCATGTGAATTATAATATGTGAAAATCGCTTGTGGATGTCAAAGTCATTTGAGGCTGGCAACCTCAACAAATAGAATGATGATTCATGAACCACCACTGCACGGGTTGGTGATTGCTTTATTCATAGTTTCGTAAAGAGAACTAAAAGCATAAAGTAGTTCCAGGTTCCCTATGGAGCAGGGAGGGAAAGATGAAAAAAATGATGTACATTCTAAGTATAATACTTACATTTTCAAAGCAGTGTAAATGTCCCTATAACCATAGTCACTTTAAAATTAATGTAAGCTTTCAAGTTTAAACCAGTGTACATGTCTATGTAAAAATATTCATTTCAAAGTAATGGAAGTTTCAAATTTTTTAATCAGTGTAAAACATGAATGAAAACATATTTAATTTATATTGTGAACACTTTTCAATCAGTAAAGATGTATGTATATGTAAACAGACTCTATCTGTATTATTAACCTTTTCATTTAAATATAAAGTAACTATGAAAGCTATTCTATTTAAATGTAAAGAAAGTTTTATCCCGAGGGATTAAATTTAATTCTCATCGAGGGTAAAGTCTGAGTAATTGGGATGGTGGTATGGGAAGATAGGAACCCATAACTATGGGATGGAAAACGCCATACTCAGAAGAGCGTTTCGCTCTATTCTTTACCATAGTTATTGGTGGTACCAGCAGAAAGTACTATCTCTGGAACAAGAAGGGAACCGTGGCCTAAGCGTTAAGACGAAGGACCAATGTGGTAGACTCTCCTTGACATTTCTGGGAAACGAGCTGCCCCTGACAACCTTGATCAGAGACGAGCGTGAGCAGAGTAAAAAGACCCAACCCATAAGAAAGAGCAGAACCATCATTGGCAGCTAAGTTCAAATCTATGCTGTCATTTGAACTTCTTGTAACATCTCACTTTCCCTAAAGACTGTGATGATAAATTTTCTTGATTCATAACTATTCAAATTATTTTCCAACTGTTAAAACTTAAAGTGATTATTAAATTTTGTTATTTGTAATGTTACAAATTTAACTTCGATTTAATCATGTTAAAGTTACTGCATGTTTGTCTCAGTCAAATTACTACACACACTCTAAACAGAGCAATACTAGAATAATAGAATTTTGCTGAGTAAATCAAGGTGGGGGCTTAAACGAGCTGAAAATAATAAGTGCTTAAATCCTTCTCAAAAGCGTCGGCAGAATTACAGAGTTAACATACTCAGCCAAAGCAGTATTGTTCTCGCTTATTCTGAATATCTTGTGAAGACTCCCTTTGTGTCATCACCCTTCTATCTACATAGATGCCAAGAGTAATTTTGTGCGAAGGTAGATACCTTTGAAGCCCATATTAGATACTCTTGAGTTTTGGCCACTATTGGACCACTACTGCAAAGCAGGGGAGGCAATACCGTCACACTAAGTAAGGAGATCGGAGCACTTATGTGATGGTCCTTATAACCAAAACCTAAACCATTAGACCTTTTTCCTCTACTTCTACATCCAGAGGCTTGTGGTGGCTTGGGCACAATGCATATGTGTGTGTGTTCTTCATGTTGTACAGCATGCAATCATATTCTTGCTGATGACACCATTGATATGATGGTTGCGAAAAATGGATACGGTCTGTTATATTTGGACATGCACCCTAATATAACCGACTGACATGTGTCCTAGGTTAAACGGTGCGCGCCTCGCCAAAACGAGGCAACATTTTACACACACACACACGCACGCACACACACACACACACACTCACACTTGAAACATCAAACAAAGCATACAGAATATCAAGCGTTAAAGCAAACATGCAAGACCGCAAGATATCGAGCAAGCGAAACAAACTGCGCAGCTTCTTCTTCGTACACTCTCAGACGTCCACTTGAATGTTCTCAAAGAAAGCAGTCAGATGCAAGATCAGCACTCCAAGCACTTCAGTCCAGAAAATTGCCAGGCATACAAGCCCTACTTTCTGAACTGTGCAACCAGCGCAGGGTCACCATGCAGTGGATACCGTCTCATTGTGGAATACCAGGAAACGAGAGAGCAGACGGACTGGCTAAAGAAGGTGCTGCAGACGAACAACCGGATGTACCAGTAACGTACCATCAGAAGAAAAAGATGATCAAATCTATCAGAAAGCCACCAACATCAACGCAGGATGACTACCAAGCTATGAACAGATCAGAACAAATAGTCATTCTGCGCCTCAGAACAGGACACAACCGCCTCCGCAGCCACATGTATACAAAATTCAAGATTGGCAATTCAGCCATGTGTACATGTGGACAGGCACCCCAGACTGCGGAGCACGTACTTCAAGACTGCCCCGAATATGATATATTGAGGCAAACCCACTGGCCCAGAGAAACAACACTGGAAGCAAAACTATATGGACCTCTGTATGAACTACAAAAGACAGTGAAGTTTATACAAGAAACAACATTGTAGATATAGACAATATATTTCAAGCCAACGGAAGAAGAAAAAAAAAAAAAGAAAGCAGTAGTCAGTTTGAGTCTATTTGAATCCCCGTAAAGCTTTTCCACGAAAGGAACTGGCGTCGGCCATATGCACTTTCTCTGTACCACATATAAGGGGCAACTTTGAAGCAGATGTTCAGCAGTCATTTTATCAGTGCCACAGTTACACTGATCGGTAGTTCCTATCTTTAGCTTGTTGAATAGATGGTATCTCAATCTGTTGTGGCCAGTGCGGTGTCTGAAGATTACCACTTGTTCTCCTCTGTTGAGCTGGTAGTAAGCATCATTCTGTGTGTGACCTGGATGTTCTACATTCCATTTGTTTCTGTATCTGATTCTGATAAAACTCTTTGCTTCCTCGAAAGTTATGCTTGCATCAGGCTGAGGTAGATGTGAACCTTCTTTTTTCCATTCTGTCAGCCTCTTCGTTGCCGGCGATGTTACAATGAGATGGGATCCGTTGGATCACAACACTTTTGAATAGTTGACAACGTTTATGCAGCACTATTCTGAGGTCATCCAGGTCTGTATTATTTTGGCTTTTCAACGTTGCAATTACTGCCCAGCTATTCACGCAATTCCAGCAAACAGCAATTCGTACTAATCCCGCCTGTAGCAATTAGCAATTGCCATTTATCAAGTAATTAGCAATTAGCGGTTACACAGTAAACATTAATAGAATATCTGAAATGTAACAAATAAATATAAATAGTTTTTTTTACCAAGCAAAGTAGAGGTTTCAGTAATTCAGTGGAACCGTGTCAAATAAGTGCCAAAAAACAAACACATATGTACTGCCATCTTTGTGTTGGTCTCTGGATGTTTATGCGTCTTTGTGCCTGTTTGTAAGCGTGTGTATTTCTGTATGTTTGCAGGTCTGCATGTATGTATGTATCGACAAGAACCATGCCGTAAGTAACAATCCTATGCATATATATGAGCTAAAATACTATAAAAAAAATACATGATCTTCAAAATAAAACATTCCATCAACGTCTCTAAGGACAGGTCACGTGATGGGTACAGCGCGCTTGTCTAAACCAGGGGTTCTAAACTTTTTGTTTGCTCATGGCCCGCCCTTATGAGCCTCATTTCCTTCCCTGCCCCCCCCCCCCCCCCCCCCCTCCCCCATAGTCGCTGTTAGCTTAGGAAAAGGTACTTTACCATCTTACTATAACCCTTTAGAAATATGACATGGCCTAGTTTCAGAACCACTACTGGTCTAAGCGACTACGTGCTATCAAAAAGAGGCCTCGGAGCCTTATGCTTTGTGTAGTAGCCCAGTACATCTCAGGTTGGAAGAATGTACAGTATACTTTTTCTAACAAAATGCACTGTAGTGAATCTAATCACACTTAAAGTTTAATGTCACGACATCAAAGCATCTAAACATGAGGATACAACATAATGTTAAGTTAATAATATTATCAACAACAATATATACACATTGTAACTTTATTCTTCTCCCCCAAGTGATAATAATACGTTACATATAAACACATGGCTGGAATGTCAGTTAATTATCATTAAAATGCATGACATTACGATTAAGTAAAAATAATCAGACTGTCCCTGGAGTGAATCGGCTGCTATTAAAATTACAAACACATTATGGTTACTAAATAACCTAAATCTGAATTAAGCACGTAATCTAAAGGAATGTTATTTCCCACTCGTGAATATTTAAGCAAATAATCTACAGCCCTTTAAAAGTGCACAAAGTTACAGAACTGGGAAATGTTCCTCGATTCCCATAGTGGTCTCTGATCTACCAGAAATAAAACAAAATTCAGCTCAACTGCATCAAGTTGCCCTTTCTACTAATACATTATGAGAGTGGGTTCTAATCCTCCTACTGGATTCTGACTTCCAGTCATCCAACAACTCCCATATTTGAATCACCTCACAATCAATATGAAAACGTCGTCGTTTACTAACGCAGGTTATCCCTACTTTTATCATGAGCATCAATCAGTATGCTCTCTGGTGTGGCATCTACTTTCACGTATTGACACGTTGTCCAAATGTCGCTTCCCGTTTGCCTCTTTTCTTTTCAAACGTTTCAACATTGTCTCATTCCGCATTCTCATATCTTGAAGTTTTGTAATAGGTGAATCGTAATCCACTAGCATCTTGTCTGTCATGAATGGCGCTCTTTTAAACATGACTGGTGATTCTCCCTCTTTAGAGTTCTATTGATGACTCACGCTTTCCTAATTTGTAATTTGCATGCATAATCTCATCCATCCTTTGTAATAACTACATTTGATGACTTCAGTCAATACATCTCTTCATATTCACAGCTTGGTTGCCGTCAACAGCTTTCCAATACCATTTGTTTAGCTGTTAAAAGCTAGGTTTATCCAGGTGCAGTTTTCAAACTGCGTTAAGGCCTCCAGTTAATCACTGTCAAGTCTTTTTGTGATTGTGCACGTTGCCCGGTTATCACAGCATCCTATTTCAAACTTTGTATTCCTTAAGGTTGCTAATACGTATTCTTTCTTTTCTTAGACTACTCTAACATGTCCACTACTAAGCACTATCGGCTCAGGACACAGAATATTTACTACAATTCTCAAAGCGTTAAAAAGTTCTTCTGACCGAATGATCACAATTAAAGGAGTTTTGAAAACTGACCGCAATGTCTTTTATATCTGGACATGCGCCAATAATATAACCAACGAACCCCGTGTCTAGGTTGAAAGTGGCGCGCCTCGCCAAAACGAGGCAACATTTTATTTTAAACAAATCATAATTAGAAGCAGCGAACAAGCAAGTAAGAAAGTGGGACACAAGTAAAGTTGGTCATAAGGCTTCTGTGGGAATGGGAAAGCCGCCGATCCAGGTGGCAATCCAGCAAACGCCATCGAGACAGACATGAACATAAATGTTGTACAGGACATAAATATTGTAAAAATTGCTTGATGTGAAGTTTCGGAGACACACACGGCGCCATTAACTGGAAGGAAGAATATCTGGTCAGATGTCAGAGGTGAAAAATTTTCAAAAGTGTACAGATTGCAGAGAAATAATAAATAAGTCCGAGAAAATTGTCACGGATTGCCTTCCCTGCTTTGCCGTAGTGGTCCAACAATAGCCAAAACTCAAGAGTATCTAAACCGGGTCATCAAAGGTGTTTACCTTCGCACAAGATTACTCTTGGCAGAGATGTAGATAGAAGTGTAATGGATCTTCTATCCGAAGGGAGTCTTCACGAGATAATTCAGAAGTCAAGAACCATGCGATATAGGGGTGAGAAATGGTTAACTTATATATGTCCATCGCCTTTTGTGAAGGATAAGCAATGGTTTTTAGCCAGTTCAAGCCCCCAGTTGGTGTAATCCAAGGAAGTTGCTCTTATAAGTAATGGCTCTATAGATGTATATATATATATATATATATATATATATATATATATATATATATATATATATATATATATATATATATATATATATATATATATATATATATATATATATATATATATATATATATATATAGACGTACGTTTTAAAAAATCTTGCTCATTTACATAGTCCAGCCTATCTATACGACTATATTTTACTATAAGACAACCTTCCTCTCCCTATATGAAATATAAGTTACACTAAACACACCCACACACACAATTATGTGACAACAATACACTCAAACGTGAAAAACTATGGTTAATTATGTATGGGTCTGACCAACACGCATATGTAAGTTCTTTTTGTTGTTTATTATCATTAAACTTTTTACAACATCAAACATATAGAGAAATCAAATAAATCAAGTTTACAGATATATGAAAAACACTAGATTACAGAATAGACTGTGAAGAACAAGTTCCCATTAAATTACTCAGGTTAGCGAAATAAAAAGAAAATTGTACTCTCTCTCTGTCTCTTACTCTGTCATCTGTGGCCCCAAACACTCTTGCTTACCTAATACTGGAGTAGGTATCCCTTGAAAAAATTACAATAGTC
The DNA here is from genome assembly GCA_024509875.1 of Oreohelix idahoensis. Classification (NCBI taxonomy): domain Eukaryota; kingdom Metazoa; phylum Mollusca; class Gastropoda; order Stylommatophora; family Oreohelicidae; genus Oreohelix; species Oreohelix idahoensis. The sequence continues at coordinate 14,516 of JAMPIV010011371.1, forward strand.
TGAACCTATATTGTCAGGTGGGTTGCAAAAATCTGGCCCCAAGTTATAAAAGGAGAAAAGTAGTTCCTGTATTGTCTAGCCTCTGGTTGCTAAGACAAAAGTTACAATATGTAAAACTGATAATGATGGTAAATCCTATCGGCTGACTCTTATGGTAAATGCCGATTTTGAAACAGCGTAGTTTTCTGGATCACTCCGTTGCCACGGCTGTCAAACGTCAGTAATATATGTTCTCTCGTATGTCCAGTGGGCTGGAAAATTTTGGTAAATAATTCTGGGTAATGTACCGTCCAGTTACAATTAATATTAATGTTTCTATTCGTCTCTCTCTGAATGAAGAAAGAGGACCGAACAGGTCCAAAAATCGAAGACCCAAATAATAATGATGTTACTTGTACTATTAGACCGCTGGCCGCTGGTCTTGATCAAGTGCTAGATAAGGAAGAAAAGAACATTTTAAAAACTGCTACTATCCTATCCACCCGTACGTTTTCCGCTATGGCATGTCGGGAAAAAAGGGTATGTGCCCTCCCCCGTTATTGCCTGCGGGAAAATGAGCAGCGCACAAAGTCAATAATTATTCAATTTATCTATACGCGCACTTAAACAAAAATAGCCTGTCACTACTAGCTATTTGTCGGCGTCTGTTGTTTAGTCACATAAAATTAACTCTAGTCGCTTATTTAATTTCACACAATGAAATATAATGCGAATTCTATTCGGTCACTGATCCGCCACACTTAATAATCTCAGTCAGCTTAGCAGTATCTTCTTGTGTAAGATAAATGGGGTATTTGAAATTACATTACTCTGAAAGACTGGCAAGAAATATCTATGCGTTATGCTATTTCACTAGTTTTAAACGCTAAGGATTTATAGTGAATAAAAATGGTAAACCTAACACATTTTAACACTTAAGCACAATTTCTATTACCACAAATCAGAAAATGAAATCCCGCGGGACAATTTAACACATTTAGCGAATAAATGGTTCTAGTCCGTCGTGCTTAGATTAACCAAGAATTTCTGAGCGACTCTAATAACTGAATTTGAGAGAGCGCGGTATATATACAGCTTATGGTGTTATTATCACTAGAAGTTGTTATAAATCGCACCTCTGTATATCAGGGAATTCATGAAACTGCGTTTCCCGGATCAAAGGTTTGTTCGTTCATTCTACTCAGCAATGCTGATCGACATCAGAAGACTGGCCGTGCCCGAGCCTCTCTTAGATTACGTCCCCTTGCGCAGATCAAACATTATCTCCCCTGGAACGTGCTAACATCAAAGGTGGTCGGGAAAATATTATCGCCCCTTGTCTCTCTTCAAACAATCCGTTATTTCTACGCGCGTCTGTCTAATGACCGATAATTGGCAAATCAGCTCGCGTGAGAACTCAGGTAAACAAATCAGGGCTCGCTGCCTGTTATGTTGGCAGGTCACGGAAATTGGTAAATGTCTGTTTGTTTACATGTCAAGAAGAAACGGCGTGGATTAGATATGAGTAATGCAGTCAGAAAATTGCGTGGTTTGGCTTAGCAAATGGTAGACACTAAATGGGAAAGCAAAGGCTGTCAGATTACTGTATCACTATTTACATTCCACGTCACAGTCCTGACATTCCAAAATCCTATTCTTGTTTCACTTTTTGCGGTCAGGATGTCCGTTCTCGTGTCAGTGGCTTCCTTTCGGCTTTCACCACTTACAGTCATGCGAGCCTCAGACTCCGGATGTTCGTCCCGCAGCAAAGTTTGTTCATTTGTTGTCGTTTCCGTATTTTCGTTTCTTTTTACATAGACAGGGGTGTCAGGTATATGCTAAAACCCCCAACCTGGAGGACCAGGGTGTCTGCTTTAGTCTTACCCCTACCCGTGCAAACCTGTCCAGCTTGGTAGAACCTTCCAGGAGTAAAACTCCCTCTGGCATAGCTCTGGGGGTAATCAGGGTACGCAAGCCGCCATATCGTGACAAGGTATTAACACCTGTGATGGCAGAAAATGATTAAATCGAAGTTAAATTTGTAAAATTACAAATAACAAAATTTAATAATCACTTAAGTTTTAACAGTTTGAAAATAATTGAATAGTTTAGAAGAAAAGTTTCGTTATTGATTTATAGTAGAGTCGATGGAAAAAGTTCACTTTGGCAGCGTATATTTTGCACTTAGCTGCCAATAGCAGTTTCTGCTCCCGCTGAAGGGTTCTTTTTACACTGCTCTCGTTCGTCGCTGGTCAAGGTTGTAAAGTGTAGCTCGTTTCCCAGAAATATCAAGGAGAGTCTATAAAGTTGGTCCCTTGTCTTAAAGCTTAAGCCACTGTTCCCTTCTTGTTCCAGAGATAGTACTTTCTTTTTTGCTCAGATGGATAAAAGAGACTTGAATCGGCCTCTTACACGCGTCTGGGGTATCGTTTCTTTAATAAGATAATTCCCTTTCTGACTTCGTGTGTTTCAGTTTCCTCAGATATTCCGGTTTTCCTGAATTAAAATGCTAGAGATTTCCTGGGCTGAATTGTAAGTCCTGATGAATACTCCAATAAAAGGTTTCCGGTCTGATAAATGGAAATTCTAAATTCTAACTACTGCCAAGTCTGGTGTCTTTGGCAACGTGAATCTCACAGTGAATTAGACTGACTTAAGCGTCAGGTTATATTCACTGTCCAACCCCGTTCTGTTTGTTATGGAGCTTAAATGATCAGCCAATTTGATTTGAATATTTTGCATGACTCATCTAGTGCAAAATTTCAAGCATTACTGTTCTGAAAATTGGCTGTAAACATCCGATTGCCTGGCAGACGAACTCACAAACGCATCGGTAACCTCACACGACAATGTGTGTAAGATGTAACAAATTATTACTTTCAGGTAAAGTAATCTCTATGTAACAAGGCGTATCAGAAACGATTATGGCTGTCCAGAATGTGTCGCACAGACGATTAATCTTTTATTTGTCGCGCCCCCTGGCCTAATCTTAGCAAAGCTTTGCCGCACCCTGGCACACGCGATGCATGATCACCAACAAGGGGTGTCAGATGTTTGAACAAACAAACTCTCTGCTACATAGCAAACAGAAAGAAAAGTGTGCAACTCGGAAAAAAACCGCAAAAAATCAGTACAAAAATGTAACTGATACTGCCGTAGTGAAAGAAAGATCGAGAGGGGTCGCCACATTCTGTCGCAGCAATGTTTTCACTTTCTTACAAACTGTTTGATCAGTTCAACATCTTTAGCACCGTTATAAGACTACTTCACTGACTTCCAATTTCGTCGAGAAGAAATCATAGACAGCCAGGATCACTGCATATTAGGACCCAAATATAGGACAGGCAATAGGACTGGACGTGAATTCTAAGATTAGAAGAGAGTAATCCCAGAGACATCACTGTTACGACTTAGATGTGACGAATACAAATACGACAGTCGATCTTGTAGAGTACACCGTGCTATGTAACGCAAATGATAATTGGCAGTCATCCAGGACAAAATATGATAGGTACAACATGAGCCGACAAGAGGCAGGTTCACAGCAAACATGGCAAAAATTTATTCTCATAACAACTGGCTCCATCAAGTAATAATATATGTGGCATGGGATAATGTATCAACAATGCAGTTCTTCATAATCAGTCTTCTGTCCATAAATCTCAATCATAGGCATCTTATAATAAGTAGCAATGAAATATAATACAATCCTCTCTTCTCCTTAATTCTGGCCGTTGTGTCTAAAGGTTCGTGTAGACCACAAGGACCCAAGCAATGCGGCAGAAATATTCATGACAAAATCTTAGATGCATTATTCGAAAAAATACTCCCTGGATATGTTAATACCTTCTGGGTAAGTTAATGTACCATTCTGCATAATATCAAGTAAGTGGCGGCCTCCGAAATAACAATGCCACTGAACATCAGAATACAAGTCTCCACAATCTTAGGGAGCTTGAAAAAAGTACGTCTACTCCGGACGACTGAAAAATACCAAAGTCCGAGACGGCTGACCGGTAGAATGCAAAAGCGCGTGATATATTACGTCATCAGTGACCGATGACGTAGCATGTTTTGCGGCGTTTAATATAAGTGAGAAATTGTACACAAAAACTGACTTTACTACAGGCAGCAATATCTCCTCAAATCAATGGATATATGCCTGCATGTAGTAACATATTATAACATATTGATTTTATCCTTAACAATCACTTTGCGCCTTAAGTTCTAGTATCCAACTTCAAGTGTACTCAGTTAGACACCTAACTCACCTGAAATATACGGCATCTTAAATAGTTGTCTGACAATGTTCAGTCGTTTCCTGTGCAAAAAGCCTGTTCTGGCACGAAAAAACTCTGGGTAAGGTGTAATGTACATTTTATATTTGCATTTTGACATGTATAATTTGCTTGTGAATGTGCAGTAGCATATTAGGCTGGCAACCTTATCCATGTAAATAACTTGACACACGAACCACCACTACAAGAGCTGTAACTGCTTCTTGCTGGTATCCTCAAAAAAACCAGCAGCAGAGGTGGCCCCAGGCTCCAAAGAGAGCAGGGAGGGGATGCTGATATCGTGGGGTATATGTTTATTATACAAGCACTTTAGTTAATTACATACACACACACACACACATATATATATATATATATATATATATATATATATATATATATATATATATATATATATATATATATATATATATATATATATATATTAAAGGATCCCGTTAAAAGCCCATTGAGGGCATTGGGAATATGGTGTTAGGCATATTATCTTGACCGTCGGCACACGAAGGGTGGATGTGGTCGGCATCACGCCGGCCGCCTTAACCTTCCCAGAGTATCTCCTGGTACCCATTTGGGGCTGGGTCGACCCAGGAGCCGTTTGTGGCCTAAAAATTTTTCGCCTCATCTGGGGATCGAATCATAGACCACTGCGCTAGGAAGCCAGTGCACTAACCACTATTCTACCGCGGATCCTATATATATAATATATATATATATATATATATATATATATATAATTATATATATATATATAAATATATATATATATATATATAATATATATATATATATATATATATATTTCAATTGTCGATTTCCGCTGTCTAAAAGCACTTTCAGTGAGGGTACAATCTCTAAGGAAGATGAAGTGGAGGATGGAAGCAGACCGAGACACCAACATCACACGGATCTTGAAGGCGCTTGTTAACCACTGTAGTTACCTCAGCCTTACGTCACCTTAGTACTGCCTTATTCTCTCTCCACTTTTCGCAAAAATTGACCTGAGGTCAATTTGAAGTGACGTCATTTAAGCTGCTCTATCATCCTACAAAATATCTTACAGTTATCCCTTATGTGAGAACATATTTTCCAGAAAAATAATTTTGATTTCAATGTTTGTTGGATTTTAATTATTCTAAATCCGATCATATTAATACTGCTTTATTCCACCTCCTGATCTGCCAATCAAACTAGTCGAAGTCATCACGTGATGTTGTGAATCACTATGGCGACACAAAGAAACAAGAAGTTGTGGCCGCTGTTTTAAAGCTGATCTGGTGCAGGTTTCCTGTAAGGGGACCAGCTGAAGTAATGGTTGCATGCTCCATAAGAGGAGAAGGGGCATGAAGGGAGCCTGCACTGCCATAAGGGTCAGAGTGTGAGAAGTATTTTGCTTCAACACCTTTGGTATCTCACAGATGCCACTCAACGACGTCTATACGGAGTTAAGATCTCTTGATACAGGCATACCATAGCCATTTGTGAGAGGAAAGAATGCAAACATAATTAGTGACGTCACCCTCCATGAAAGGCAGAAATACACCAATTCTTTTCCTAGAATACCATCACATTACTGTTGATCTATCTCTAAAAGAGTACCTCAAAACACGGGTTAAGCTCAGAAAGATGTACGGGTTTTATGTTACCCACTGTGAGGAAAGATGTACGGGTTTTATGTTACCCACTGTGAGGAAAGATGTACGGGTTTTATGTTACCCACCATGAGGAAAGATGTACGGGTTTTATGTTACCCACTGTGAGGAAAGCGGCATCCAACATGTCAAAAATCATAAACATGGTCAAATATTCAATACAGAATTCAACATTAGTTTTCTATCCTGATAGAAAGACAGATATGTTAGGTGTGAACTTGCAAAACTAGAAGTATGTCTGAAGATAAAGAAGAATTAGAAATACACCAGAACAATGTTGAAAAAAAGCTAAATCTGGCAGAGAAAAGGACAGAAATAACAACAAGCAAGCCATTGCTTTGTTTTGACTTAGAAAATGCGTTAATATTCCCGAAATGTGGTGTTCCTATTTTTCTTAACAAACACGCGCTGTGTAACCTGACTGTCACTTTGTCGTTGACAAGGAAATCTTACTTTGCTTTGTGGCATGAAGTAGGAAATGGTAGATCTGGAAACAATGTGAGACAGTTATTAGAGATCATCATGAACTCATAGAGATGACACTTTGGTCAGATACTTGTGTACCACAAAATACGAACTCTATAATGACTCTAGCTCTGGTATTTTTCTCCAAACAACATCCTCAGATTAAACTTGTGATTCAGCAATGCGGAGAACCAGCTGATAGTTCCATTATGTGATTCAATGACACATCCGGCACTAGGAACTATACTGTCCTCTTGGTTTCATGAAAAGAATAAAATAAATCAACAACAGCCCGTTATGGCGGGAAATACATTCTTTGACTACCAAGAATGTGCACACACAAAAATTCCCTTTTCCAACTGTTCCATTTACATGCATAAGACAGCTGCGGATATGCTCATCTTCATAAGATTGAATACAAGCTGTGTCATTCAGCCACAGAATAAACTGCAGTATCATTAAGATCTCGTAAGAAGATCCAATGGAGCATTCGTGTGCCAAATGAAGTAGCTCTAAGGAAATTGAAAGCTTGACCTATAGAACCGAGAAAAAACAAATGTGGAGAGCATGTTCAGATACATACCACAGTTGTACAGAGATTTGCTGAGCACCCTGTTTAAATCTTGATTTCTCTGAAGTATCTTTCCTCATATTCTTATTATGTGTAAATGTGTAGCAAAATAACTTAATTGAAATATCAGGACAGAATTGTGTTCATGTGATGCAGTAAATAATATACACATAAACATGGCTCTTCTGTCTTTTATTGTTGGTCTGCTGGAACGAGCATGTTAAAGTGAATGTTTGTGAGAGGAAGAACAACGAGCACGTTAAAGTGAATGTTTGTGAGAGGAAGAAACAACGAGCATGTTAAAGTGAATGTTTGTGAGAGGAAGAAACAACGAGCACGTTAAGGTGAATGTTTGTGAGAGGAAGAAACAACGAGCACGTTAAAGTGAATGTTTGTGAGAGGAAGAACAACGAGCATGTTAAAGTGAATGTTTGTTAGAGGAAGAACAACGAGCATGTTGAAGTGAATGTTTGTTAGAGGAAGAACAACGAGCATGTTAAAGTGAATGTTTGTGAGAGGAAGAACAACTAGCATGTTAAAGTGAATGTTTGTTAGAGGAAGAACAACGAGCATGTTAAAGTGAATATTTGTGAGAGGAAGAACAACTAGCATGTTAAAGTGAATGTTTGTGAGAGGAAGAACAACGAGCATGTTAAAGTGAATGTTTGTGAGAGGAAGAACAACTAGCATGTTAAAGTGAATGTTTGTGAGAGGAAGAACAACGAGCACGTTAAAGTGAATGTTTGTGAGAGGAAGAACAACTAGCATGTTAAAGTGAATGTTTGTTAGAGGAAGAACAACGAGCATGTTAAAGTGAATGTTTGTGAGAGGAAGAACAACTAGCATGTTAAAGTGAATGTTTGTGAGAGGAAGAACAATGAGCACGTTAAAGTGAATGTTTGTGAGAGGAAGAACAACGAGCATGTGTTGCGTGCATATTTTGACGCACATATTACAAAAATCGATATGGCTATTTAATATGGAAAAGATATAGACATTCATTCATTTGTGTATGAAAATGCTGTCTATGGTAAAGCTAGATAATCCATGATTGATTTACACTTTTGATTATAGGAGTAATCGTTCTTGATATTGATTCGGCGCATGGATATGGCACTCATGTCCGTACTTATTTGTTGGGGCCAGAAAATAGATTAATTTGCTTATTATGTTTATGGCCTGAATTCATATGTATTACATATTATTAGTACAAGTAGAATCAGTCCTATATTGTATATTTTGGATGGGTAGGCAGGACTATATTCTTGTTATGCCGCTCTAGCGGAAGTATGAGTTGTCTTGACAACTCGTGATGAGTTCCGATGTACCGTTTACAATGGCGGGTACGCATTTTCTAGGGCTGGTACATTCTTAAGTAAAAATGATTTATGAAGTGGTTTTTCTTCTGTAGGAGATTGTGTCTCTACTAGTGTTTGTGTTAGAGACTCTCCTAATGTACGGTATCATGTATGATTCGGACTCCAGGTAATTCCAGACCCTATTTTTGATGATCTCATGTCGGTTAGACCTAGCTGGAATGTTATGCTTCGCAACGCTAGGGTCATGTTTGTATCGACGAAGATGACGGGCTTCCATACAACAGTTATGTCTACGTGAAGTAACTGGATTACTGTAGAACTGTATGGAGAAACTTTAGGAAATCATTCATATGCATTTCAAATTAACTTTGGCTTATATATACCCTCCTGTGAGTGAGTGAGCGACAACTCAGGAAGGCGGCCATGTTACATTCCTGTCATCATATTTTTGAATTACTGTCCAAAGAACGGGGCATGTATCTTACTATTCGGACAGTGGCAAGGAGATCTCAAATTTTGATAGAAACCCCTTATCGTGGTTTCATAATATGACATAAACTGTGAACATAAAGCAACTTTAGTTACTTACCGATCCGCCTTCACTGACGCGCTTAGTCAGATAGGGGATGCGGCCATTATGTATCATGACATTGGAAGCTATTGATGTACTACCCATTATTTATGAATGTGTCATGACATTAGATCTACCATGTATGCCTGCAAATTGATGTGTCAACATAATACCCATGATTTACTCGTTATGTCCCAGTGTGTGCGTCTAAATAAACTGTGTAAACAAAGATTCCAGCAGTCTGCATTGGTGCCTTGTAGACACAAGTGAATGAGTGCTTAGATTGGTCAGAACACGAACAGTCCACCATTCGCGTTAATCACACTCTACACTTCTTCTCCATATATACACCATTCTGCGTCGGTTGAATTGACCAAGTTTAGGGCCTGCTCCCCCTGGAGCCTTAGAGGGAAACTACTGCTTACAGTTGCCTTTGCCTTCCCTAACTCAGGACTAGGGTGAGTTACCCATTTACAGCTGGGTAGACTGGAGCATGCCTGATCTCAACAACTCTGTACACTACAATTGACATATACAGTAGTGGCACCACAAACAACAGGCTTCAGTGATTGATAGTGGAGCTTTACAAAAGAAAGAGATCACACCACACACCATACACCACTTCGTTACAGAGGTTTACAGTACTTTACATCTGACACTTTACAGCATGTTAAAGTGAATGTTTGTGAGAGGAAGAACAACGAGCATGTTAAAGTGAATGTTTGTGAGAGGAAGAACAACGAGCATGTTAAAGTGAATGTTTGTGAGAGGAAGAACAACGAGTGTAGTGGTGTTGATGGTATTGTATGATGGTGATATTACTAAATGTAATTGTATGAGGCCAGCTGTGAAGGCTCCTGAGATAAAATGTAGTTGAGAATTGTCAGAAGGCCTTTCTTGCTACCACTACGACCTCACACTTAATTTTTTTTTTTAATGAATGTGGCTACGTAAAGTGTCTAGGGTTATGATATGTAGTGTGGTGTAATAGGTTATAGATATACCCACAGATATTTAACAAGACTAATAATATTAATAAATGTTAAAATACACTGAACTAACTCACGTGTGTAAAATTTTTGATAAAAATTATATTACATTTATTTTGTTCTGGGTCAATTTTTAGGTTGACCAGAACTTAAAAGGATTTAGAGATTATGTAAGAAATGCATGGAATATTATATCATAAATGCAATAGTGTACATATATATGTACTATACTAGTTAGTTTTATTAAAATGTTCTAGTAGTCATCTACTTGGGAGGATAGTTAATGTTTGTGCTGTTGGGGTGGCCTCATCACACCTGTCTATATTGACTACACAGTGTCCAGAAAATGGTGGGAATTTTTATGGGGTATTAGTAACTACAAAGCGTTGGTGAATGTCCAGCAGACCAGAGGCTCACTCATCTTGTAGTTGTAGCTCTGGTGCTGAAATCAGGTGGTCCCACCTCTCCGTGCTGGCGGGCAATAATGGTGGTCTCTGTCACAAGTACTGCACAGATACACTCGAGTAAAGTCACCAACTGAATAGACACTGCTTTGTTGACAACAGAAACTCACAGCTCTGCAATCAAAGTATGGGCCATGTGTCAAAATCTATTCTCTACCCACGTCTGGACACAACACTGACACAACAACCACATCATACAGACAGGTCAGATCTCTCTGACCAAACAGCACATTTACCATGATGGTTTTACATCAGATAGATCCTCCCAGACTATAGATTCTGAAAAATATTTATTAGTTTTCTGCCCTAAAAGAGGATAGGTAATATGTTTCATTATTCTCAACACTTGATCTGTCTTGCCTAACCCTTGCTGGAGTTTATGTATATTGTTGGTCCCTAGACCCTGACTTGGGCGGGGGGTCTAGAGCAAATCCCTACTTGTTTGTAAGGCTAGATTTCGATATGGCAGTATCAAATCACTCAAACATGAAACAATATTCAAAATATATAAGGAAATAATTTCAATCTTACCAGATTATGAATAAATAACACAGAATTGCTAGCAAAACTCAGCTGAGCTGCTGGCTATAGTATGGCGTCCCTAAACTTCTTTCACTTTCTTTCATATGGAAATCACCACACTTTAAAATCTGTGTCTATCACTGAACAACTATTGAGAAATGACCCCAAATCCGCGTCTGAGCGCCGACAGTATGCTTGTCTGTGGCCAATCACTTCCTAGGGTTATTTTATTTCAAATTTCCTACACTAAAGTCATTTCAGTCATGCTTCAGTCAAGTATGGATGTTTATCTGTTAGTCTGTCCGTCTCTACTTGTGTTTCTACAAAATGTACTTGATTTTTGAACCAACCTTTCTCTCCCCTCCAAATTTTTGTCGTTAAAAGTTATTTTTAGACACAGCCACCACAAATATCCCTTCTCTTCCATACTAAGTAGATTTGAACACCTGCGTCTCGAGGTCGTGTTTTTTTTGTGCAATTAGCGACACTTTTAGATTCAATACAGTCTGTCGATGATGTGAACAACACTGTCTTTTGTCATTATCTTCAATATTATCTATCCGTCTGTAAAATTAAGAACATATTAGTTCACTGCTCAGAATGGGCCATCCGGCCAGCTAATTTTTATATTCCTAACATTAATATTAAGAAAAAAGTACTTTTTAAATTTTGTAATATTCCAAACATCTGCGTTTTAGCCGCTGAATTCAAATCAAGGGCTTGGTATTGCAAAAGCGTCCAATAAATGACTGTGGCGTAACATATCTATGGTCCCTTCTGTCGAGTTGCTTACTTTTTATGTCAACTTGGGAAACGTGACTTTTCTCCGTTTCCCCCCCAATTGCGTCTCCTTAGCCTTTCTAGTCTCACGCAATCTTTCCAGTCATATTTTTTCCTTTTTATCCGCCGTTCCCCTCCTGTCTAGCAAGTCAATTATTATGGAGGATGATGACCCGCGGTCTAGGCGATCATGTACATCAGCAGCCTACGCATTATGTTTTTTTTTTATCCTTATATGTTATCCTTGGAGGTATTTTACCGTTGTATCTCTGTCAATTTCACTACAACGAGCATGTTAAATTGAATGTTTGTGAGAGGAAGAACAACGAGCATGTTAAAGTGAATGTTTGCGAGAGGAAGAACAACTAGCATGTTAAAGTGAATGTTTGTGAGAGGAAGAACAACGAGCACGTTAAAGTGAATGTTTGTGAGAGGAAGAACAATGAGCACGTTAAAGTGAATGTTTGTGAGAGGAAGAACAACGAGCATGTTAAAGTGAATGTTTGTGAGAGGAAGAACAATGAGCATGTTAAAGTGAATGTTTGTGAGAGGAAGAACAACTAGCATGTTAAAGTGAATGTTTGTGAGAGGAAGAACAATGAGCATGTTAAAGTGAATGTTTGTGAGAGGAAGAACAACTAGCATGTTAAAGTGAATGTTTGTGAGAGGAAGAACAATGAGCACGTTAAAGTGAATGTTTGTGAGAGGAAGAACAACTAGCATGTTAAAGTGAATGTTTGTGAGAGGAAGAACAACGAGCATGTTAAAGTGAATGTTTGTGAGAGGAAGAACAATGAGCATGTTAAAGTGAATGTTTGTGAGAGGAAGAACAACTAGCATGTTAAAGTGAATGTTTGTGAGAGCAAGAACAATGAGCATGTTAAAGTGAATGTTTGTGAGAGGAAGAACAATGAGCATGTTAAAGTGAATGTTTGTGAGACAACGATCAACTTTACCAGGAAATAGCTTCCAAACTCTCACCATTTTGTAAACAGGTGTAATCGTAAAGAACATAGAATTACATTTTTTTTTTAAAGCAAATGAATATCTAAGAAGAGAACGTAAGAATTAAGCTATAGATTTGAACTTAACCCAGCACAGGCTGTCTTCACCAGGACACTGGTGATGGAATAATTATGTCACTGTAAGGCACCTGTGCGGAGATAGAATTAAGAAACCAACTAGAAAGTGAATAATTCGGTTGGCACATTATTCTATCTCCAACCGGAAGTTGCATATAATTCTTTTTTGAAAAATGATTTCCATATTCTAATTCTTGATGTCAAATACATTCAACAGTCTCAATCATCGTACACAATTAAATTTCATTTTAATGTGATAACTCCTTCATGTTCAACTGATACCCCCAAAACTTTGGATGCGTTTTTCTCAAAACATGCTTCAGTGGAGATGGAATAAAGAAGTAATAGGGCAACGCTTAGTGCACGAGACGTGCTACAGCCACCAGACTTGATTATTATAGAGAAGTACTGTCCAAGGCACCAACAGCGGCTGAAGCAGATGCCAACCGACCCTAAACACTATAACAGCGCAACCAAAGAACATTTCAAAATGTTCCATATTTCCATCAGTTTAAATCATTCAATGACGATAAATATCATCGCTTCTTTTTTATAAACAACTTTATTTATTTTTATATTGTTAAACTATAAGTGATTATTAAACCTGTTAACCTGTAACTGTGTAACTACAGCTGGATAATCACAGTTGAGTGAAGTGTATGTGTGACCGTAAGGTCCACTACGTCGTTTTAGCACTAAGGTGCTACCACTTTATTATAGTTAGTGAAAGAATACTTTAGCAAGATTTAAACACTAAGTATTTGAACGTGACTAGTGGGACCCCAAGATGCAGCAATAGTGAATGCAGTCAGCGACTCATAGCTTGACTGCCTGCGTCAGGACCAGCGAACCAGAGCTGGTCAAGACCGTGCTCCACCTCCACGTGGTGGTCCTGGAAACAGTCTGCAGCAGTGCAGGCTGGCTGAGCGAGCATGGATCGAAATGGGAAGGCAAACCCGGTCCTTAAAAAATGCCGTGCAGAAGTCGGATGTGTCGACCGAAAGGTGCAGATATCACAGCTTAGGCGCAAACAGACACAACGCAACCACCGTCCTTTTCAGGACGAACGAGGAAGAAGAAGAAGAAGAACGTGACTAGTTAGTTAATTAACCCTAGTCCCAAACCTAGGACGGTCATTCGTTCATGGTGTACATGAAATGACGTCATCAAAGCTTGTGTAGTAGCGATACAAGAAAAGAAACGGAAGTTATTTTTTTTTTCAAAGGGGAGATTAGAGGGTTTGTTTTTAGCACGAGACGAGCCGCGGCTGTTTTCCCATCTAGCAGGTCCCATTTATGTTTTGATTCGTATGGATTGTGGTTTGTACACCTTTAATGAATATATTGATGATGTAGCATTCTTAAGTTCAACACCAAGACAATCTCAAGAAGCAATAAATAACACTGACAAACAACATTTTTCTTTCTTATATAAGAATAAGTGTTCTTAGATCAGTTTCTTGCGCTGATTTCAAATTTGAAATCCGTTTATCTCTATCACGTCGGGTTCTTAAGATATTTGTAAATAAATATATTTTTGGGAAACCGTTATTTGCTCCGTTTCATTTTTACTATATAACTTTTTAAAAATTAATAAAATGCAAAATAATTCTACTTTTTATACTGCTAAAAGATGCATGACATATGTTACGTTATATTTCAAATAGTTACTGTATTTTGAAATAATTCTGAGTGAAATATGGCTTCTAGAAGTTGTAGAAATTCGGCTGATCTGTTCTGTTACGTGTGCGGATATTTTACCGATCGTGTTCACCAGAAAAACTTTACACCATTACTAAAGAAAGCATATGAACTTTATTTCGATTCGAAAGTTGATGATGCAAATAAATCTTGGAAGCCAAATGCAGTTTGTTCGACTTGTGCAAATACATTGGCAGGTTGGTTACGAAAATCGCCGAAGCATAAGTCGATGCCTTTTGGAGTGCCAGTAATATGGCGTGAACCGACAAATCACGCTACTGATTGTTACTTCTGCTTGACAAATATCTATGGTTTCACTTTTAAAACTAGAAAGTCTGTGGTTTATCCAAATATTGAATCGGTTTCGAAACCAGTGCCTCATGATCCAATCACGTGTCCGATCCCAGTTCCACCAGAACAATATCCGTTGGACGTGAATGAACCATCAGAAAGTGATAGTTTACCTGCTTTAGAAACTAATTCTGACTCGGATTATATACCGGTGAATGATGGTGTTCACTTAATTAACCATTCAGAACTTTCAGATCTAATACGTGATCTCGCTCTCACCAAAGGACAAGCGGAATTACTCGGTTCGCGACTCAAAGAATGGAATCTTTTAGCGCCCAATACTCCGATATCTAAATTTCGTCATAGACACAGAGAACTTGTTCAATACTTTGAGATGGATGATGACATTTGCTATTGCAAAGATGTAAAAGGTCTAATGGTGCACCTCGGTCATGAGCACATAGTCAACGAATGGCGACTTTTCATCGACTCTTCCAAGACTAGTCTAAAAGCCGTGTTATTGCATAATGGAAATTTATTTTCATCAATTCCAGTCGCCTACTCTGTTCATATGAAAGAAACTTATGACAATATGGCTATACTTTTGGCAAAAATAAAGTACAATGACTACCAATGGCGGATTTGTGGAGACCTAAAGGTTATTGCAATTCTCACGGGCATGCAGACTGGGTATACTAAATTTTGTTGCTTCCTATGTGAATGGGACAGCCGCAACAGACAGGAACATTATGCAAGAAAGGTGTGGCCTATCAGGGATCGTATGCAGCTCGGGCATAAAAATGTAATACACGAGCCATTAGTTAACAAAGACATCATTTTACCACCGTTACATATAAAGTTGGGGCTCATGAAGAATTTCGTAAAAGCGTTAGATAAAACGAGCAAAGCTTTCACTTATCTTCGAGAAAAGTTTCCGCAAATTAGCGATGCAAAGATAAAGGAAGGTATCTTTGTAGGACCTCAGATTAGGAAAGTTATTGCAGACAAACAATTCGAGAACTTGTTACATGGTAGTGAACTTCGCGCATGGATGGCATTCAAATCGATCGTCGATAACTTTCTGGGAAATCACAAATCTGTCGACTATGTGCATATTGTTAAGCAGTGCATAGATGCATACAGAATTATGGGCTGTAACATGTCCCTCAAAATCCATTTGCTCGATTCGCATCTTGACTTTTTCCCTGACAACCTTGGCGAAGTCAGCGATGAACATGGAGAACGATTCCATCAAGATATCGCCGTAATGGAGTCACGTTATCAAGGACGGTGGAGTGTGACCATGCTTGCCGATTATTGTTGGATGCTTCATCGCGATGTACCACATGCCATTCACCGACGAAAGTCGACTGCAAAGAAATTCAAGCCTACATAACTGTTATACTTCTTGTACAAATGATGTAATACTGTATGCGTTGTTAAAAAACTTCAATTGCGTATTTCTAGAGATCCCGACCTGATAGAGAAAAACGGTTTGCAGATTTAAAAACAGCGCATTAAAATTGACCAGAAAAACATAGAAATGTTAGAGAAAGAAAAAAAAAATTTTTTTTTGTTAGCCAGTGTAATTTGTGTCATCTCTCGGTTAAAATAGGTCTCCAAATAAATGCCTCTAAAACTAAAGCTATGAACTTTTCTAACGAGACCTTTGATATCATCTTGAACGGGGAAAAACTACAGAAAGTTGAAAGTTTCAATTATTTAGGCAGTAAAATGACTCAGGATGGTGACACAACAAGAGAAATCCATACTAGAATTGCTTTGGCAGCTAGCGCCTTCAATAGATTATCTAACATTTGGAAATTACGATCATTGAATATACATACCAAGCTTCGTCTGTTTAATTCAAATGTTATCGCAGTGTTAACATACGGCTGTGAGAGTTGGAAAATAACAAAATCATTGGAGAACAAGCTGAATACATTCGAGAACAAATGTCTTAGAAAACTTATGAACATCAGTTGGAAAGAATTCAAGACTAATCGACAAATAAGAGAAGACTCTAGGCAGAAATATGTCTCCGACTATATAAGGAAAAGACGATGGTCATATATCGGTCATGTCCTACGAATGCAAAACAACAGAATACCACTACAGGCGCTCACTTGGGTTCCTGAGGGTAAGAGGAAAAAAGGAAGACCAAAAGAAACACTCAGAAGAACAATAATAAGAGAAGGAAGAACGTTGGGCCTAAATAATGTGCAGGAACTAAGAGGAGTGGCGTCACAACGAACAACCTGGAGAGCACTGGTTTCTGCCTTATGCGCCGTGTTTGGTGCTTAAAGAATTTATTATTATTATTATTATTATTAATGAATATATTCTATGAACCAGCATGGAATGGTTAGCGAATGCAACCACTGAATAAAAGGTATTGTTTAGTTAAGACGAAGTTAGACTTACTTCTTGAACACAAGTTGGAAGTTACATTGTTGACATTTGACTATCGGAAACAGAGTACTTCATTCTTACGATCACATAGCCACACACCAACACAGACGAGTCTACAACAACTACCTGGATTTATTACACATCTCTTCTGTAACCACCACCTCTGGCGATAGCCAGTTTACAACAGAAGCACCTCATTTCTTCACCCTGTCACAAAACGACTTTACAACAGAAGTCCTACATTTTTCCTCACCCTGTCACAGTACCCTTTATTGGTGCCAGTGACCAACTCGTCTCCGTTGGTGCACCCGGACTACAATGGAAATGAACCAGCCGCAGCTGGAGCACCAGTGTTACCATTAGATTACTGGGGACAATGAAGATAGAGATGTATATATACCCTTCAAAAGAAGTTAAGGACCATTTTTATTAAGGGTGCAAAGTGAAATGAAAATGAACAATAAAAACACAGCACATCAAAATATAACATGACAAGCTTATCAGTGACAATCAACACTATTTTCATGCAAGCCTCTGAGCGACATTTCGGACAGTAAGACCTTCCTGCAACCACGCAATGGCTCTTCCTTTATCCACAACACTCAGCTTTCGTCGTTGAGGCATATTGTTAAGCAATGGTTATGCAGCACTTGTGTTGCTTATAAAGACAATTTTGTGAGTACAGCTCAAGACCAACACTATAGTCTCTCACATACATCACGCATTTTTGGAATAGCAGGTATTTTTTTCATGCTCAGACATCATTAAAAACACCCACATTTTGGCGTCTGTCGCAAAATTGGTTTCAAGTCATTGCAAATGGGTTCAGTTAGATTTATAAACCCATCTACGATCGAGTGACCGCTTTCAAAATGGCGGCGTATCAGCGAAATGTATATCGGACAGAGGAAATCGCCAACGATAAATAAAAACAGGACGGAATCCGTATGAAAAGGATTTTACATTTCAGTACAGGGAAGGATGGTGTATAACTGCATATAAGATGGAACGGTAGGAAGTTCTCATTTACGGAGATATATGCGTATTTCGGCTGCCCACAGTTACGCTAAAAGCATGTAAACCCACGTCTGTTCTAAATATTAAAATCAACAAATAACAGTTTGGGAAATTACATGGATAGGAAGATAGAGTTTTATCAGCTGTATAAAACTAGATAAGATGGAACTATATGGATATTATATATGCCGAGAATGATAAAGGCAAAATTTCAGTCGACGCACAGTTCGGCCAAAATCACTGTTCGGGAAGGATTTTTCAGGCTTAGGTTTAAGCTGTGACGTCGGTACTCTCCGATACGTCCGCGCTATACGTATTTAAAGCGTATCGGTAAACTGAGCTACAGACAACGAAAGAGGGTTCAGACAGACTGGAGGCAGAGTTTCGCCACGACCCATGAATTGTGAGCGGATCGCCAGAAACATTTTTAAGTCCAGTATCTGAAGTCTGAGGGTAAGCGAAATTATGATAACTACCGTGTATAATATTTGTTATTTCAGGTTCATACAGAATTCACAAAATATGCCTGTATAATATTCATTGATATAACGTATTATTATTTTAATATGATTTATTCATGTGCATTATGGATGAGTGTTGCTTGTACAAAAAGTAATCACAAATAGCCCCACGGCCTAATGAAGTTATATTTATCATATTGCTTTATCGCTTACGAAGATAAAGGCAGTCCCATGGCAGAGATTGTCATAGGGAAATGAAGTGTTAGAAACTTCATCATGGAAGATCCCAGTTTACGAGGTTAAGGTGACTAGTCCCCTTCCTCGCTGCCTTTGCCTTCCCTAGTTCGAGCGCACAACTTCGTACCCATTTACAGCTAGTAAACTGGAGTGTTCTACAGCCAGTTTCAGTAGAAAGCAACCTGATCACGTGGTCACTCACTTTCTTTATTTATGTATTACTTTTGTGTAGATGCTAAGGATAGCATCAGTATTTGAAGTCGTACTTGATATGATTTGGAAGGATCAAGTTATAGAATATGAAGGGATGTATAGGAGCGGAATAAACCAGATGATGTTTATTACTGATATGTTAATATTAATTCTATATCATTGAACTGATGTTACTTGCTATGACTGTATAACTTTGACACCTGATGACTGACTTGTCTGACTTATGTGCTAGTCAGTTACACTTAATTGAAATGTTAATATTAATGCTATATCACTGAAATGATGTCCTTACTTACTATGATTGTATAACGGTGACATCTGATGACTGACTGGTCTGACATCTGTGCTAGTCAACTACAAGTCTAGCCAGATACTAGCCAAGGCTGATATGTTGCAGGTTCCATGAAATAACTCAAACCAGACTGTCCAGTATCAGAAGCCGGTGTAGTTCATCCGAGGCAATCCCACCAAAGTGCAGGACCCTAAAGAGTGAACTTCAACTGGTCATTGGCATCCCTACTGTTGGGCCTATCAAGTTGGAAAGATAAGTGTCCTGTTTGACACTGACCACCTATACATGTGAAACAGCCAATAGTTGAAAACAATAAGTAACCATACAGAAACTCAGTCAACTGATGACAGTTATCCTTAAATTCAAAGGACTAATAACAGTGATTTCAGTAACTTTATTATTTTAGATCTTGAAGTCTAAACAGACAATAATAGTAATTGTGTGAATACTTATATATATATATATATATATATATATATATATATAATATATATATATATATAATATATATATATATATATATATATATATATATATAATATATATATATATATATATATATATATATATATATATATATATATATACACATATATATATATATATAAAATATATATATATATATATATATATATATATGTGTATGCTCTTTTCCAACTAGCAGAAATAGAATATTAGTGTAATTATTAAACTGTTTTAACTGTACCTGAGGATTTATTCACTTCTTCCATTTTGTGGGTTCAGTGAACGTACATTTTACTTATCCCCTAGAATAAAGTAATCATAAGATAGTCACAGGGAGGAGACACCTTAAATTCTGGTACTACTTCTTACCAACTGGGCCAGGGTTTTCACAGTCTGACTATTGTTATGATAACAATATACCAGTGCTTATTTCGAAGACTGGGGTATTACTTGTAAGGTCAGAACTCTTTACTGGCTTACTCTTACATAATAAATAATTTTAAATAACCTCCCGCTACAGCGTCTCAGAAGCATTTTTTCAGCGTGCTTGCTGAGCTGAACACTAGTGATAAAAGTTATATTTTTATCTTTTGGTTGAAGAAGGTGAAGCGTGTTTTAGGACAGTCACTCACAGTAGCGTACACACCAAGTCATGGAATGGTGTAACTTCTGATGATTTTTTTAATCATGGTTTATTACAATTATAACATCACGTAGATCTAGACGAATACAGTTACATCGAAACAGGAATCTTCATAATGTAGTTAACACACCATACGGCCCTTACACATCCTGGCCTACAAAATCTCTACTCCACATCAGTGCACAAATACTGCATCTACGGCAGTTATATAATAGTCATGGCCTACAAAATCTCTACTCCACATCAGTGCACAAAGACTGCATCTACGGCAGTTATATAATAATCATGGCCTCTCTAAAGATAGCAAACGGCTCACATCATCGCCGTGCTACTGCATAAATAGCATCCTCAAGATACTCTCCTGTGCTATAAGATATAATGCTGGATCCGTAAATATGGCCTCCTCACAGATAGCAAACGGCTCGCATCATCGCCGTGCTACTGCATAAATATTGTATCCTCCAGATACTCCTCCTGCGCTATAAGATATAATAATGGATCCGTAACTATGGCCTCCTCACAGATAGCAAACGGCTCACATCATCGCCGTGCTACTGCATAAATATTGTATCCTCCAGATACTCCTCACATCAGCGCTGTATTAATAATAATGGATCCTTCTCAAAGATAGCAAACGGGCATCCTCGCCGTGCTACACTCACATAAGCGCTATCATAATCTAATGAGTCCTACCAGCAATTTCTCACTCGACTCCATCCCCGGCAGTCTGCAATAATCTCGCCTTTACTCATTTTTAGCGCTATTATATGACATGTGTAAGTTAATGGATCCTTATCAAAATATTCACAATACTGCTCACCCAGCAGTCTGCACTAATCTCACCTATCAACATGTCTTCACATAACACAATTATCCTCTCTAAGGAAATAATGGCCTTACATAAATCATGGCCTCTTATATTCAGCACTGTACAGGCTTACCATCAAGAACACACACTATGGGGCGACCTCTCCAGATCGATGCCCAAAACTCACTGCCCACGGGAATACACATCCTCCCCCTAAAACAGCTACGAGACCCGGCTGTTAAAAAACACCGTTCAGTCTCACTACTTGCACGGGCTAGCCACAAATAGCTAAACACCCGTATCTCAAAACAGTTCGGAGTGAACAAACCTCCACAATTGAACTGACTAGCGTTCACACGCTTTGTAACCTTACTTCTACTATTACAATTTAACATAACATTAAAGACAATCACGTCTTCAAGCAATGACAACCCATAATCTAATCTGCTCACCTAATATTTTCCAGATCACGTCCCCTTCCATTAAAATTACTGGTAACAGTTTGCCACACCGTCCGGGAAAAAATGATTTATCATTTTTTAGAAAATTTAAGATCCAAAAATTTAAAGGTTAATGAAATTATATGAAATACGTACAAAAATAAACTCCCAAAAATTTAACTGTCAATGAAGTTATGTCAAATATCTCTTTAATTAATTCCCAAAAATTTAAAAAATTAATGAAGTTCTATCAATTACCTACAAAAATATACCTATGACAAGAAAACATAGCACATCTACAAAAATATCATCAATAAATGTAAGATAACGACTAAATCATCCAACATACTCATTCAAACATACCAAAATAAAAATTAATCTAATACAAACGCAAATTAAGTATACATAGTACAAACTAAACAGAAAATAAACTATCGTAAGCGAAAAGACAAAATATGAAATGGAAATATGATAAGCATCAAATAGAATCATAAGATGACATTGAAGACAACAATTCCATACATGTAAAACAAATAGAACTATAAGAACCAATTACATTACCTAAAGTCATATAATTAATTTAACACTACAAAGAATGAAAGTATAAATAGCGTAACACGAAAAAAAAAGTATACAAGAAGTATGAATTACATCAAAGATGAAACACGGAAGCATAAACAAAATATCAGACAATATTGAAAAGACAACAGCAAAGATGTAAAGAAATGACGAATAGTCAACAAAGAGAGATGACAGTAAAGATGCAAATGTAAAGAAAGTTGGTAACAACACCTAACAATAACTATCTAAATGTAACAACGTATTGTAAAATACAAAAATGCTAAAGTATATTTATATACTAACACAAAAAAGAAAGTTAATGACAAGCACAGCATAATAAGTAATTTAACTAAATTATAAACTTATACATAACTAAAAATAAATTACATCAAATATCACCCAAAAAAAAAAAAAATTATTAACGATAACACACGTTCCGCATTGACGCATAGTCAAGCGCTAACAACCAAAAAATACATCCAAACATCACAACATTTTCAAAGAATTAATGTCACTACATAATAGTAACCTTAACATACAATCTAGCGCTGGCGCAGAAAAAAAATATCACAATGTCCAAAACACATTTTTTCAAAAAAATTACAATACAAAAAATGTTTCTTAACGCTAGGTTAAATAAAAATAGTATTTTTATTTCTAAGTAATATGTAGGTATAATTAATAACTAACAATTAAATTAGCTGAGTAACATAAAAATAATCTTATCTTTAAACAGACATACATGAAAAACGTGTAAGTTTTTTTTTTCTTCTTTTTAAAAAAAAAATACATCACAGAAACGTTACATGGGCTAACACACTGTTGAACTGCTTACGAAGTTATAAATATATAAGTGTAATATTATTTATCTTAACTATGTATTATAATCAGATATCTAAATTCTTTAAATGAACAATAGTATCAGCCGTCGCTGTTAATTCTACCCACTTAATTTAATACGAAATTTAAGTTAATTCTAGCTGACAAAAAATCGAATCGTTTAAATTATCAAATGTCATAATTGAGAAAAAATGGAAACCAAGTTTCAGAATACGTCCTTAACTTCAACGCAAAATCATTAATAATACATACAAGTTATGTTTAAAATTACCTTTCACTAAACAATTAATTCAAATAATCTGTATATAAATATGTTAATTAAACATGGTATCAAACCCATGATGAAAAACAAAACCAAAATTTTAAGTAGTGCATAAAAACACTCAGGACTATCTACAGAAATGACTATTACATTGTCTCAGTAAATAAGTTTGTGCATAGAAATTATTTAATGCATAATTAAAATACAGTCATATAAGTAACAACCAACAAATAATTATGGCAATCAAATGTTACAAAGATTACATAATATTTCATTAACAACATATAAAGTTCTATACTAAAGAATACAATAACATTCAGTGTTTGTAAACAGAACAAAAAATAAACAGGACCTTTGAAAAAAAACAAAAAAAAATTCCTTCGAGGTCTTGCGAACATCTCATCAACACGCAAGGTGACATCATGACACGGTGGGTTAACGTACTGTCTAGGCTCGCTTGAATGGACAAATGGTACATAGTGATCTATATCTCTCGCAGGTAATGTCAAATTAGAATGGTGATCCCGCTCGCTGTGAGACAATACAAATGAAAATATCTATTTTAATCCATGGTAAGATTATGAGTGAACACGGAAAATTCACTTTACAATTACCCAAACTCCGTGGTGTAAGGTTGTGGCCCTCCTGCGATGTCAACAACTCTCGTCACATAGCAGACAACATAGACGTCCCAGGGACAACCTGACCTATAATTCACAGCTGTCAGTGCGGTAGGCTGAAAAAAATTTACTACCTTCACAAGACCGAGATGATCTCTCAAACCTATCAGCATGACAAGCAAAAGCATTTAAGAACCTATTACCGTTCCTATTACTCTGATTGCTAATAATCTTGCTCTTATATGGAGCACAGTTAACCTGGTTGCAATCTGTATAATTTCTTTTGAGAGCATTGTTATTTGCTCTATTAACACCGTTGTACTGATTTAAATCCCAGTTACAATAGTTATTCTTAATACTTCTTCCCAGATAACAATGTCCATCAGATAGAACTGGCTTTTTAGCAGGAAAATTATTACTAGACTGATGAACTTTCATATAATTACTTCTGCTATAGTTTTCTAAACTTTTAGAATCACAATGTTGAGATCTGTCACATTTTTTCTTGTTTTTAGGAGAAGAAACGTTACCGTAGGATGAACTCCCTTGGTACTTTATAACCTTAGGGTTATGTCTCCTATCAAAATTATTTTTTTCTTTGCTTGTGGCAATGTGTTTAAAAAATGAGTCACACTGCCTTGACTGGGTATGACTAGAAGGTTTGACAATCTCTTTATTTTTTTTCACAACATTTGTTTCCTTTATGGAACAAGCAGTAGTATGTTTGTTACTTGTAACCAACTTATCAGATCTGTCAATAAATATGCGGTTGGTTTTTAACACACTGACTTGAGATTTAGCACTGTTTCTTTCCTTATCTACAGGACTGCCTATTACTGTAGAATTCTCTTTGTTGGACTGTCGCCAAGAAACAATATTATTGGAAATATCATTGGTAGTGCGCTGAAAGTTATATCTTCCCCGAAAAGATACACGTCCACTATTCTCGACCTTAGAATGTGCAAAAAGTGTCTGAGGCTGACTTTTTGCTTTTGTGGTCTGATGATACGAAACTTTCTGTCTATCCCTGTCACCATTGACAGAAGACCACGTATTGCTATTCAAGACTACGTCAAGCAGACCATATATTCTTCTTCTTGCTTCTGCAATCTCAATGTCTCTAAGTGCAATCTGTTCACTTAATCTCTTGCTTAAACTCTCAGCTTTTAAGACCTTGCAGCTTTCCTCTGCTAACAAATTTTCAATCTTAATCAATTTGTCTTTCTCCCTCATTAACTCTTTCACTCTCTCTTTATCAACCCTCTCAATCTCAATATCATGACTATTCGTAAGCCTATCAACCTTCTCTAGGGATATAGTATCCTTTTCTTTAATTTGGCGACCACAAATCACATCGTCACTTAACAGATCAATAAGTGTTTCATTACACAACTTCTCATATTTCTTAATCTGAACTTCTAATTTTCCACCAATCTCCGTCTTCTCTTGAACTTTTTGAGTCAGATTTCTAACTTCGCCATTTTTTTTCCCAATCTGAGCTTCCATCTCTTTAATTTTGCCTAATGCCGAGTCTAATTTTGCTCGAACACAAGCAAGCTCAGAATTTGATTTACATAAATCACCTGTAAGTTTAGTCACTTTTTTCTGTAGCTTATTCACTTCAGTAGTACTTTTTAAGCAACTTTCCCTTTGCTCATGTGTACTCTGTTTTATGTCTCCTATTTGCTTCTCATCCTTTAACTCTTCTTTCTGGTCACTATGCATGTCGTCGCGCCATAACGTACGCATAATCTTCAATATTTCATCACGTTTGTTACCAATATGCTTGTCCAAAAACAGACGAAGGTCCAAAACTAACAACCTCGCTAGATCCTTAGCCATACTCACATGAGGAATTGACTGAAATCTCTCATCAGCAAACTCTCTTAGAGCTCTTGATGCACAGACCAAAAACCTGTCCATAACATGTGACTCAAGCTCTGGGCCTTCTAATCCCTGATAATCTGTTCCCTCTTGAAACAGATACTCTAATACAGGTCTCATATCCTCTGGATCTGTATCACAATCCATTGTGACTTGTTTACTTAGTCAACCATATATGTCTTAATTAAACTTTCATTATACCAAATCAAGTATCTTTTTAAGAAAATGCAATTATTTCTCAATCACTGCATCATCAATTCCTGTACATAGCCATACATTATTCATGCATCATCATATTCCATAATTAATCGATATAATTATCGACAACAACAACAATAGTTATTAATAGAATAGGATAGTGAAGATTGAGGCTTGTTGACATGGACAGAAGTGGCAACATCTACACACAACAAAACCACTTAACTGAAGGTAATCCTGACCCTTTCGCTAACACACTGGATATCACAAAGTTCTGACGTTAAAACTACTCCACTGCAGAAAGGTAGAAGGACTAAGCTCTCTTGTCTTCAGATCTCTGCCACTGCACAGTATGTCCTCAACAATGCATCAGACGACAGGAACCGATCACAGCAACCCCGCAATCACTTGAGGTATACGTGCAGACGAACTCTCCAACATACTGCACCTATAGTTGAATCTGCATATGGAAAGACTGGAACAAGCACTGTAACAATTATGGCATCAATGTCGCTATCAGATAACAGCTGTTTGATATCGAAACCAACTGATAAAGTTAGTTTAGTTGCTACAACACGCCAAGATATGAGGATGGATATGCGCAGTCAGCTGATACCTGTGTACAGTTGAATTAAGCCACGCCCACACAGAGCAAAACATAACACAGTTCAGTGTTCCCACTTGTAATGACTGGTCCAGAATCTGACCTAATTTACCCTCTTGTCACGCGAATGTAATGTGGGTGTTACGACCCGTTGGTTTGGTCCACCACTGATAAAAGTTATATTTTTATCTTTTGGTTGAAGAAGGTGAAGCGTGTTTTAGGACAGTCACTCACAGTAGCGTACACACCAAGTCATGGAATGGTGTAACGTCTGATGATTTTTTAAATCATGGTTTATTACAATTATAACATCACGTAGATCTAGACGAATACAGTTACATCGAAACAGGAATCTTCATAATGTAGTTAACACACCATACGGCCCTTACACATCCTGGCCTACAAAATCTCTACTCCACATCAGTGCACAAATACTGCATCTACGGCAGTTATATAATAGTCATGGCCTACAAAATCTCTACTCCACATCAGTGCACAAAGACTGCATCTACGGCAGTTATATAATAATCATGGCCTCTCTAAAGATAGCAAACGGCTCACATCATCGCCGTGCTACTGCATAAATAGTATCCTCAAGATACTCTCCTGTGCTATAAGATATAATGCTGGATCCGTAAATATGGCCTCCTCACAGATAGCAAACGGCTCGCATCATCGCCGTGCTACTGCATAAATATTGTATCCTCCAGATACTCCTCCTGCGCTATAAGATATAATAATGGATCCGTAACTATGGCCTCCTCACAGATAGCAAACGGCTCACATCATCGCCGTGCTACTGCATAAATATTGTATCCTCCAGATACTCCTCACATCAGCGCTGTATTAATAATAATGGATCCTTCTCAAAGATAGCAAACGGGCATCCTCGCCGTGCTACACTCACATAAGCGCTATCATAATCTAATGAGTCCTACCAGAAATTTCTCACTCGACTCCATCCCCGGCAGTCTGCAATAATCTCGCCTTTACTCATTTTTAGCGCTATTATATGACATGTGTAAGTTAATGGATCCTTATCAAAATATTCACAATACTGCTCACCCAGCAGTCTGCACTAATCTCACCTATCAACATGTCTTCACATAACACAATTATCCTCTCTAAGGAAATAATGGCCTTACATAAATCATGGCCTCTTATATTCAGCACTGTACAGGCTTACCATCAAGAACACACACTATGGGGCGACCTCTCCAGATCGATGCCCAAAACTCACTGCCCACGGGAATACACATCCTCCCCCTAAAACAGCTACGAGACCCGGCTGTTAAAAAACACCGTTCAGTCTCACTACTTGCACGGGCTAGCCACAAATAGCTAAACACCCGTATCTCAAAACAGTTCGGAGTGAACAAACCTCCACAATTGAACTGACTAGCGTTCACACGCTTTGTAACCTTACTTCTACTATTACAATTTAACATAACATTAAAGACAATCACGTCTTCAAGCAATGACAACCCATAATCTAATCTGCTCACCTAATATTTTCCAGATCACGTCCCCTTCCATTAAAATTACTGGTAACAACTAGCCACACGGTATGCTGGTGGCCCATGCAGCACGTGTTGAATGTTTGTCGTTCGAGAAAAATCAATGTCAGATTAATTGCTTATGAAATATAATTTTTATAATTTTTATTATTTTTGGGTCATTTTCACCTACTGGTCCTTAACTTCTTTTGAAGGGTATATATAGGAAGATATTTATTTGTTTGTATACTCGTTATGTTTGGAAATATTTGGTAATAATATTTTGAGTCTGAGATTAGAACTTTAGTCAAAGGGCGAATACTCATTGTTTGCTTCGATTGAAAGTAAATATATAGTCGCCCCACTTGAATATAGTTGAAAGGTTAACATTAGCGCATGCCCAATGAGACAGTCAGTCGTCGTTGGCGCTTCCGTGAGGATGGACGGATCTTGAAGGCTGTCGGACAAATGAGCTTCCGAAGTTTTTCGTCATTGTGATTGATTCTGGGAAAGAGAGGAGTTTTCTCTCAGTATACTATGATGGTTGATACTTCTCCCAGAATATATATGTTAGTGTGCTAGTTATTAGTATTTTTTGAACTGAAGGTAAAGAAGGAA
Organism: Oreohelix idahoensis; assembly: GCA_024509875.1. NCBI lineage: Eukaryota > Metazoa > Mollusca > Gastropoda > Stylommatophora > Oreohelicidae > Oreohelix > Oreohelix idahoensis. The sequence continues at coordinate 43,267 of JAMPIV010011371.1, forward strand.
CATTTTCTAAAACTTTACCTAGGCCTAACGACGCCATAGATGTTATATCATCTCTCTATTTAGATGAACAAATGAACGGAACTTTCATTTGTAGTGAGGATATCTTATGGATGAACGTCGCTCACTGGGACCGGCGCCATTTTGAATCCCACTGTTGGTCTATTTGAATTGTCAGTCAGAGAACGGAGATATCTTATTACCTGATGGTGATACCAAGACCTACGTTGTATTGAAGTCTACTCTTTGTTATTTGAGATTGTCATCCTTAAAAGAAAGACCCTGTTGAAGTTAAAGCCTAAAAGACTTAGCCTGAAAGACATAGTCAGCAGAGGGTCTGTGAGGGAGCAATGTGATGACCATTATTATTGTTAACTCAAACTGATGCTACTAGTCAGTGGAGGTATGAGACGATAGACTATCATAACTATATATTTGCTCCTATCGTCCGATTATATTTACATACTATGAGATTGCCAAATTGCTGTTGCCACCCATTTGTCAAGTATCCAATGATTTGTTGTGTCAACCTGTTCCAATGACTGTCAACCGTGCTGTCAGAGTGTGTATCATTAAACTGTCTAAAACGTCTACAGTAGTTCCAGTTATCATTGACTTCCAGCCGTGAGGGTATGAGTGCATTATTACCAACTTGTCAACTCTACAGAACCATTTATGCATTCGCGTATTGACACTCATACTAACACTCATTGTCAACAATACATTCTTGTCGGGGCCTCATTACGTTCCGGGACAAGGTGACCTATATTACCAACACTGTGCCGGGTTTAAGTTGACCACTTAATCTCATCAAGCCCTTATTAACGTGGTGACCTAAAAAAGGAGCGTTATCAACCAGTTGGTATTGTTGCAACAGCAGAACCAACAACTACAGCAACAGCTTCTGCTTCAGACACAGCAAGCAGCATCGCAACAACCCCTGCCGGACTCTGATAATATTCATACTGCTACTTTGAAGAACATAACGGACACTTTGTGCAATGTTACTCAGTCCGCACATTTTCAGAAAATTGCTTCTATTGTTACAACTTTTGATGGGGACCCCTTGCGGTTTAAGAAGTGGTTAGTGGACATAGAGAAGTACGTCTCACTTATACCTACAGCTACAGATGAAGACCGTAAAAGGGTCGCATTTTTGTCGTCTCAGTCTCTAGTTACCGACTTCCTTCGACGAAGATTCAAGGACTTCCCTATGGAGACCTTCCCCTCCCCGAGGAAAGTGTTAATCCAGCGTTATTCTCCAGTGACCGATTGTCAGCACGCTTGGATTCTTCTCCGGCGCATTCATCAGGAGAGGCACGAACCTGTGCAATGTTATGGTGACCGGTTGCTCAATCTTTCTGAGGATGCTTTCTTGGAAGATTCTATGCCTTCAGCTGATCTAGCCAAACATCTTGTTGGCATCTTCATTGACGGTCTCTCTACAGACTCGCTCAAACTTCATCTAATTCGAAAAAATCCTCAATCCATCAATGAAGCCATACAGTTAGCAGTAACCGAAGAGAATGTGAAGAAAGGTTTAAACAGCGTTTGGGACGTGACCCTCGAGTAGAACCCCAAGAAGAACATGAACCGATGGACGTGAGTCATTATCGCTACAGTTGGCAAGGCCTACCTGCACAACAACGACCTGTTGCTCCTCCGTCAGGGACCCATTCAAGTTATCAACATCGATCGCGACATCATCGTAGTGGACAGGCACCTCTGATACATCAGGTATCTAAGATTACTTGCTTCACCTGTGGTCAGCCTAATCATATATCTAGGAACTGTGTACACCGACAACAGCATCTTGTATGGCCACAAGCTAACACCCAGCCACAACCACGGAATCTACAGCACAGTCAGGGACAACCTCACCAACCTTCCTGGCCTCCATTCACAGCCATGCCACCTCGTCGGAGACCTTCACACTCTTTTTCCCGTGGACAATCCCAACCCAGACCTCTTATGGACCAGGGAAACTACTGGAACACCCGTTAGCAATGACAGTACCGGGTGCATTCAACAATTCCAAACGACCACCTTGTAGAGATAGGTCCTTTTATAGAAGAACAACATTTGCTTCTCCGCATGTTTATTTTTCTTCTCTGCCGTCTTCCTCTCCTGTTTCTTATGTCTCTCCTCCACATGTAATTCCTGATCCTTCCTCATGCCTTATTTCCATAGCTAAGAAAAGCTACCGTGCGCTCATTGATACTGGAGCCACAGTAAGCCTTATTCGCGAGCAGTTATTTCGACAGCTTCGTAGGCACGTTAGTTTTATTCCCTCTTCTACTCCGCTGGCCTCCGTTACTGGCCAACCTCTTCGTTCTCTTGGCACCGCAGTCATACGCCTTCAGATTGGCTCCCAGTTGGTTGAACATCCGTTCATAGTAACAGGAGGTATGACTCGGAACTTCATTATCGGTCGTGACTTTCTTCTCAGTCATAACGCCCGAATCTATTTTGATTTAAAGCAGATCCGCATCAATGGTGAATACATCCCTCTCCAGGATGATATTCACATTGCTTCCCTGGTGCGTATTACTGCTCCTGTAACTTTAAAACCTCATGCTCTAACTATCGTTACTGGTCGGGTCAAACGATCCGATTATGTCTCTTCTGGCGACACTGTCCATGTAGAACCATTACCTGATACCGACATAAGTGATGACCCTTGCATCAATGTAGTGGACGGTATTGTTCAGGTATCTACGAAGCGTGATTTCCCTTTGATGCTCCTTAATGCCTCTGGAAAACCTACCACTATTCAGAGAGGCACTGTGGTTGCACAGTTGGCATTACATTCCTTGCCTCAGCATGCCTCTACTCCTCCTCCCACTTGCCGTCCCTCTACTGCTCCTTCACATTTAATGGGAGGAATAAATCTTCCTCTCCGGTATCCCACCACCGTTGGTGCAGTTACAAATGCGCGTTTACCACATTGTAACTTCCCTCCCCAGCACCAATCACTTTCCTCTCCGGCTACACCCCCTCATTTTGGCGACAGGAAGGATTATCTCCGTCTACCTCCTCCTCAGCCTCTCTTTCCACACCTTTCACCTCCTCCTGCTTCCCCCTCGCCTATTCCCCCTACACGACTTGCTATGTTGATGGAGCAATTGACAACTGACTCCCCACATGCTACTTGCATCCGTCAGTTTGTCAAGAAACATCAAGATATTTTCGCTCTTTCAGATATGGAGCTGAAACAAACATCTACTGTAACCATGGACCTTCACACCACCACTGAAGAGCCTGTTTCTCTTAAGCCCTACCGCACTCCATTACATAATAGGGAGATTGTGGAAAAGTCAATTGCGGCTATGCTTGCCGCAGGCATCATAGAGAGATCTCGGTCCTCCTGGTCTTCCCCTATTGTAATTGTTACCAAGAAGGATGGATCACATCGCTTCTGTTGTGATTATCGGGCCTTGAATGCCATTACCAAGACCATCTCGTACCCTCTTCCTCGAGTTGATGATAACTTGGCTACCATTGGCAAGTCTAAGTGGTTCACTACCCTCGACGCCCGATCTGGGTTTTGGTGTATACCAATGTGCCCAGAAGCGAAAATTAAGTCCTCTTACTGTACACACATAGGGAGTTATGCGTGGAACGTCATGCCTTTCGGCCTTAAGGGCAGCCCTGCTACGTACATGTCCCTTATGGACGAAGTTTTGAAGGGCATGCAATCTTTTGCTTTGGCCTACGTTGACGATATCCTGGTTCACACTCCGGGATCCCTTGAGGACCACTTACTTCATGTAGAAAAAGTGTTTACACGTTTGAGGGCACATAATGTTATGCTCAAACTGAGCAAATGTGCATTCCTCCAGACTGAAGCTAAATACCTTGGCTTTATCATTAATCAAGATGGCGTCCGACCGGACGATACCAAGGTCCAAGCCATTCGTGACATGCCTCCTCCTACCTCTGTCCGCCATGTCCGTGGTTTCTTGGGCAGTTGTTCTTATTATCGGAAGCATATTGTCAATTTCTCTAGAGCTGCTGAGCCTCTTATTGCTCTCACAAAAAAGTATGCTCGTTTTCGTTGGACAGATGCTTGCCAACAAGCTTTTGACTATCTTAAGTCTGCCCTTACCAAAATTCCTCGTTTGGCCTATCCAGACATCCGACGTCCTATGATTTTGTATACGGACGCTTCCAATCGGGACGTTGGTGCTTGTCTTGTACAGACCAACTTATCGGATGCTCCTCCGATTATTCCCAATGTGCCAAATGAGTTACCTATTGCGTTCCTCTCGCACGCACTCAGTCGGTCTCAACAACGATGGACCGTTACTGAAAAAGAAGCCTTTGCACTTTATTATGCATTGCAAAAGTTAGACTTCTATCTTAGGGGTACTAAAGTTCTTATTCGAACTGACCATAAGCCGCTCCTTACTTGGTTATCCAAGACTTCAGAACAACCCCGCAAGCTCCAGACCTGGGCTCTGAATCTTCAGAGTTATGATGCTTCAATAGAGCATATCCCAGGGGAATATAACACCAATGCTGATCTCCTATCACGGGTCCCGTACAATGCTTGTACTGATAGCTGTCCTTCTTCTTTATCGGATCCCAAGGCATCATCAGATCTTGATGATAATGCTAAGGAGATATTGGTTATAAATTCCAATCAAACCCATCCTGTATTTTCTCATCCCGATACTATGGATACTAGCTCTCCAGAGGAGCTCCTCTCCTCGTCTTTCACGGCGAAAGAACAACTTCAGAATCCTGTACTTCTGAAGGTTCGCACTCAGTTACTACGTGATCCAAAATCGATCCCTAATTACACTATCCTTACTTCTGATGACATTCTCTACTGGATTAATCCTAAACAGCCACATCGTCTTTTGACTTGTATTCCTCGCCATCTTGTCTCTCGGGTCCTCCATGCGTTCCATGATTCTAATGGCCACATGGGAAGAGATGAAACACGCGATATTGTTGTGGTGAGATAATAATTTTGGTGTGTATACAGAAGACCTTACTTGCAACCACATTTCGATCTCAATCAGACTTATTCTTGAGTAATGAATAATAGCTTCGTTAAGTGTCTAGGGTTATGATAGTGATGAAGTGTACGTATAACAACCAACTGACATATACACAATTGCTTTAATAATTTCCACAATTTACAGCACTTTGACAATCACAAACACATAACACTCTAAAAGACTATCTTATTAAGTCAAGGGTTAAGTTTTTTAAAAAATGTATTAATGATCTTTCAATATCTTTCCTGATTCTATTGTATTTGTGAATCAGGCATCACAATAAAAATGTAATCACAATATTTATATACAAGTATTTATACACTGGATATTTATCCAGTCATAGACTGTTATAGCAATATGAGTGTGGTGTTGTTGTGTAATATTATGAGGTAATATTGTCATTAATAGCTAGACTGTTGGTTGTCATCATGACTTCATGTGTTTGTTACTGGTGGAAATCTTATTGAGGGATTCACAGATTGTTTCTTTAAAATTTCTGTCCCCTTTTATATAATATGTTCAGTTCAGGGTTATTTGATTCAAGGTTGGGTCTTTTCGTGCTGACAAGCTCTTATCTCATAATGCAGTTGCAGGAAACCTGTATCCTCTGCTCGCTTGCTTCTCAGTTTGATAATAGGATAGGCAATGGCCGCTATCTTGTGCTGGGAGTCTGCTGCCAACGTTCTGGATCACGCAGTACTCAGACCGGACGATGCAATATCACCATCTATACCACGGTCCCTGAAAGTGAAGGTTATGCATCCTTCTTACTAACTAGTATATAATACTATTCCACACAGAAGTACATGACAGTACAAACAAACATAAAGTTCAGCGCTTTAGGCCAACTGCTAGCTTTTCATGTGACAATATACACCAGCATTCCTCTCCCTAATGGTTACAACGCCTCTGCAATTCCAGCTGTAATCCCTTCCATACAATAGGATAGGTGTTATGTTACTATATGGCAATCCAATATATATATATAGGCAGTTATACTCCTCTCTGACAATCTTTTACATGGTAGAGCAATATCTAGGCTTTGCCTCATGTTTGCTACTGAACTGCACATATACAGACATAATCTATCATTTCACATTCAATTTTCAATAAAAATACAGATCAAAAATGTCTAGCTTACCACAATTCGTAAGGAAAACACACTAAAGATGACTGACACAGTTTGATCTGCGGTATGTCCAAGCTGTTATCTTATATTTAATTTAGAATAACACTGCTTGCTCTCATCTCTCAAATGTGTAACGATATGGCGTCCCTTCTAAGATTTCTTCTGCCGATATCCAGTATTTTGACCAATCGTTTTGAATATATTCAAAAGAGTACCCAGTCATTACAACATTTTCATTCACTTCTACTCCGTTTCTAGGCATTTATTTGTTATTCATAGGTCACCCAATCCAATTTCTTTTAACTTCAAAGTTCAGCCAATGGCCTCCCACGTAATATCTTAGACTTTCTGTCACTACTATGTTTCACAAAAATCTGGGATTTCCATCCCAAACAGATATGACCAAACATGACAGTATCTCTGTTCTCTATATGTTTTATTACCAATATTTAATTATCTAATGGACTTTTTCCTTACTGATATGGGCTCAGGGTTGCTCACATTGAGCGTCATGACCTCAGTAAGGAATCAGCAACTGGTACAGACAGATACCTTCACATACCTAGGAAGCATAGTAACACCAGACGGTGGGGCAGGCAAAGACATCAACATCAGAATGTGTCGTGAAATATTCTAATCCACATATATAAATTATCAGGTAAATATAAAGCCTAACAAATAAATTCTAATAAAGAAAAGAGCAATGGTAAAATAACAGTGCTGTCACAAAGAATGTACTCGAAATCCCCCTTGTTTTATGCTTCGTCTGCAAATTGTAACGCTTTCACGTTGATAGTAAAAGCCTACTATATTATTACCCGCTTTCTTCAATGAAACGTGTGCTGTATTTCTTGGAAAAACATTTGAGATACGCAAGCTGAACAATGACCTAATTTTAATATTTCATTCATTCCATTTTATACACAGCGTAACTAAAAGACAGATAAAGCAGGATAGAGAGAAGGGAGAGGCAGAAAGCCGAACGCATGCAAAATTAAACACGCGTCTCGCTATTAATACCACCCCAACAAGCGTAACGCGATACACAATTACTACTATCACGCGTGTAAGGCCACATGCACTAACTTTTTCGGACGGACAGTGATAAAAACACTAACCTTCCCAGAGTTAGGTTTTAAAACCACGAAAAACGCTTATTAGAAAAGATAACAATAGATGGGTTTACGTTTGAAAACATTGCAGTACCCAGACAGCACATCTTCGAAACAGGAGGTAGAAGAAATTGCATATTTTGAACGCAGCCACTTAGCTCTTTTAAATTTGTATATTTGGGTTCCTTAGGGCTTGCTGACAAAGAATATGTAAAACGTTACGCAAATAGTCTAGGAATTAACAAGTTATAACCAAAATAAAATAGTGGGGATGCCTGACAGCATGAAATCATTTCTGCTCATAAAATTTTTTTATAACGTGTTTGAAAAAACCTTGCGTACGGAAATAGCCTACCATGTAAACTCCAAATTGATTGGAGCGCAACAAATATAAGACTAAACACGATTGGTCGGACTATAAATACTATCTTTGGTTGTTAGGGGAGACGTAGGAAGGTAAAATTTTTTCAAACACTTGTCGAAACGTGGCTCCATTGGCCAGACTCGCTGATATAATCACTTAGGAGCGTTAGTTCGAGACCACTAGTTCAAATAAGCTTGATAAAGCAACAGTGCGTTGAAGCCAGCTCATATTTTTGCTAAATAAAAGCCTGGAACATAAGCAGATGGGAATTTGTGCTAGTATTTGTGCCAGAATTCATTGCTAGTCAACGTATCTGTGTTTATTCTATGAATTGTGGTAAGCTTGAAACATTCAGTATCTTTTAATGAAAATTGAATGTGAATTGTTAATTTATGCCTGTATATATGTGTAGTTCAGTAGCAAACATGATGTAAAGCCTATAATGCTCCAGCCTGAACAGAAGGTGTCGGAGGAAAGTAAAACGGCATGGAATGGCCAAACAGTACACTGACACCTAGATGATTGACTAGAAAGAAATAATGCTGGAAGTGCAGAGGCGTAGTAACCATTAAGGAGGTTAATACTGGTATAAAGTATTTCAGATGAAGCTGACAGTTGGCCTAACGCTCTGAACTCAATGTTTGTGGTGTATTGTGCTCAGTGTAGAACTAGAGTATCAATTAGTTATGAAGTAGAAGGTACATCCTTCTTGTTTTCAGGGACCGTGGTCTTGATGGTATTGAGCAGCACCTGGTCAGAGCTTTGCTGAATCCAGAGTCGGACAGCATACTCCTTGGTCCATTTAGCTATCAGTGAGGTGTCTCCAGAGCACAGGGGAGAAATCGAGCAGAGGAGTCTTTTCCTGCCGCCATCACGCAAGATAAGCTGATGTGGCCAGCTGAGCTCAAAATTATGTACCCCCATCTTAAAATAACATTGTAACATAAACTTAAGAGGGGAAGTAAATTGTTTTAATATCAGGAACTGAGAACATCTCCAATACTAGTTCCAATAAAGACAAACTATTGAAGTCATGATGACAAATACCAACAGAGCTTGAACAAAACAAAACCAGTATTACCTCATATTACTACTACACAACTGACACACATAGGATACTTTTAATAATATATGTCACTACAATATTCATATTGAGAAATTCTGTACATATAACTTGTAATTAAAATTGATTGTGATTCCTGGTTCCATTTGTATTTGAATCAGGACACATATTCATTCATGACAGCAATGAATACATATTGTTATTTGAAAAGTTATCAGTGACTCCTTTAAGATATCCTTGTAGAGTGTTTTATGTATGTGAGTGTCACAGTGTTGTCAAGTGTGGTGGAATAAATTAAATTGTTTATCTGTCTGTTGTTGTTATGACTTACACTTCATCATACACATACCCTAGACATACAACGTAGTCATCACACTATTCCAGAATAATTCTGACTGAGATATATATATATGTGGCAGCAAGTAAGGTTATCTATAATACACTACTCTTATTAGATATAGATACCTTCACAGCTGATCTCAGTCAGTACACTAAGTCCCCTATAAATATTTATAACATCCCACTTCACCACAGAATGAATAAGGCAAGAACAGCCTTCTTTAGCCTAAATAACACCTGGAAGTCCTCCCAATACAGCACAAGCACAAAATTAAGATTATACCAGAGTTGCGTGCTTTCTGTGCTTCTCTATGGTGCGGAATGCTGGAGAGTCACAGAGAAGGAAATGTCAAAATTGTCCTCTTTTCACACAACATGCCTAAGAAAAATTCACCGAATCTTTTGGCCGAATACCATCACCAACCAAGATCTGCTTACTCGTAGCAAGCAAGAGGACATGCATACCATCATAGCTGGCAGACGCTGGAGCTGGGTTGGTCATGTCCTCAGAAGAGACCCCGATGCCATCACAAGAACAGCTATGCTTTGGACCCCTGAAGGAAAGCGAAAGAGAGGCCGACCAAAAACAACTTGGCGGAGGACTGTGGAGGCTGAGATGCAAAGAATGAACCAGAGTTGGGGCACTGTACGAAGGATGGCCACCGACCGTGCAAAGTGGAATCAATTTGTTGTTGCCCTACAAGACGCCACTTGGCGTGATGGCCACTGACTGCTTTGACGGTCGGTGGTTAAGGATCGAAGAAGAAGAAGAAGAATGGACTTTTTAGATAATTTATTACATATTCCTAGTCCACTAGCCTTCCTGTACACGAATATATGATTTTCAAGGGGCTAAGTGGTGTAGTTAAGAATACGATCTTTTTTCGATGTTAAGTGTTTAATTTCACTACCACCTGTTCAATCCTTTACGACTGTACTATCAGTATAAAATCAGGAGCACACCGTAAAAAAATCAGGTTTCCTAATAAGAATTAACCTGTTTTCAAAACCTAATATCGTATCATTAGTTTTTTTCATCACTGTTTATTTGAAAAATTTAGGCCATGCACACTGCGCGTTGGTTTATTTATTGACACACGGCGAGCTGCTTGCGCTACTGTGTTCCATGGTCCGTCTTCCTCTCTCTCTCTCTTCTTCTAAGCCCGTCTGTCTTTCCGAGGCTAACTTTGTGCGCGATTTTGCACTAGTGTTAGTTTTTAAAATCAAGGTCGTTCAGAAGATTATACTACACATTCTATTTTTAGAACTACGGGTATCGCCGTATTGTTAGGCTTAAGCATTTTATTAGGAACGAACGAATTAGGACAAGTAGAAATCTTGTGTTAGCCATTACGGCGTTATACAACTAAGGCGTTATCTATACCAGGAAAGCACTGGTCTTTCTCCATTCTTCTTCCTATTGTATTATTTCGTTCTGCTTTATATTTATGTTCTAATTTAAATATGGGTATTAGAATTTTTCACCACAATTGTATCTAAACGTTACTACTGGCCCTCTCTTTATAAGGACATTGCTGAATATGTTGACTCTTGTAGGACATGCAAGCAGCGGAACATGCGTCCTCTGCGCATCCCTACTCAGCAGATGACTCCGACTCATTTCCCTATGGAATGCGTCAGTGTAGATCTTTCCGGTCCTTACACCCTCACACAGTCTGGGAATACCCATGTCTTACACTTCGTGGATCAGTACTCTGTCTGGCCCGAGTGTTTTCCGCTCCGTGGTTCTTCCTCCGAGGACGTTACACAGATTTTCCTTACGGAGTTCGTTCCTCGCCATGGCTATCCTAAAACTATCCTTACAGATAATGGAAAGCAATTCATTGGTAGGCCTTTCCATTCCACTCTTGTTAATCTGCACATTGACCATAGAACGACCAGTTACTATCGGCCTCAGTCGAATGGTCGTAATGAGAGGATGCATAAGACTCTCCATGACATACTCTCCAAACTTACTTCTGACAACACGCAGTATTGGGATTTCTTTCTTCCCCAAGCTTTAGAAGCTTTGCGTGTCAATGTTAACGACACTACAAGTTTCTCACCCTTTTATCTCTTGTATGGCCGAGAACCACGCATTCCCTTAGATAATCTCCTTACTCCCCAACGGAGATATATGGGTGATAATCCCATAGAGATTATTCTGCGTAATAAACTTGAAGCCCACCAGAGAGTTCACCATAACGCTCTTAAAGCATTTCAGAAGCGTCAACGGTTACATGATAAGGGCGCTCGCTTGCCATCCTTCACTATTGGTGACCTGGTGTGGTTCCGTAAGCATGTTCGGAACTCCAAATTTGATGACCATTGGGTTCCAGGCTATAAGATTGTCGAGCAAACTTCTCCAGTTACCTTCGTCTTGTGGAACGAAGAGCGTCATCACTCTACCAAGGCTCATGCTACTCAAATTAGAAAAGATGAGCAACGCCCTTACACTAATCCTCCTCCTGCTCTTCGCACTAGCCGACCCGTTCGTACGGCTACCCTCCAATATAACCCTTCCTCCTCTTCCTCTTCATCCTTGTCTGCCGACACTCTTTACCCTCCATTCCACCCCGTCTCCTCTGTCCCTCACCCTGCTCCTCCTGTGATTATTCCACTCAATGCTTTAGGTGATTCCTCCTCTTCCGAATCTGATAGTTCTCCTCACGATGTAGTATATCGCCTCCGGTCTAGAGATGTCCGTGGAGTTGCAAAACATCCTGCCCCCTCAGCCCCGTCTTCACCTTCTCCTCGCACCCAAATGGTTCGTCGTCTTCGCCGTTATCGCTCCTGTTCCGTATCTGAGGATGATATCCCTCCTCCTGAACTATATGCCCGAATCCACTCCCGTCAGGATCGTTTCAACGCGTTTCCCTCCGTTGTCCCCGGTCCATCCCATGCTTCAGATATGCATGATATCATAGTTCCTCCTTCCACCGCCGCAGATACTGCCCATACCTCTCTTCCTCCTTCTGTACACCTTTCCTCGGAGTCATCTCCTCTTTCCGGTCCTTTTCCCCTACCTACTTCTGAACTTGATACTGCCCCTGATTCTACCTCCTCTGACATCGAGACTGACGTTCCTCCCCCTCTTCTTCGTTATCCCACAAAACGTCGGCATTACACCTCCTCTGGAGATTCTGCTCCCCTTCCCAAGTACCTTCTGCAGCCCACTGCCCATGTCCGTACTCTTTTTTCCCGTCTTCCTCGCCCCCGTCAGCTTCCTCGGGTACCTCCTCCAACCCCCCTACCCCACAGACACACCGTAGATCGCGTATTCCCCGCCGTCTTCCTTCGATCTGTCCACGCCCTCCTCCCCAACCCTCACTTTATGTCCCGTCCCCTCCTGCAGTCCTCGCCATTTCTCCTCATCCTCAACAACATCGCTGTGACGAACATTTGAACACACGAGCAATCGCATGGATTGATTCATTAAATATCCTCATAAAATCGTTAACCAGTTGACCTTTCTTTTTTTCCCCAGATGTCATTTCCAGTTATAACTTATTTGATGATCCGTTTGTCTTTCGAGACACTCCTCATGCCACATGATTAACTCCTCCTTGACCAGCGTTAGCTATATCATTTTTGTACTTAGGATGGCATCTCTGCTGTCATGGTCTTATGACTATTGCTTTTTTTTTTGGGGGGGGGGGGGGTTGATATTTTTTTGTCACGAGCATATGGTCATGATTTGTTCGTGATGATTTGTGAATAACAAAGAGATTACCACTAGTTCATTTTTTTTCATCCGCCACTTATGTTGGCATCAGTCATGTTTTTTTTATCATTCCGTTTTGTTTCCTCCATGTCGTTTAGACATAGTTCGATTTCCGGATTTTTTTATACCGGTACATTTCTTATGTGAATTAACTCATGCCATTTATTGCCTGTTAGTTTACTACATACTGATGTTCCTATCTTGTGCAACCGCCGTGTTCGGCGTCCACCATTTTTTTTGGGCACCCATTTTTTTTATTGCTTGTGAGTTCTCCACTTTTAGCGACGTTACCTTGCTTTGATGCATTAATGATTTTTGTTTTTTCCATGACTTTGAGTAATGTTTGTGACTTCATGGTGCATTGTTCATTGATCCCCATGAAATATGAGTAATTTCATTTTTGGCCATTGTGTCATTTATGCCTCTCCACATACACTTTGTATTTGTTTCCATAACTAGCTAGTTCTTTTACTATTCTCCCATTATTTTTTTTGTTTTCTTTATTTCATTGTCCATTCCCCATTCCCTTAACTCCCATGCTATTGTATTCCACTGATGTATATTATCCCATCACCTTCCATATCCATGATTGATGTTTTTTTAATGAATATTGGTGTAGTAATCTGGTGGAACTGGTATATACATTTTTTTCCGTTAGTTTTTTTTAAGGGTTAGTTTTCAGTAGTTCTTCGGAATATGTCTCCCTTCCGGGATACATTTTGGTGGCCCCGGGCGTATGTGACCGTATGGTCCACTACGTCGTTTTAGCACTAAGGTGCTACCACTTTATTATAGTTAGTGAAAGAATACTTTAGCAAGATTTAAACACTAAGTATTTGAACGTGACTAGTTAGTTAATTAACCCTAGTCCCAAACCTAGAACGGTCATTCGTTCATGGTGTACATGAAATTACGTCATCAAAGCTTGTGTAGTAGCGATACAAGAAAAGAAACGGAAGTTATTTTTTTTTCAAAGGGGAGATTAGAGGGTTTGTTTTTAGCACGAGACGAGCGGCGGCTGTTTTCCCATCTAGCAGGTGCCATTTATGTTTTGATTCGTATGGATTGTGGTTTGTACACCTTTAATGAATATATTCTATGAACCAGCATGGAATGGTTAGCGAATGCAACCACTGAATAAAAGGTATTGTTTAGTTAAGACGAAGTTAGACTTACTTCTTGAACACAAGTTGGAAGTTACATTGTTGACATTTGACTATCGGAAACAGAGTACTTCATTCTTACGATCACACAGCCACACACCAACACAGACGAGTCTACAACAAGTACCTGGGTTTATTACACATCTCTTCTGTAACCACCACCTCTGGCGATAGCCAGTTTACAACAGAAGCACCTCATTTCTTCACCCTGTCACAAAACGACTTTACAACAGAAGTCCTACATTTTTCCGCACCCTGTCACATATGTCTGCATCTGTCCTGTATACATAACCTAATAGAGCTATTAGATTAATGGTTGCTGAAATACCTTCAGCTGGGGGCTCAAAAATACGAGTCAATATTTCCTTTCAAGATTGGTGGGAGAATAATAAGATTATGACAGTTTAGATGATCTCAGTTTTTATGCTGGCTTTTCTTTAAAATCCTGTGAGGCTCTCTAAAGTAGAAGCATCATTCTTCTATTTAAATCTCTGTGAAGAGTAATCTTGAACGAAGGTTAATTTCTGTGAAGAGTAATCTTGAACGAAGGTTAATTTCTGTGAAGAGTAATCTTGAACGAAGGTTAATTTCTATGAAGACCCTCATCATTATGCTATAAGTTTGGCCATTATTGGGGCCACTACCGCGGAACAGGGGAGACAATACCGTCACAGATGGCAAGTCTCGACAGTTGGGTTTTTAAGTTCAAGAAGAGGGAACAAGGATTTCGAAGATAAATACATTAAATTGTGGCTGGACTGCATTAGGTGTGTTGTCTCTTCAAGGTGTGCACTCATACATGCGATGTGGACACAGTTGAAGGAATAAACAGTAACATCCAGATACAAATGTGGAAGGCAGGATTGGCTTTCATTGCATTGAGAGATGTAAAGAAATAAACAGAAATCAAGTCCAACATAGAAATAGGAATTTTCAACTCCTCATAGTGCGAAAGCAGTCGTTCCGAATAGCCTTGGGACTTGAAGAGCAATTGAAGAGCAACCAGTCCAACGATCAAAAGGCTACAGACCTTCGTAAATTGATGCCTGCGTAGGATAAAAATATTGAAATATCACAAGATCACTAATATGAACTAATGAAGAGAACCAGACAAGTATCAATAGAGCGGTAGATGAGGTGACGACATGGGTGTTGGATAGAACACGGACATTGTTGTTTTAAAGCAGCTGATAGCATTACAAGGCAGTCCTTGTTCTGGAATCACCCGGGTAGAAGATATAGAGGGAAGCATAGAATCTCATGGAGAAGAGAATGGGAAACAGACTTAAAAAGGATAAAGACATGTGCATTACTTGGGCGGATGACACATGTCACGGGATACTGACATTTGCTGATTGAAGGCCAGTGAACTGCATGCAGCTGAATAATCACTCTACTCCCTAAGGAGTATAGGCCTTCAACAATCGTATGCTACGTGTTCTTGTCCCGTGACATCTGCTCAATGTCTTTCAACGTCTAAAAAAGGTGAGTCGACAACCATGACATTTTTGTCTGGGTGTCACAGTGACCGTTAATTTATTTTACCATATGTTATTATTTTTAATGTTCTGTTTTCCTAGAAATTTTGTATTCTTCTTTTCTTTCATTTTTCACCTTCTCAAACCCCACCCGACGGTTGTTTACGTTCTGGCTGGCCTTCAGAATAAATTCCAGCTGCGGTCAGCGTAGCGGTAACGTAATGTTATCTAAACGCACCTGTGGTTCGTGACCAGAGAAACATTTCTGTTACGCTTATAGTGTTTGAACGAGCGAAGACGGTTTCTGTGTAGACACGGCTCGTTAGCAGGGATCAAATCTTCTGCGGTCGGTAAACGAGTTTGATCCTCAACAAGGGGGAGATAACAATCGCGGTCAGCCTTTGTGGGTTTTTGGCCCCTTAGACAAGGTAGAGCATAATATTATGCATTTCTCTATCGGGGGAACTTTCGCACGATTTCTGTTGTCTTTGATGTAATCTCTAAGAGAAACCTCTGTCTTACTCTGTATTACGTTGCACGCCGATGCATCTGTGGAGACAAGCCATGCCAGGTGTTTATTTGTAAACTATAAGAGTGAAGGGTTTAATCATGTAAACACACTCGTGAATATATTCCTGGCCCGAGATGGACCATCATGAGATAAGGCAAACTTTAACACAGAACTAAAATGTTAAGGCCTATCTCTAGTCATTTTTCGGGGTGAGTTGACATGTCTTATAATATGATATATTCATGTTAGTTTTTATATATCTGATAGGAAAGTGACTTGAATTCATTTCTGAGGACTTCTCCTAGTGATTTAATTCAGTGATAGTGTAGCGCTGTCTACGGCCTTAGTAAGGGTGCTTAAACTGTTACGGTTTATCATGGGTTAAATGTTAAACTTACAATAACAGATACTAGGCGTAGAATCAGTCCACAGATGCTTATCATGGGTTAAGAATAGGCTAATTAACTGTCATTTCTGTAAGATAATGTCAGGTGTGGATTGTTCACTTAAAACTGAATAGTGAGATGCAGGCAATAACTCTGAATTATAGGAGATAGTGAAACAACAGCAAATGGATTGATTTGCCGTTGCCCTAAAGACGCCAATAGGCGTGATGGGAAACAATGGCAAAGAAAACCTATCTGCTGTTGCCCTAAGACGCCACTAGGCGTAATGGCCACTGACTGCTTTGACGGTCGGTGGCTAAGGACGGAAGAAGATAGGAGATAGTCACATTCCTTTTTGATAGATATTTCTAGTGGCAAGGGAGAATCATTTTTATGCTTACTTGTGTGGCTACGCACTAGTCTATAACTTTCACAGAAAGCAGTCACCAGGCATAGATATAATTATATCTTATGATTCAGCCACAACTGTATTATTATAGCAAGAACATTGCATTTTCTATGTACTCATTTTGTTGAATGTTAATATATTTCCCCAAAGGGACATATGACTTATCTTTGTAATGTCAAATGCTGTAATCTGTTTATGTAAATTCACTTAATGTTGTAAGATGAATAGCATAACCATTAAGCTGTATGTTTATTTGGAAGAAGAGGAGTAGATTGTTGCTGTCAGAACGATTACTGACAGGTACATGGATGTACAAAAGATATTAAGCCTATGCGGGCACATGCTATAATTGATAGAGTGGAAGGAGCGGAGCAATAACTGGTTATAAAACATTAGATTGATTTTGTTGTTGCTTGATGTAATGGGTGTCTTTTTTTGGGTCTCAGTTTCAGGGAGACCGAATCGCTAGAGCAGACTCCAGTCAGGCGAAGAACGTCATGTTCTCTTCGATCTAGAGGGTTTCTGAATACCGCTAGCGTCACGAGTTGTCAACCCCGTTCCTGAATCAAAACCCCTTTTGTCAACGCCAAGTTAAGCTCACGCAGTGCAACGAGCCCACGCTAAATCCTGGAGAATCATCTGATGCAGTAGTAGTTCCTTACTCGCCTCTTGATTGCCAGTCAGAGCATGGCGGCTTACAGCATATCAATCAGCCCAGCGTCTATAGCAGAATCTGATATCACCCGACTTTGTGTGCCTAAACGGGGCACTCATCCAAACCACAGCCAAACCAGTTTAAACAGGATTTACAGCCAAGCAAGCAATAGCGCCGGATCAGAGCGCCTGGGACTCTTTGTCCTCAAGTAACTTCGTCTCGTGTATTCCTGGGTTATGTAGAACCTCGCACTTATGAGCGTCTTCCAGCCCCTCACGCAATTCGAGGTCACCAACGTTTAGCCCCACCAAGGAAGTTTTGTATTTCACTTCATTCACCTTGAAGGATATTTACTTGTAAGACACTTTTCTGGAGCTAGCGCCTTTGGTCCGACGAAATCGGACGGACTGTCGCTCAGTTTGTTTATTTGGTCAGCAGGAAAGATAGACAGAGCTCCAGCCACTCACGCATTTAAGGTCACCAATGATAGCACCTACAAGGAAAGTTATGCAGTCTATTCTAATCATCTGGAAGGATATATGCACGTAAGACACTTTCTGGAGCTAGCACATTTGGTCCCACGAAAGCGGACAGGCTGTCGCCCAGTTCGTTAAATTGGTCAGCAGGAGATAAACAGCGTCTTCCAGTTTTCCCTCACGCAATTCGAGGTCACCAACGTTTAGCACCACCAAGAAAAGTTTTGTATTTCACTTCATTCACCTTGAAGGATATTTACTTGTAAGACACTTTTCTGGAGCTAGCGCCTTTGGTCCCACGAAAGCGGACGGACTGTCGCTCAGTTTGTTAGTTTGGTCAGCAGGAGAGGTAAATAGAGTCTTCCAGCCCATCTCGCGCAACTAGAGGTCACCAAGTATAGTACCAACAAGGAAAGTTTTGAATTTCACTTCATTCACCTTGAAGGATCTACATGTAAGACACTTTCTGGACTATTGCATTTGGTCCCACGAAAGCGGACGGACTGACACTCAGTTTATTTCATTTCTCTGTGTTCTACAGGTTTTATGATTGGTGGTGTGTGTGTTGTTGGGGCATTTGCATCTTTGTGGTTATTGATGAATATTGATGACTATTGATGATTTTTTGATTATTTTGATTATTGATGTAATTTAATGTTGTTGGTGATGAAATGCATTATTTTCATACATGCTTCTTCTTTAATAAAGTTTACACATTTATTAATGCGCTGTTCACGACCCTTCCATCCATAATTAACTTGTTTTAGCTCTTTACTATAATCTCTATGTTTGATAAGAGAAAAGAGTGAGAGCAGGAGGTGCTTAGACAGTAAAAGTGAGTTGAGGCTTGGAGAGAGAGATCATTTTGATAAATCTTCTTCCAGGTTGTCTCAAGTCCATCTCCTATTTACACCTTTCTGTGTGTGTAATCTATAACTCTGTCAGTCTACTATCCCTTGTCGATTTCACTACTATTGTCCAACTCGACAAATACTCTACACTTTACTCAACCACGACACTGGGTAGCGACACGAGCCTCCATACTGAGAATCTTCTTCTGTTTTAGATGGCTGAATTGAATTATTTTATTGGACTGAATTGTTCATATTTATTTAACGACGTTCTTGTGGTTTCACATTTCTACTGATGGGTAGCCTTTCGCATGCCCATCCTTCCTTTGTCGTTTTTTTTACAACAAGCAAGTTAAGTTACAATGTTACTATTCTCTGCGCCCCTTTCGCTCCCCGGTAATATAAGATGATCTGTATAATTAAGTCCTCACTTAAATAACTGTGTGAGCTACATTTAAGTATCTTAAAACCGTCAGCCTGTCACACGATTGCACAATACCTGTAACCATTACGTGTCAGTTCAGACATTTTTTTTCGTTCAATTTCGTTTCAGAAATTGTGGCTGCATTCTCTTTGGGGTTATATGGCTGCAAAACAGTTATGGCAAGAGACCGACTTCCGGTTCTTACTACGGGGTTTGCAGTTACGGGCCTTGGAGTCATTTTGTCTTTAATGGGAAACATCATCAGAGCCATGGGTCCTCCTGCGACGTGGGGGCAAGGGATGTGTTGTCTGGCACCGAAACATCGATACAGAGAAAACTTACCTGTGATCCTCTATGGAGTCATGGAGTCTGATACTCCCTCCGCAGAGACTTTTCACAGTCCTGTTGGCAGCAAAGGTAAAATTCAGAGTAGAGATAAAAACTATGAGAAAGTGAAGCTGCTGTCATGTTTTCACAAAAGTCAGAAAAGTTACCTCTACAGCTCTGTTCCCTCCACAGTTTGCAGCTCTTTAGAAAGAGGTTACCGTCATTACGAAGAAATTAGTTTTGAAGACATGCCACCGCCACCATTAGAACTACTTAATTATCTTCCACCAGTAAATCCATCACCTAGCTTCAAGCAGGAATCTACGCCAACGTATCTACCTCACGAGCACAGCTGCCAGATAACTATCCCAACCTTGGATCAGAATCAAAGTAAAGCATCATCATCTCGTCAATGTTTCCAACCTACATCCCAACCACAACAGCATACGGCTCATCACCAGTCCTTATCATTCCCGCATACTGAAGTTTATCGACAACAATTTGGAATGACTCCACAACCACCACCACGACAAACCAAACAACAACGGTCAATTATCAAATCTGCGCAAAGGCACTTTTCCTTAACCACACATGAGATCTCAGAGGCTTCTACACAGAGCAAGACAGCATTAAGACCAATACCCAGAGCTCCAGATATGGCACCTGTATCGAGATATCAGACATTGCATATGGACACAAGCCGTGAATTAGGCAACAGATCTGGAAATCCCTAAATGGATTCTAAGTGGTCAGTGTACACATCTTACAATTTTTAATGTAACATTTTCAATCGTGCGTTTATGTACATTTTCTATAAGAGGGGCTCGTAGCTTTCAATGGAAATTAATTAAGAGTTTCATAGGGCAAAACATGTTAACCAAAACGTCAAAGTACATAGCAGGCCGTAATGAAGCATAGCAAGGGCGGTAACCACTATATTAATGAAAAGCGGTACGGCTGAAAGATTACTCTTTGTTATCTCCCACAACTGGTTCGTGCCATTCTTATATCTAAGCAGTGCTTGTACATGAATTGACTAACTCCCAAAGTTTGCATAAAATAAATTTGCTGTGACCATGAATTTGTCTTGGTGGGTGATAAGAAAGATGAAATCAAGCACTCTTTCAGAAATTAATTCAATACTTCTCTCCTGAAAAGACACAGGTATAAGATTGATTTATATCTTGAAACTAATTTGGTAATGGGAACTGAGATTCGGAGTTATCAGGTGACGGGATCGATACCTGGTAGACAAGCTCCAGTCTGCACAGCTAACTAGGTACCTGATTCTGCTCTTGAATTAGGGAAGGCAAAAGCAGCGTGGAGGAGAACTGACCACCCCAACTGATAAAAATACTGAGCATAGTACTCGTATATTTAAGGTTTTTCCTAAACTTCACCCCCACGTGGCAGTCTCTGATATGGGATTATCTACTGGTAATTTTTTTTAAAAGTCATCGAGACAGGGAGGGTCTACGATCAAACACTGTGCGCATAAATTATTGTAAGATTTAAAGTAACACGCACGCGCTTAACCCTTACAATTATAGTTATCAGTGGCGTTTGGGTGTTGGGGTTTCTTCTGGTTTGAGGCGCCCACACCAAAAAAAAAAAAAACAAACAAACAAAATTTTAATTACCTGTAATATGTGCGAGTGGCTCACAAAGTTGTTGTCCACTTCTATGTTTGTTTGCATGTTTGTTTGTATTTGTGAAATGCTTATAAACGTTAGATTACGTACTTGTTTGAAGGATATGGAAGAGACAGAGGACGGCGAGGAGAAGAAAGAAAGGATGAAGACGATAGGGAAACAATAAGAGAAACACCAAAAATTTGAAGAAGAGGGAAAGAAATAACAAGGAGAACAGAAACAAGAGGCGCAAGCAGAAGATAAAGGAAAGGAAAAAGAAGAGGAGATAAACAAGAAGACAAAGATAGAAAGACAGAAAGAAAGAAAAGAAAAGGAATGGGAGAAAGAAGAAGAAGATAACGAAAAGGAGAACAAAAAAGGGAGGCGCAAGGCCAAGAAGAAGAGAAAGAAGCACAAGAAAAGAAATATTATAACAACACGAGAGAAAGAATAAGAAGAAGAAGGAAAAAGGACAGAATCAAGGAGAAACAGAAAATAGAGACAAATAAAAAGAAGAGGAGGTGAAAGAAGAAAGGAAAGAGTAAGAAGATCTGCAGCTCAACCAAGAAGATAACAATAAGAAATTGATGAAGGAGGGAGGAGCAGGAGGTGGTGGCGGAGATAACGATGATGAAGTGATCTAATGAGACAGGTTTACAACTTCTTAAAGCAAACAAAAATTGTTACATAATCGACCACTGTCAGTGCACATGATGTACCTGAGCGCAGGCGTCCAGCAAGGAAGTCACATGATCTTCCTTGAAGATCGGAACCTAGACAAGAAGAACTTGTAAAATTCTATTATTTCTCTTCATTTTCGGTGTTTGCTACGTTTCCACTTGGGGCGCTCATTTTAACCATTATCCAGATTCATGGATGTGTTAGTTATATCAGGACACCTTTATTTAGTGTTATGTACTTCCTGAGTGTGCGTACTTGTTGTACTGTTTTGTATTAACTCTTTTTGATGGTGTCTTGTTATTATTGTTAGTGGTGACTTTAAAAAAAAAAAAATACTCTCGTCTGTAAAATTGTGGGCTTTTGTTTTTGTGATAAACTACTTAAATAACTACGTTCGTCTTTGTGGGGATTTGGTACCAACTAAATTTTCTACGTTTAGTTCTATGTTACAGTTTTTGCAGAAGTGTTAGTAGTTTTGTGTTTTTAGTTATATGCTTTAATATTACGTTTACCTTTTAATATTGTAAAAGAACAATTTACTGTAACTAACAAGTTAGTTTTTTTATAATATAATTCTTTTGTTACAAGACAAATTATTGATGCATGCATGTGATCAGGAAGACAGTTTCTGGAGATCGAATTAAAACTGCATTGCTGGCTTGAATATTAAATAAATATCCACTTCATGTTTTTGAAATAGGTTGTACTCGTTGTAAATGATAAAACATTGCAAGGCAGTACTTGTTATGGAATCGACAGCGTAAGAAAATTAGAGGTAGACGTAAATATGAACACTGAAGGGCATCGGAGATAGACATGAAAGGGATTTACAAAAAAAAAAAAATGTGGAAAAAACCTTGAAGATTCTACGTCAGCTTGTTCAAGGCTTATGTTCTGTTGGGAGCAGAAATGATTTATTTGAATGTTATAAAGTGTCAGTGCGCTAAGCAAATAAACAAACGAATAAAAAGTAAAGAAAGAAAGAAAAATATTGTACTCATGAGCAATGATGTGGGTCATATAAAAAGACAAAACACCTTGCTGATAACCATAATGGGTACACGAGTTGAAGGCAAACGTGCAAGTGGAATAGAAGCTATTAGTCGGTATTTAACACCAAGAGATGGACAAGATAGAGTCTATCAGAGTGCACCATTAAGACAAGAGACAGAAGACATTGGAGACCCATTACAGTCGACCTTTGATGTCAAGATGACAGCTGATTATGATCTGTTGTGGAAAGATTCCACCAAAATATGTAATATCTTCATTTCCAATAATGTTCCTTCCTCGTCACAGTATGCCTCTATTTGTGTAGAACATTCCAACTTCCGAGTCCGACATATGTAAGGGCGATGAGAGTGTGCCTTTCAAGCAGGGCAGAATAAAGAATGTGAGCAAAGGCAGAAGGAAACACTGGAGTCAGATCAGAGGATCAAATACATTTCAGACAACCTCGTGAGAAGACGACAAGTCTTGGGCAGAAGAATCAGAGAACGACAGAAGGGTGAATACATCTGAGATGGCGTGACAAGATCTCTACTGAAATGTTGGATTGGACAAAATAAAGACGATTGAGTCAGGAATTATTGGTCGCCATACTAAGCGTGACTTACGACGATAACAATGATGTTGATACACGTTTTAAGAAATCACGAGACCAAAAAAAAAAAAAACGTGGTGAAAAACAGTTAAGTAAAAAATGACGGAACAATTCATTTACTGACCTTCGCCTGATCATTTTTTTAACACAAGTTGTATTTGTTTATTTTATTGCCATATTGCAAACTTATTGTTTTCTCTGTTTTTCCTTTTTGCATCTATGCATTTAATTTACAAAGTTTTAGTAGATCTTTCCTTGATGCTTCTGTCATATATAAATGATAACTTCGTGCTAAAATATAAACTTCCAAGTAAACATGTCTTGTTTAAATTTCTTAAAACAATAGTTTGTGTGCAATCGCCCAAGTAAACGTATTTTGTGTTTAATTTCTTAATAATAGTTTGTGTGTAAACATCCAAATAAACTTATCTTTTGTTTAATTTCTTAATAATAGTTTGTGTATAAACATCCAAATAAACTTATCTTGTTTAATTTCTCAATAATAGTTTGTGTGTAAATATCCAAATAAACTTATGTTTAATTTCTAAAAACAATATTTTGTGTGTAAACATCCAAATAAACTTATCTTCTGTTTAATTTCTTAATAATAGTTTGTGTGTAAAAATCCAAATAAACGTATCTTCTGTTTAATTTCTTAATAATAGTTTGTGTGTAAACATCCAAATAAACTTATCTTCTGTTTAATTTCTTAAAACAATAGTTTGTGTGTAAACATCCAAATAAACTTATCTTCTGTTTAATTTCTTAAAACAATAGTTTGTGTGTAAACATCCAAATAAACTTATCTTCTGTTTAATTTCTTAATAATAGTTTGTGTGTAAACATCCAAATAAACCTATCTTCTGTTTAATTTCTTGATAATAATTTGTGTCCAAACATCCAAATAAACTTATCTTCTGTTTAATTTCTTAATAATAGTTTGTGTCCAAACATCCAAATAAACTTATCTTCTGTTTAATTTCTTAATAATAGTTTGTGTCCAAACATCCAAATAAACTTATCTTCTGTTTAATTTCTTAATAATAGTTTGTGTCCAAACATCCAAATAAACTTATCTTCTGTTTAATTTCTTAATAATAGTTTCTGTCCAAACATCCAAATAAACTTATCTTCTGTTTAATTTCTTAATAATAGTTTGTGTGCAAGCTTTAAGTAAACATGCTCTTTGTTTAATTTCTTGAGAATAGTTTGTGTTTAAACTTCCAAGTATGCAGTTTTTCTGTTTGTTTGTTTGTTTGATAGTAAATTTGTTTGCTTGTTTGCAGATAGTTTTGTGTGTGAACTGTCATGTAAAGATGTTTTTGGTTTAATATTTTGGAATAGTTTGTGTGTGTCTGTGTGTGTCTGTGTGTGTCTGTGTGTGTGTGTGTGATGACATTTGAAAAAAGAAGAAGAAATAAAAAGAAAAAAAATGCAGTAGGCAACAGTCATTGAACAGCAGAATTAGATTATCACAACTTCGGTATACACAGAATAACATTGGCAGTTAGAAACTAGCAGCTCACTAGAGATCTCCCTAATCATTTCGTCCAAATGAGCACATAACCTACCTGCAAGAAGAGTGACGTGCTGTGTGAATCGGCCAATTAGGCTCTTAGCGTGTAGAGAACATAACGGTGATATACGAGTTTTTGTTTAGTAATGTCAACTGTGTACATTTCTGTCTTCTCGTATATTTCCCGGGGGTCTGGGAAGAGATGAAGAAAGAATAGTACCACTGCAATATCTGGAAAAATATAAGGTTGAGTATGAGACTGGTAACCTCATCATGTACAACAGTCGCCACAGACTCCATCGCTGCAAGATCACGTGACTGCTTGGTGCAGGCATCATGCAATGGGCCAGGTGCAGTGGTGGTTCTATGCTTGACAATGTGATGAATCTTCTGTGTCAGTGGTGGTTCTATGCTTGACAATGTGATGAATCTTCTGTGTCAGTGGGTGCTAGCGCAGAATAGAAGTATTAACATGGCACAACATGATCATCAATGTGGTACTCACGTGAAGAACATGACAAATACAATGGAACTTCTTCTTCGTTCACTCTCAGACGTGCACTTGAATATGTTCACTCTCAGACGTGCACTTGAATATGTTCACTCTCAGACGTGCACTTGAATATGTTCAAAGAAAGCAGTGGTCAGCCTGAGGTTGTTGGCATGTCCGTACAGTTTTTCCAGGAATGGTATCGGTGACGACCATATGTACTATCTCGGTTCCTCATATGTTGAGCACCTCGAAAGTAGATGTTAAGCAGTCGTTTTATCTGTGCCACAGTTGCACTCGTCAGTAGTTCCTATCTTTAGCTTGTTGAATAGATGGTACTTCAATCTGTTGTGGCCTGTGCGAAGTCCGAAGATTACCACTTGTTCACTTCTGCTGAGGTGGTGATATGCATCATTTGTTTAGTTGCCTGTATACTCTGCAGATAGAAGCATCATCATCCTTCTATCTGCATCTCTGCCAAGAGTTATCTTGTGCGAAGGTAGACATTTTTGAAGACCCCCATTAGCTACTCTAGGTTTTGGTCCTTGTTGGACTATCACTGCAGAGCAAGGGGAGGCAACCATTGACAATTGTTCAAAGAGTATTGAAACGCGATTTGAGACTCGTACAAAGAGAATTGAAACTCACCTTGAGACTTGAACAAAGAGAATTAAAACTCCACTGGACACTTGTACAAAGATAATTGTATAATAGTGAGTTCATGTGTCAGAAATCCGGTTTCAAATATTGGCAAAAGAAAAACTAACGGACTGTAGATTTAAATCAAAGGGCGAAAATGATTTATACAATTAAATAAAAAGGGTGATAATCCTAATTACCCATTAACAGTATTGTTTTAACGCCTCTTGAGGGATAAAGTGCTGACAAATTTGGAGTTGTGTTTTTTTAAGTGAGTTCAACTACGCGTTAGTAAATTGCACGCACGGGAAATTTATATTTCGAGTGAACTGTTTTGTTCTAGAAAGTTCGGGGGAAGTTCTCGCTGTACAAACTATGATCAGTAGATTCGAGTAAGCGTTAAGCGTAGGTTCAGTAGAATGGGTTCTCTCCCAAGTGTTTAAAGATATTTAGAAGTGGCAAGCGCAATTGGGAGGTATCATCGGGCGATAATACCAAAAGTTTGGTTTGCTTCTATGGTGACAGAAATATGAAAATATCGCCTAGCCGCTCAATCGCTTGGAACGCCACTATGACAATCTTTGTAAATTATTCTGAGGACATATTGACACTGTTGCCATTTCGAGAACGTGTAATTTCACATGACCATCATGTATGATGAGTGTTAACAATATTGATAAACTCGTTAGTATATAAAAAGAACGATAGACAGCAGCTAGGCATATGAAGTAGAAAATAATAGAATTTGGCTAAAATTATCATCACTGGCCGTAGGACAGTCTCACCAAGATATGCTAAGCAGAACACAGAAGAAATAAGAGACAGAGTCAGAAGAATTATGTCAAAATATTAGAGAGACAAACGATTTCACATAAATGAAGAATTTTGATGACAGCACAAAATATCGACAATGGATGGGTGTGAAAAAAAAAATCGAAAAAAGGAGATTCGTCTTACGAGGACAAAAGACAAAGAAAATGCCAACGTTACGGCCACAAGGCCTTCGTCAGGGAAAGGAAAGAAAGTGAAGGCTAGATAAAACACATAACAACCTAAATAAATATAAAAATTAAACCTAGGTACTTCCCTGAAGGAATCGAGGTCCTACTGCTTTTGCTCCCAGCGAACGGACTGGCGTGCCCGGAAAAGGAAATGACTGTCACCACCGGATGTACACAATACATACTAAGAAACTAAAAAACGAAACTGAACAATAAACTTTCCAAACGTAATATTAGCGGAGACTGGAAATAGAAGAGGCCAGAATGAGTTGGAGGTAAATAAATATGAAATAAAAAAATCAAGACATATTAAAAACAGTGTATTATATATTCATACATATTATTATAAGGCGGCAGAAAAAATAGAAAAATAGGATAAGAGTGGAAAGAGTCAAAATGGAACAAGAGAGGAAAGGGTGACCTCAGACAAAGGTGTTCTCGGCTAGCAGTGTCAGAGGAGCAGGATCTGATCGCCGTGACCTGGATGTCGATGGGAACCGTCTTATCCACCGCATGGGGTGTCTAAAACCAGCTGGTCTTAACACTCTGCACACCGTTGTCTGAGGTCACCCTTTTCTCTCTTGTTCCATTTTGACTCTTTCCACTCTTTTCCAATTTTTCTATTTTTCTGCCGCCTTATAATAATATGTATGAATATATAATACACTGTTTTTAATATGTCTTGATTTTTTATTTCATTTTTATTTATCTCCAATTCATTCTGTCCTCTTCTATTTCCAGTCCCCGCTAATATTACGTTTGGGTAGTTTATTGTTCAGTTTCGTTTTTTAGTTTCTTAGTATGTATTGTGTACATCCGGTGGTGACAGTCATTTCCTTTTCCGGGCACGCCAGTCCGTTCGCGGGAAGCAAAAGTAGTAGGACCTCGATTCCTTCAGGGAAGTACCTAGGTTTAATTTTTATATTTATTTAGGTTCTTATGTGTCCTATCTAGCCTTCACTTTCTTTCCTTTCCCTGACGAAGGCCTTGTGGTCGTAACATTGGCTATTTTCTTTGTCTTTTGTCCTCGTAAGACGAATCACCTTTTTTCGATTTTTTTCACACCCATCCATTGTACTAAACACTTAATCAACACCGATTATCTACCCCCATAGAAGCAGCCATTGTCAGACCACATCTTATCTATATGTCAACCTGTCTTTTTCTCTTCCGCTCGTTATTGTTTATGCGAAAAATGTGTTTTATATCCACGTAGTATTGCTATATAATGTAATGTATGTGAGAATGTACCTGCATAGCACTGTACTTTTGAAATATGTAATTGTATTTTGTTTGCTTAAATGTGATGATGTGTATGTGAATGAGCAGATATACATTTTTACAGCTCGAAGATGTGTCCTGCTACAGAAGTGCGTAAGAAATTATTATTATTATTCTTTCATTTTCCCTCAAGAATGTACAGATATAAGCGAGAATATGTTATGTAATTTGTGTATTGATGTTTAATGAGACATTCAAAAATGCCGATTAATTGCTGATGAACACATGAGTGAGTGTCGGGATACAGAATGAAAGATAAAGGGCTGGATGGTCGGACAGACCTGGGTCCCTAATTCTTTACCCTTTTAAATAAAGTTATGTCTATCTATCTCTCCTTCTGATTCTGCTCTTGGGTTAAGGAGGGCAAAGAAATAACACCAAGTCTCACCTCCTTCAATAGCAGACTGTCAAATACTTAATGAGTTCTGATACCATGCCAACTAATCTGATTATGCTTGAAATCATAATTTTCTGTACGTATTTAAAAAAAAAAAAAAATTTCCAATTTATTTTACTTTATTATTTAAAAAAAAAATTAAATTAAATTTTATTTTGTTATAATGTTTGTTTAATTAACACTACTTAATTTTTATTATGACTGCATACTGTAAACGCACGCTGTAAAATTACCTTTATAATGTTGCATGCCATCATATTAATGCTTAAAGTAACATGTGGGAATGAAAGAATATAATATGCAAGATAAATGAGAGTGGAAGGGCAGAATGTTAGACGGGCCTGCGCGCCCAATTCTTAACCCTTCGAAAATAAAGTTTGTTCGTTCGTTCGTTCGTTCGTTAGACAAAATATCGACAGCAGTGGGTCTCAAGCCATGACCACCATAGATACTAGAGACAGTATTGAATACAGAAGTGGGTCTCAAGCCATGACCACCATAGATACTAGAGACAGTATTGAATACAGAAGTGGTTCTCAAGCCATGACCACCATAGATACTAGAGACAGTATTGAAGACAGCAGTGGTTCTCAAGCCATGACCACCATAGATACTAGAGACAGTATTGAATACAGAAGTGGTTCTCAAGCCATGACCACCATAGATACTAGAGACAGTATTGAAGACAGCAGTGGTTCTCAAGCCATGACCACCATAGATACTAGAGACAGTATTGAATACAGAAGTGGTTCTCAAGCCAAGACCACCATAGATACTAGAGACAGTATTGAAGACAGAAGTGGTTCTCAAGCCATGACCACCATAGATACTAGAGACAGTATTGAATACAGAAGTGGTTCTCAAGCCATGACCACCATAGATACTAGAGACAGTATTGAAGACAGAAGTGGTTCTCAAGCCATGACCACCATAGATACTAGAGACAGTATTGAAGACAGAAGTGGTTCTCAAGCCATGACCACCATAGATACTAGAGACAGTATTGAAGACAGAAGTGGTTCTCAAGCCATGACCACCATAGATACTAGAGACAGTATTGAAGACAGAAGTGGTTCTCAAGCCATGACCACCATAGATACTAGAGACAGTATTGAATACAGAAGTGGGTCTCAAGCCATGACCACCATAGATACTAGAGACAGTATTGAATACAGAAGTGGTTCTCAAGCCATGACCACCATAGATACTAGAGACAGTATTGAATACAGAAGTGGTTCTCAAGCCATGACCACCATAGATACTAGAGACAGTATTGAATACAGAAGTGGTTCTCAAGCCATGACCACCATAGATACTAGAGACAGTATTGAATACAGAAGTGGTTCTCAAGCCATGACCACCATAGATACTAGAGACAGTATTGAAAACAGCAGTGGTTCTCAAGCCATGACCACCATAGATACTAGAGACAGTATTGAATACAGAAGTGGTTCTCAAGCCATGACCACCATAGATACTAGAGACAGTATTGAATACAGAAGTGGTTCTCAAGCCATGACCACCATAGATACTAGAGACAGTATTGAAGACAGCAGTGGTTCTCAAGCCATGACCACCATAGATACTAGAGACAGTATTGAATACAGAAGTGGTTCTCAAGCCATGACCACCATAGATACTAGAGACAGTATTGAATACAGAAGTGGTTCTCAAGCCATGACCACCATAGATACTAGAGACAGTATTGAATACAGAAGTGGTTCTCAAGCCATGACCACCATAGATACTAGAGACAGTATTAAAGACAGAAGTGGTTCTCAAGCCATGACCACCATAGATACTAGAGACAGTATTGAATACAGAAGTGGTTCTCAAGCCATGACCACCATAGATACTAGAGACAGTATTGAATACAGAAGTGGTTCTCAAGCCATGACCACCATAGAAACTAGAGACAGTATTGAATACAGAAGTGGTTCTCAAGCCATGACCAGCATAGATTCTAGAGACAGTAATTGAATACAGAAGTGGTTCTCAAGCCATGACCACCATAGATACTAGAGACAGTATTGAATACAGAAGTGGTTCTCAAGCCATGACCACCATAGATACTAGAGACAGTATTGAATACAGAAGTGGTTCTCAAGCCATGACCACCATAGATACTAGAGACAGTATTGAATACAGAAGTGGTTCTCAAGCCATGACCACCATAGATACTAGAGACAGTATTGAATACAGAAGTGGTTCTCAAGCCATGACCACCATATATACTAGAGACAGTATTGAATACAGAAGTGGGTCTCAAGCCATGACCACCATAGATACTAGAGACAGTATTGAATACAGAAGTGGTTCTCAAGCCATGACCACCATAGATACTAGAGACAGTATTGAAGACAGAAGTGGGTCTCAAGCCATGACCACCATAGATACTAGAGACAGTATTGAAGACAGAAGTGGTTCTCAAGCCATGACCACCATAGATACTAGAGACAGTAATTGAATACAGAAGTGGTTCTCAAGCCATGACCACCATAGATACTAGAGACAGTATTGAAGACAGAAGTGGTTCTCAAGCCATGACCACCATAGATACTAGAGACAGTATTGAATACAGAAGTGGTTCTCAAGCCATGACCACCATAGATACTAGAGACAGTATTGAAGACAGAATTGGTTCTCAAGCCATGACCACCATAGATACTAGAGACTGTATTGAATACAGAAGTGGTTCTCAAGCCATGACCACCATAGATACTAGAGACGGTATTGAATACAGAATTGGTTCTCAAGCCATGACCACCATAGATACTAGAGACAGTATTGAAGACAGAAGTGGTTCTCAAGCCATGACCACCATAGATACTAGAGACAGTATTGAAGACAGCAGTGGTTCTCAAGCCATGACCACCATAGATACTAGAGACAGTATTGAAGACAGAAGTGGTTCTCAAGCCATGACCACCATAGATACTAGAGACAGTAATTGAATACAGAAGTGGTTCTCAAGCCATGACCACCATAGATACTAGAGACAGTATTGAAGACAGAAGTGGTTCTCAAGCCATGACCACCATAGATACTAGAGACAGTAATTGAATACAGAAGTGGTTCTCAAGCCATGACCACCATAGATACTAGAGACAGTAATTGAATACAGAAGTGGTTCTCAAGCAATGACCACCATAGATACTAGAGACAGTAATTGAATACAGAAGTGGTTCTCAAGCCATGACCACCATAGATACTAGAGACAGTAATTGAATACCGAAGTGGTTCTCAAGCCATGACCACCATAGATACTAGAGACAGTAATTGAATACAGAAGTGGTTCTCAAGCCATGACCACCATAGATACTAGAGACAGTATTGAAGACAGAAGTGGTTCTCAAGCCATGACCACCATAGATACTAGAGACAGTAATTGAATACAGAAGTGGTTCTCAAGCCATGACCACCATAGATACTAGAGACAGTATTGAAGACAGAAGTGGTTCTCAAGCCATGACCACCATAGATACTAGAGACAGTATTGAATACAGAAGTGGTTCTCAAGCCATGACCACCATAGATACTAGAGACAGTAATTGAATACAGAAGTGGTTCTCAAGCCATGACCACCATAGATACTAGAGACAGTAATTGAATACAGAAGTGGTTCTCAAGCCATGACCACCATAGATACTAGAGACAGTAATTGAATACAGAAGTGGTTCTCAAGCCATGACCACCATAGATACTAGAGACAGTAATTGAATACAGAAGTGGTTCTCAAGCCATGACCACCATAGATACTAGAGACAGTAATTGAATACAGAAGTGGTTCTCAAGCCATGACCACCATAGATACTAGAGACAGTAATTGAAGACAGAAGTGGTTCTCAAGCCATGACCACCATAGATACTAGAGACAGTAATTGAATACAGAAGTGGTTCTCAAGCCATGACCACCATAGATACTAGAGACAGTAATTGAATACAGAAGTGGTTCTCAAGCCTTGACCACCATAGATACTAGAGACAGTATTGAAGACAGAAGTGGGTCTCAAGCCATGACCACCATAGATACTAGAGACAGTATTGAATACAGAAGTGGTTCTCAAGCCATGACCACCATAGATACTAGAGACAGTAATTGAATACAGAAGTGGTTCTCAAGCCATGACCACCATAGATACTAGAGACAGTAATTGAATACAGAAGTGGTTCTCAAGCCATGACCACCATAGATACTAGAGACAGTATTGAAGACAGAAGTGGGTCTCAAGCCATGACCACCATAGATACTAGAGACAGTATTGAAGACAGAAGTGGGTCTCAAGCCATGACCACCATAGATACTAGAGACAGTATTGAAGACAGAAGTGGTTCTCAAGCCATGACCACCATAGATACTAGAGACAGTAATTGAATACAGAAGTGGTTCTCAAGCCATGACCACCATAGATACTAGAGACAGTAATTGAATACAGAAGTGGTTCTCAAGCCATGACCACCATAGATACTAGAGACAGTAATTGAATACAGAAGTGGTTCTCAAGCCATGACCACCATAGATACTAGAGACAGTAATTGAATACAGAAGTGGTTCTCAAGCCATGACCACCATAGATACTAGAGACAGTAATTGAAGACAGAAGTGGTTCTCAAGCCATGACCACCATAGATACTAGAGACAGTAATTGAATACAGAAGTGGTTCTCAAGCCATGACCACCATAGATACTAGAGACAGTAATTGAATACAGAAGTGGTTCTCAAGCCATGACCACCATAGACACTAGAGACAGTATTGAAGACAGAAGTGGTTCTCAAGCCATGACCACCATAGATACTAGAGACAGTATTTGAAGACAGAAGTGGTTCTCAAGCCATGACCACCATAGATACTAGAGACAGTAATTGAATACAGAAGTGGTTCTCAAGCCATGACCACCATAGATACTAGAGACAGTAATTGAATACAGAAGTGGTTCTCAAGCCATGACCACCATAGACACTAGAGACAGTATTGAAGACAGAAGTGGTTCTCAAGCCATGACCACCATAGATACTAGAGACAGTAATTGAATACAGAAGTGGTTCTCAAGCCATAACCACCATAGATACTAGAGACAGTAATTGAATACAGAAGTGGTTCTCAAGCCATAACCACCATAGATACTAGAGACAGTAATTGAATACAGGAGCAGCGACCGTGAACATAGAGGGAAAGTAAGAATGACACTATTGAACGAACGAACGAACTTTATTTTTAAAGAGTTAAGAATTGGTCACGCAGGCCCGTCTTACATTCTGCCCTTCTTCTCTCTGTCATCTTACATACCGTATCCTTTCAATAGCACATGTATTTTGAGCATTATTTAAGCATACAGCATTATCAAGGTAAAATAATAACATACATTTGTAACATTCAGTCATAATCAAATTTAAGTATGTTAAAAAAAAAGAGAGAGAAAAAAAATTAATTAATAAAAATAAATTAATAAATTAATACAAAATAAAAAACATACACACAAACAAAATCTAAACCATTCATACAGTAAATTAGACATAATTTGAAACGTAATCAGATTATGGTGGCATATAATAAGAACTCGTGACACATTGGAAATCTGCTGCTGAATGACCAGGGACTTCGTGTGTTGTCACCGCATGCGGAAAATGTTCCCACAGGTGAGCAGCTTTGAGTCCCAAGCAGATACTGCCACAGGGAGTGAATTGTTGACGCCTCCCCTATACGAGATCCAGCTTTATGACCTATGCTCCTTAGGGAGGTAAAGGATATTGACTGATAGATGAGAATCGTGTATATAGGCCCGTCTTGCATTTTGCCTTTCCTCTTACTCATCTTTTATTGCTAGTTATCCAGACATTCTCCAACATACTTAAGGTATTAGTTTAATGGCGATCATTACGTACAGGAGTTTTTGCTGTATAAGGTATGCTAGCCTCATGAGGAAGGTTGTGCATATCCTATTTTTAACAGTTGTTTTGATACTGTAAATAGACGTTTCAACGTTAATTTCCACCGCTGTCTGTATGGAGTCACTCATCGATAATTGAGATCATCCATCACTTGTTGGTTGTGATCTGTTGTCGTTGTGTTGAGAAAGAAGTCATCCTAATACCATCAACCAAAAGCTGCCTGCTGATAGGGCAGTGATACGAACCCACTATACATCATCATCATCATCATCAGAGTATATGCCAACGGCAACAACTGAAACTCTACTTGAGACCTGAACAAAGATAGTTGAAATTCGACTTGAGCCTTATCAGGAAAGACCTAAAGAAAACTTTGAATAAATACTTGCTTTTTAATATATTGCATGTGTGCTTCTCCATGTTGTCCTTTTGTACTTGCCTCTATATTTGCAAGTTCAATTTTCAATTTATGTAAAACATGATATATGTCTGTTTGCTGTTAAACCTTCATTGTCTTTCATGTTAATATATTTATGTGGAGCGTCCAGTGCAGTTATGCAGTGGATCCCTGGTCACTGAAATACAGCCGCTTAATGATAAAGCAGACAAATTAGTAAAGATGTGAGCAAGACAAGAACAACTACTGACAGCAACAACTCTCCAAACAGCCTAACAACTCATAGGAACAACAAACAGAGAAACTTGGCTGAACAGATGGACCATGGGAAACATATATATATATATATATATATATATATATATATATATATATATATATATATATATATATATATATATATATATATATATATATATATTGTCGTGAAAACGAGTTGTGTGTAACCCCACTACTTTGTTAAATCCCTATGTCGAGAGCCCAGCCAATCAACGCACAGTTGCTGAGCCGGAATAAATTACCTGAAGTTACGCCAGGAAAAACTTAAGCTCTGTTTTTTTCGGATGTGGGTCGTTCACGCAAGACGGCGGAAGAAAATTGAATAAAATTAGGCTATACGAGGCAAGGTACTAAACCGGAGACAACCAATCATTTTGCTCCGCCAGGAACCAACCAAAAGCTTTGCTTAAGAATTCATCTACCTATATAATCGGGCTGATTTTATGCATAATCACACATCACCGAACACGAAGCCAGAGACGACCGACTGAAGAGAGGAGCTGTCAGCTTTGATTTATAGCTTACCTGAGAGCATCGACCTGCAGCCTGCTTCGCTAAGTCGAGTCAAAAACTGGCCTGTTTGAATCTTAGAGGGTTTTATTCGTGTCATCAAACCTGAGGTCGTATGTCGTGTCAATCCAGCTGCCTGGAACGTCGCAGGACCACAGTGATTACACAGGATCAACCTCTTTAGTCCCCCTCAGTCTTGGGTGGGCTAACGAAACGACCATCAGCGGGTGTTTTGTGTCAACCAAACCAAGAAGGACAGACCTTTTAAGAGATGAGTACTCATTAGTACCATTTCTGTCAGCATTGTGAGCAAAAGCTAGTGTCAGTGACGAGAAAGTGAATTAGTGTAGCAAGAGACAATAATAAGATTATAGCTGATATAATTTTTGTTCCTATAATTGGAAAACTTGTTGTAATATATTTACATATCTATATAAATATAAATATTTGTAAATCATATGTAAACTTACAAATTCATTACATTCCATTTTTCAACATTCACCCTTCAGCACAAGAGTAGATAGTGTATATACTAAATAAATAATAAGAAAATTGTATTTGAAGACTTGTCAAGTTTATCATTGTTAAGTAAAATCTGTTTCCTTGTTTTTTTTTATATCACAGTTAGTTACACAGCGGAGGTGGCACTTTATGTCGGTCTCCTCTTTACTATTGTTTCGAGATCAGATCATTCACAGCCGTAACTAATTTGTGATATCAGAAGTCCTCTCAGACACTGGGACTTCACCATTTTCTGCAGAAATTCTATTTCTGTAATTGTCAGAACTATACTTAGCTGAGCCACAATTGGATGAGGTCCAGTGCGGATTCCGAGCAAACCGAAGTACTCAAGACCTAATCTTCACACTCAGACAGCTGAGTGAAAAGGCCCTTGAGTATAAGAGTGAGATCCATCTTTGTTTCATAGATCTGGAAAAGGCGTTTGACAGGGTCCCTTGGAGCAAACTTTGGGACAGTTTGGCAAGGAAGAATATTCCAGCACCTCTGATTCATGCTATACAGAGCTTCTACAAGTCTTGCAGAAATTATGTGAGGACAGCAAACCATAAGTCAGAAGAGTTCAGGACCACCACTGGTGTAAGACAAGGTGATATCCTATCACCTTACCTCTTCATACTCCTTATGGACGATGTCATCAAGGCATGTAAGGAGATAACAAGAAAGTATTCAGTGGGGTACTGGAAGATGAGACAGGTCTATATTTCAGAGCTGGCATTTGCTGATGATGTTGCCCTGATTGCTAAATCAGAGGCACATCTCCAATCCAACCTGCAAGTCTGGAAGGAAGAGCTGGAGAAGAGAGGGATGGTCATAAGCAGCTCTAAAACAAAATCCATGGTGATATCACGAGAAGAAAGAAGACATCAGATTAAGCTGGGAGAACAGGTCCTGGAGCAGGTCGACCACTTTAAATACCTCGGAGCTATTATAGACCGAAAGGGAGGCATCAAAGAAGAGTTGGCCACTCGAAAAGCAGCAGCTGGGAGACTTTTTCAGGCCATAAATCGAGGATTCCTCAACAAGAGAGAGGTTGGTAAGAAAACGAAGATGGCTGTATACCGCTCCACCTATGTCCCAGTCTTGACATATGGATGCGAGTCATGGGCAATGACTACAACCCATAAAAGCCAGATCCAAACCTCAGAAATGAGGTATCTGAGGAAGGTGGTTGAAGTAACAAGAAGAGACATGGTACGCAACCAGACGATACGTCAAGGCCTAAAATGCCACCACCTACAGACCCAAGTAGAACAGTCCCAACTAAGATGGTTTGGCCATGTCTGCAGAATGGGAGAAGATCGGCTACCACGACAAGCATGGGAAACAAAGAGCCAAGGATCCAGACCCCGAGGACGACCCAGAGGCCGCTGGGAGGACAACATTAGACAATCTTTGAAGGACCGAGGACTAGAATGGAACCAGGCCAGGAGGAAGACAGCCGATAGGATAGTCTGGCGCTCTCTCTTCCAAACCTCTACACCTCACGGTAGAAGGGGAACGACTAAGTAAGTAAGTCAGTACTATACTGATCTTAGAGCCAATAAAAACCTCACGCCACACTGGGGGCTCGTTCCTGGGATATTTCTGTATATCTTGAGCCATACTTGGTCTATTCATCTATCTACATTCTATCTTGTGCCACCCATAGATAACATAAGGAAAGATTTTTTTTTTTTTGAGAAAATCATAATAGGATTTTTTTTTTTAAATTGTTTTCTTAGGAGGAGTACCATTTAGTACTCAGTAAATAGTTGATGCTCACAAAGTTGCACGGAAATTTTTTGTTCATTTAAATTAATTAAGTTTAATTACAATAATTTGGTTATAGTAAATATACATACCCTATCTAAGTAACGCCATGGCTGATCTAGTGAAGTTCAGAACTGCGATCATGCAGATGGGTAAGGAATTAAATTTGACAGGTGATGCTCTCACTCAGTATGTCACAACAGAAGTGGACAAACACATGGATATGGAAGAAAGAAAGTTGCAATTAGAGACTGAAGCAAAGAAATTAGAGGCTGATAGAGAAGCAAAGAAATTTGAGGCTGAAGAAAGGAGGTTGCAAGCTGAAAGAGAAGTCAAAAGACTGGAAGCTGAGAGAGAAGACAAAAGACTGGAAGCTGAGAGAGAAGACAAAAGACTGGAAGCTGAGAGAGAAACCAAAAGATTAGAAATTGAAGCCAAGAAATGGGAGGCTGAAAATGAGGCAAAGAAAATTGAAGCTGAGGAAAGGAAATTACAAGCAGAGAGAGACCATCAGTTGAGATTAAAAGAGCTTGAAATTCAGGCAAATACTGGCAATAATGGTGGTAGCTCACCTCACTCTGAGAGTAGCTCCAGCCAGAGCACCTCAAGTGGGGCCATGAATTTTCATCTGGACCCATTTGTTGAGAAAGAAGACGCCATTGAGTCGTACCTGGATAGATACGAAAGACTTGCCACTACCTATGGCTTAGTGAAAGAAAAGTGGAGTCTTAAACTATCTCAGGGATTGAGAGGTGTGGCCTACGATGTATATTTGAAGCTCTCAAGAGATGACCAGGAAGATTATGAAATCCTGAAGCAGGCACTGCTTGTGAGATATGAAAAGAACTCAGAATCATATAGAAAGAAATTCCGAACAGCTAAACTTCTTCCAGGAGAAAACTATCACCAATTCTCTGCTAGATTGGAAACCTATTTGGAAAAATGGAGTAGTTTAGGAAAGTGTCAGGATCTGAAAGAAATGATAATGATGGAGCAAGTGAAAGAGTCCATGCCTCAAGAAATGAGGAAGTTTATCATGGAACAAGGAGCAGAGAGATTGGAAGATATTGTAACTGTTGCAGCTCAGGAAGAATTATTAGGAAATAAGAAGAAGCAGGGTGAAAACTTCAAATCATCACAAAACTATACCAAATATGAACAAAAGGACCATACCACAAGGAACAAACAAAGATTTGACCAAAAGGACAAAAACCCTCTAAGATCGGATAAGACACCTTACCGGAAGGAAGGAAAGTGGTGTAAAACTTGTCTAATGAGTAACCACAATACTGCGGACTGCAGAAGGAAGAATCCTCATCATGCTGCATGTCTTACAACAGGGAATCAGGGAAGGAAGGAAATGGCAGTAAGTCAGAATGACTTCCATCATCCCCCTGTCTGTGAGGAAGTGACCGTGAATGGCACTCAAGTACTGTGTTTATATGACACAGGATTGGACTTTGATTCAGTTGTGTGCTCTTCTCTAGTGAGTCCTGACCAGATAACCACAGAAACAGTGGAAATCAGAGGACCGATCAAGGGAGCAAGAACCATGACATTACCCATAGCCCGAATCAACATAAGATCTCGCTATGTGGAAGGAGAAATCAAAGCAGCAGTGATGGACGACCCTATTTACCCTTTGATTTTGGGGTGTAGGTATGTTTTCCTTGGAGAACCTATAAAACCTGTAGTTATGGCAACAGTCCAGACCAGGGAAAGCTCCAGGAAAATGGAGGAGAATCCTATCAATACTCATCCAGAAGAGATGAAAAAGGCTCAAGCAGCAGACAGCACATTGAAGCCTTGTTTTGGCAAATTGCCTAAAGCACATAACCCTCCAGAGAAAGGAGACTTGTATATGAAGAATGGCCTACTATACAGAAAAGCTGGAACAGGACCTAAAGGGCATGGACAGCTTGTAGTGCCAAAATCTTACAGGGAGAAGGTTATGACGCTAGGACATGCTATACCCTTCAGTGGACATATGGGAATAGGGGCCACTGGACAAAGGATAGCCTGTCACTACTTTTGGCCAGGAATTACAGAGGACATAAAAAGATATGTAAGATCCTGTCCAGAATGCCAAAGAGTAGCTCCTAAGCATAGGACTGCACCAGCAACACTGGGAGAAATGCCTATTATGGGAACCCCTTTTGAACGTGTTGCAGTAGATATTGTTGGACCCCTCACTAGGACCAAGAAGAGAAATGCTTACATCTTAACCTTGGTTGATACTTGCTCTATGTGGGGAGAAGCAGTGGCCATGTCAGCTATAGATTCAAAGCACGTGGCAGAGGCCCTGTTGACAATATTTACCCGATTAGGTTTCCCGCATCAGATATTGACTGACAATGGGTCTCAGTTTAAGGGAAAGCTAACACAAGAAGTATTCAGGATATTTCAAGCCAGGCACTATCATTGTAGTCCCTACCATGCCCAAGGGAACGGTCAAGTAGAGCGGTTCAATGGTACGCTAATTTCAATCCTTAGAAAGCTGGCGAGTGAAAAACCTGATACTTGGGATACATACTTACCCGCTGCACTATTTGCATATAGGGAAGTACCCCACAATTCAACTGGATTGGCTCCAGCTACATTGTTGTTTGGAAGACCAATAAAAGGTCCACTGGAAGCATTGCTGCGGACATGGACTGATGAAAAGGCAGAGGAAACAGTGACTTCCTCATACCAGTACGTCAACGAGTTGACATCTCGATTGAAAGCAGGTTGGAAACTGGCCAATGATAACTTAAGACAGGCCAGGAGGAAGCATGCTGCGTACTACAACAAAAAAAGCAAAGGATAGGGAACTGGAGGTGGGTGAAAAGGTGTTATTACTGTTGCCAAGCAGCAATAATAAATTGCAGATTGGATGGCAGGGACCCTATGTCATACTGG
Source organism: Oreohelix idahoensis (assembly GCA_024509875.1). Taxonomy (NCBI): domain Eukaryota; kingdom Metazoa; phylum Mollusca; class Gastropoda; order Stylommatophora; family Oreohelicidae; genus Oreohelix; species Oreohelix idahoensis. The sequence goes on from JAMPIV010011371.1 coordinate 84,172, forward strand.
AGAAACTTTCCAGGACCAATTATAAGATTGACAAGAAAGGAAAGGAGAAGGTATATCATGTCAATCTTCTTAAAAAATACTATGACAAGGAATCATCAGAAGTTGCACATATCATGACCCTAGCCATTGCAACAGAAATGCACGGTGAACCACTTCACTCTATGGAGTATCCACTCACAACTACAGAGGATTATGTTCAAGTAAATATTAGTGAACATTTAACTCCAGAGCAGAAGAAGAGGGTTCAGAAAGTGTTGGAAACCCATGCTGATGTGCTCACAGATAAGCCAGGTCGTACGAATCTGTTAGAGTACGACATGAAGGTTACAGACCCTACCCCAGTATGCATGAGAACATACCCTATACCCTATGCGAAAGCCCAAGCACTAAGGGAGGAAGTTGATTATCTGTTGAAGGAGAAAATTATCTCGAAGTCAGACTCTCCCTATAGCTCAAGTGTGGTGCTATTGAGAAAACCGAGTGGTGAACACAGGTTATGTATTGACTACCGGAAGCTTAATGCGATCACAGAATCTCAGGTGGACCCATTACCTGACACCAACCAGCTGTTCTCTACACTGAGTAAGGCTAGGTATTTATCGAAGGTAGATCTAAGCAAGGGATACTACCAAATACCAGTGAAACCAGAAGTTAGGAAAATGCTGGCATTTAGTACATCAGACGGACACTACGAGTTTAATGTACTACCCTTTGGGCTGAAAAATGCTCCCAGTATCTTTTCAAGAATGATGAGGAAATTGTTGGAACCTCTACAAAATCCCCATATCACTAACTTTATGGATGACATTCTTGTTGCTACAAACACATTTGAAGAGCATATAGTAGCGCTCTCCATGTTGTTTGACAGACTGAGAGCCACTGGATTGACTGCACGTCCAACCAAGTGCTATATCGGTTGTAAGGAGTTGGAATTCCTAGGTCACACTATTTCTACAGGTCATATGTCTCCTGACCCAAAGAATATAGAGAAGTTAAAGAAGGCACCCAGACCTCAAACGAAGAAAGATGTGAGATCATTCGTGTCATTATGTGGGTTCTATCAGAAGTACATACCCCACTTTAACTCTCTGTGTGCACCATTAACTAACTTAACTAAGAAAGGACAGCCTGACAAAATCCAATGGAATGCTGATTGTGAAAAAGCTTACACAGAGCTAAAAGCAAAACTCACCAGCAAACCAATCCTTACGCTACCCGATATCACACAGGAATTTGTATTAAGGACGGACGCTAGCAGTATAGGTATTGGTGCAACTCTCTTGCAGAAATCAAAAGCCCAGCCGGAGGAACTTTTACCAGTCGCCTACGCCAGTAGGAAGCTGAATGCAGCTGAGTTGAACTACTCGACCATAGAGAAAGAATGTTTGGCTCTAATTTGGTCCATCGACAAATTCTCACCTTACCTGTATGGGATACACTTCATTGTCCAAAGCGATCATCAACCTTTAACTTTCTTGGCTGCATCTAAAAAGTTAAATTCGAGATTGTTAAGGTGGAGTCTGCTTCTTGTGCCTTATTCCTTTACCGTGAATTACATTCCGGGAAGAGACAATGTAGGAGCTGATTTTTTAAGTCGACACCCTATTACTATGGAAGGACAGACGCAAAAGGATTAACTACAGCAGGGGTTTACACTTCAGCTATGACAGGTCACAGCTAAGAAAGGATGGGGCTATGTCGTGAAAACGAGTTGTGTGTAACGCCACTACTTTGTTAAATCCCTATGTCGAGAGCCCAGCCAATCAACGCACAGTTGCTGAGCCGGAATAAATTACCTGAAGTTACGCCAGGAAAAACTTAAGCCCTGTTTTTTTCGGATGTGGGTCGTTCACGCAAGATGGCGGAAGAAAACTGAATAAAATTAGGCTGTACGAGGCAAGGTACTAAACCGGAGACAACCAATCATTTTGCTCCGCCAGGAACCAACCAAAAGCTTTGCTTAAGAATTCACCTACCTATATAATCGGGCTGATTTTAGGCATAATCACACATCACCGAACACGAAGCCAGAGACGACCGACTGAAGAGAGGAGCTGTCAGCTTTGATTTATAGCTTACCTGAGAGCATCGACCTGCAGCCTGCTTCGCTAAGTCGAGTCAAAAACTGGCCTGTTTGAATCTTAGAGGGTTTTATTCATGTCATCAAACCTGAGGTCGTATGTCGTGTCAATCCAGCTGCCTGGAACGTCGCAGGAGCACAGTGATTGCACAGGATCAACCTCTTTAGTCCCCGTCAGTCTTGGGTGGGCTAACGAAACGACCATCAGCGGGTGTTTTGTGTCAACCAAACTAAGAAGGACAGACCTTTTAAGAGATGAGTACACATTAGTACCATTTCTGTCAGCATTGTGAGCAAAAGCTAGTGTCAGTGACGAGAAAGTGAATTAGCGTAGCAAGAGACAATAATAAGATTATAGCTGATATAATTTTTGTTCCTATAATTGGAAAACTTGTTGTAATATATTTACATATCTATATAAATATTTGTAAATCATATGTAAACTTACAAATTCATTACATTCCATTTTTCAACATTCACCCTTCAGCACAAGAGTAGATAGTGTATATACTAAATAAATAATAAGGAAATTGTATTTGAAGACTTGTCAAGTTTATCATTGTTAAGTAAAATCTGTTTCCTTGTTTTTTTTAATATCACAGTTAGTTACACAGCGGAGGTGGCACTTTATGTCGGTCTCCTCTTTACTATTGTTTCGAGATCAGATCATTCACAGCCGTAACTAATTTGTGATACCAGTAGTCCTCTCAGACACTGGGACTTCACCATTTTCTGCAGAAATTCTATTTCTGTAATTGTCAGTACTATACTGATCTTAGAGCCAATAAAAACCTCACGCCACACACACACACACACACATATATATATATATATATATATATATATATATATATAGAGAGAGAGAGAGAGAGAGAGAGCGAGAGAGAGCAAAAGATATATATATATATATATATATATACTATACACGTATAGAAATTGTAATTAAAAACGTGTCGCACACTTGCAAATATACATGTGTATATTTCTACATAATACAATAATAAGAATACAAAAGGCAAGAGGAGCTTTCATTGCATTGGGAAATATATGGAGGTCAAGAGAAATAGGATCCAACACGAAAATAAGAATCTTCAACTCAAATGTGAAGTCAGTCCTATTGTATGGCTCAGAGACATGGAGAACAACAAAGACAACAACCAAAAAGCTACAGACTTTCATAAATGGGTGCTTGCGTAGAATAGAGGGATTAAAATGGTATGACAAGGTTACCAACGTGGAACTGATGACAAGAACTAGACAAGTGCCAGTGGAACAAGAAATGAGAAGAAGACGATGGCGATGGATAGGACACACACTGAGGAAACCTGTTGATAGCATTACAAGGCAGTCCTTGTTCTGGAACCCCCAGGGCAAGAGAGGCAGAGGAAGACCAAGAAGTACATGGAGAAGAGAGTTGGAAACAGAGGTGAAAATGATGAGGAGAACATGGAAAGAACTTGAGATGATGGCACGTGACAGGAGGACTTGGCATGTGTTTGTTGAAGGCCTATGCTCCTTTGGGAGTGGAGGGTTATGATGATATTTCTACAGTACACCATTCTCAAATAATACATGTTAATGACTTGATTTCCACAGCTATAAATGTATGTTCAAATAACATAAAAACATTTCTGCTTGTGTAACCATTGAACCTCGTCACGTCCGCTTGAGGGTACATGTACCACATTTTGGGAAACATTGTCCTAATCAAGCATTGAACGCACAGCTTTCAAATGCACTGCTACTGACAGACAGTTATTCATTTTTTTTATCTCCTTTAAACATGTTCATGTTTCACCTGAGCGCTCGTGTGTCTGTATGTGCGTGTGTTTAAGTGCATAGTTTTGCTACGCTGGAATTTGTTGCTGGTTTCTTAAAATGACCCCAGTGCAGGACTATTTAATCGACGTCGTAGCCTTCCCGCACTAAGTCAATAGATGTTGCATTCGTCAATAAAACGCGCAATTAGGGCAAAGTACGCGTACTCCTGTCACATCAGTGACGCTGGGTGTGGAGCTTATTCATTAGCTATAAATATACTTCTAATTCTACAGAACTAGTGTTTGAGGTGGGGGTCGGCGTGACTAAGAGGTATGGCGTCTGCCTCGAGAGTACCGGGTTCGATTCCCAGTTGAAGGAATATAATTTAGGGAATTTTTAAAAATCACAACCAGTGGTCCTTGTGATGGAATACTCCCTCCTGGTCTCCAGGTGGGGGGGGGGGGGGGGGGGCAGGGTGAGTATCCCACGGCAGTTGGAAAGAGTAGGCTGTAAGGCCACTGCCGTAGCACAATTTAAATATTAGAACCCTACCCACCACAAAAATATTTATAGAATATGATTTCTATATACACACATTAGGATTCTCGCCGGTGCTACGGAGTTCGTGCACTGTGCTGAGATACTCCTTGTGTAATCTAAGGAAGATCATCCTTAAAACCAAATTAAACCAAGTGTTTGAGGTAACATACAACGCATTACAACAAATTCTTCGTTGTATGCAGACTTGCAGGAAGAGGATAACTCTGTAAGGGAAAATAAACATCTATTGAAGTGGGTTTCTGGTGACGCACTCTCTCTTCGCCAGACGTGCTAGGTCTTAGCTGCCTTTAGGGAAGTACCCTGGTTTTATTTGTATATTTATTTAGATTCTTATGTGTCCTATCTAGCCCTCACTTTCTTTCCTTTCCCTGACGAAGGCCTTGTGGCCGCAACGTTGGCTATTTTCTTTGTCTTCTGTTCTCGTAAAAAGTATCACCTTTTTTCGATTTTTTTTTTCATACCCATCCAAGCAACCCAGGAGTAATGGGAATTTCTCCCTATTTCTCATTAATATTGTTATCCTGTCTTGTATCTATTGGATATGTATGAAAGACAACTAAAACAGGCAGCAATTACTGCTATGTGACTATTACGCTTTATTTATTTACTTTTTAATTATTTCCTCAAACATAATAAAATATAACCAGATTAATTACCAATAATCTGACGTTAATAGAGAGAGAGATAAAGAGAGAGAGAAAACCAATCTGCTGTCTAGTCACATATCGGGTACTAGGTACCGCTAAACCACAGCACCTGGATGTCCCCAGCTCAGATTCGAGGTGCTTGAAATTCGCCTATCCTGGTGATACACTACCCCATGTACACTGATTGAGGGACCCCTCTTCCCGTTTGCGTAACAACACTAACAATTTAAAATGTAATAATAATAGTAATACTATTCAAGAAAAACGAAAGAAAATGGTCAAAACGATCTAATAATCAATAAACAAAAACAAACAGACCATTCTAAAAATACCGCTACTAACCGCTCAACATGTAAGGGAAAAACAATCAAGTAATATAAATATCACGACACGTGACAACAGAATGTAACAAAACTAATAAAACAACGAACTCTAATATAAATTATCACAACCAAGATAAATCATGTGCAAAAGACAACAAGTTTTGGAATATAACACAGAAATGCAAATAAAATAACACTAAATACCCTAATTATAACCGACAATTAGGATGAACAGGGTAGACCAACATGGGGGGATGAGCGGAGGTAAAAGATCATCTGATGCTTCTTGTCTCCCCTCCCAATTCCTTTTAAAACTAACTAACCTGTTATCAGCTGACAAGTGATGAATTCATAATTGTACAACTCGGGGAAGAAGGTGCGCGTGTGGAGAGCGGTTATGTGTATGTGTGAGAGTATGTGTGTTATTTCTCTCGATGGCGCTACGCTGAGTTGAGCAAACCATTCCCTTACATGTCACAGCTTCCATTTTCCGTCCCCGGTATATATTTACTCCAATGACCAGAGAAATAAATATCGGACAGCCTGAACGGCATCACCGTTTAACACCTTTTATTAAATCTATTCAATACACAAAGACTTCAAAATTTGCCCGCACTTTACCCTCACGAAAGTTATGACCTACGAAAAACGGGGAGGTAAAAACACGGCTGCGATGACATAGCAAAAATCACTTTCTCACGAGCCAAGCTTACAACTGGTTAAATATTTCGTTGTGTAATAAATGCAGTGGTTCCAAACTTTTTGTGAGTAACAAGACACATTACCCAACCTGCGCTATTAGTCCACGCTTCAGGTTATATTCATCATCATAGCCCTTCAGTTCCACCGGAAGCATAGCATCATCAGCAACATCATTATCACTGTCATCATCATCATCCCCATCATAAATTATCATCATCACCATCAACAACAACAACAAAAAAGTAACAAACAATGACACACTCCAACTAAATAAATATTAGACAAACATAAAGGTATGTTTTCAGGCACCCGTAAGAAATAAAGAAGTAGAACACTAGACAACAGAAAAACAACAGACATGAATGGCTTACCCAGGACTCAAACACAAGACCTTCCGTGCGACAACCCCGCCTAGCTATGCAAGCGAATCACACTATCCTCCCCGCCATCTAGGCATCACAAAAAATGATGCTTCGATGACGGGTCATTAGTGCGAACCGCAAGACGTAACACCGGAAATTTACCATGGGCAGTCAAGCCTATTAATGATGCAATCACTTCTGTTGTTCCCCTATTATACAGTATAGGTCAGTCTGCACAAGCCAAAGACCTTAATACTGTGTTCGAGTCCTGGGTAAGCCACTTACGTCTGCTGTTTTTCTGTTGTCTAGTGTTCTACTTCTTTATTTCTTACGAGTGCCTGAAAACATACCTTTATGTTTGTCTAATATTTATTTACTGTTTACAGGCCTCGGGTTTCCCTTCATTAAGTGTTAGAAATATTTATACACTCCAACTAACATTTCGGGAATAGTCTCACACAGCACCGTGAAGACTAAACTGAAAACGCATTAACAGAACTCGCAGGTCTTAACACTGTTTCCGTGTTGCGGTATTGGCATTACAATGATTTCCTCCTAAAAAATAACGACCGTACGTTTAAATATGCATCAGTCTCAGATTTGTACGTAACAGTAGAGAATGGATGAAAACATGTAGTCCAGCAGAAACGTACAGTACAGCATACCTTGGTAAGAAATCATCAATGTTATTAGTTATAACAGGCTGAAGTCAATTTGAGGGGACCGTATAAAAATGAAAATTGGCAGTCTCACAGCAAATACTGCTGTAGGGGAGTGAAGTGTTAGTGACTTCAGTATACTAGGATTAGCATCGAGAAGTGGGGTGACAGTTCCCTTCTTTGCTGCCTTTTCCTTCACAAACTTAAAAAGAAAGTCAGGTGCCCATTTACAGCTGGGTAAACTGGGTATTCGTGAATCGAACCCGGCACCTTTGCCGCGAGAGATAAGAGCTCTAACCAGTCTGTCAATTGGACACTCAAATAAAATAGACAGCTAAAGTATTTTGGCCATGTAAAAAGACATCAAAACAAAAGATGGACAGGAGAAAGTCTACCAGAGAGCACCATCATCAAGACAGAGAAAGTCTACCAGAGAGCACCATCATAACAGAGAAAGTCTACCAGAGAGCACCATCATAACAGAGAAAGTCTACCAGAGAGCACCATCAAGACAGGAGAAAGTCTACCAGAGAGCACCATCAAGACAGGAGAAAGTCTACAAGAGAGCACCATAAGACAGGACAAAGTCTACCAGAGAGCACCATCAAGACAGGAGAAAGTCTACAAGAGAGCAGCATCAAGACAGGAGAAAGTCTACCAGAGAGCACCATCAAGACAGGAGAAAGTCTACCAGAGAGCACCATCAAGACAGGAGAAAGTCTACCAGTGAGCACCATCAAGACAGGAGAAAGTCTACCAGAGAGCACCATCAAGACTGGAAAAAGTCTACCAGAGAGCACCATCAAGACAGGAGAAAGTCTACCAGAGAGCACCATCAAGACAGGAGAAAGTCTACCAGAGAGCACCATCAAGACAGAGAAAGAGAAGATGTTGGATATCCATTACAGCCGACCTTTGTTGTGAAGATGACAGCTGGTGATGACGATGACACATTTCGCGTTCATAAAGATGGATACGATTGGCTGTTTTAGTTACCCAAGTCGACACGTCCTCAAATAATTATTCGGAGACGGAGTAATAAAAGTTTAATTTGGAATCGTGCGTATGTATATATATATATATATATATATATATATATATATATATATATATATATATATATATATATATATATATATATATATATATATATACATATGTGTGTGTGTGTGTGTGTGTGTGTGTGTGTGTGTGTGTGTGTGTGTGTGTGTGTGTGTGTGTGTGTGTGTGTGTGTGTGTGTGTGCACATGCGTGCGTGAGTGTGTACTAAAGCAAGATTTTAAATGGCTTCCGAATATTGACAGAAAAAAAGTTGTGATAAAAGGGCTGTTAATGAACAGGTCAAATTTCATTCAAATGACTTTTCATAGTATTACGTATTTTCAGTATTTGATAGACTGTGTAAGTCATATTTCAATGTATTTTCAGTACTTGATAGAATGTGTCATATTTTTTTAAATTTACAGTATTTGATAGCTTCTTAAGTTGTATATCTATGTATTTTCAGTATTTCATAGAATTTGGAAGTCATATTTCATAGAATGTGAATTTGATAAAATGTGTACGTCATATTTCAATGTATTTTCAGTACATGATAGAATCTGTCATATTTTTATGAATTTTCAGTATTTTATAGCTTCTTAAGTTATATTTCTATGTATTTTCAGTATTTCATAGAATGTATAAGTTATATTTCTATGTATTTTCAGTATTTGATAGAAAGGTTAAGTCATATTTCTATGTATTTTCAGTATTTGATAGAATGTCTAAGTCATATTTCTATGTATTTTCAGTACTTGATAGAATGTGCAAGTCATATTTCTATGTATTTTCAGTATTTGATAGAATGTGTAAGTCATATTTCTATATATTTTCAGTATTTGATAGAATGTGTAAGTCATATTTTTATGTTGACAAGATATACTAGCTAGAAGAAAGCAAGGTTGAAAGTGATTGTTGCTTGTTTTTTTTTTTTTTTCCTTGTGGATGTTACCTTCTTTCAACCTAAACTTTAAGTCCCTTGGTTAAATCAGAGCACAATTTGTCATTAAAAATAAGTTAACTCTGTTTACTGAAGCACAACATGAAAAAGATCATCTATCTGCTAGCATGATGGAGTCCTGAAAAAGCTTTGTCTTGGAACTGACTGCCATCTACGCTAACGATACCTGTAACTGCTCAGTTTTTAGTACACCGGCTCTTCTTCTTCTTCTTTCGTTCGCTTGAACTATATTGTCTATATCTGCAATGTTGTTTCTTGTATAAACTTCACTGTCTTTTGTAGTTCATACAGAAGTCCGTATAGTTTTGCTTCCAGTGTTGTTTCTATGGGCCAGTGGGTTTGCCTCAATATATCATATTCGGGGCAATCTTGAAGTACGTGCTCCGCAGTCTAGGGTGCCTGTCCACATGTACACATGGCTGAATTGCCAATCTTGAATTATGTATACATGTGGCTGCGGAGTCGGTTGTGTCCTGTTCTGAGGCGCAGAATGACAATTTGTTCTGATCTGTTCATAGCTTGGTAGTCATCCTGCTTTGCTGTTGGTGGCTTTCTGATTGATTTGATCATCTTTTTCTTCTGATGGTACGTAACTGGTACATCCGGTTGCTCGTCTGCAGCACCTTCATTAGCCAGTCGGTCTGCTCTCCCGTTTCCTGGTATTCCACAATGAGACGGTATCCATTGCATGGCGACCCTGCACTGGTTGCACAGTTCACCGGCTCTAAAGGTAAATTGTTAGAGTGCTACCTCTTTTACTAGGATTTCAGATATCTTACAATTACGATTGGTGTGCATGAGCCAATAACATACCAAAGTGAATTGTATTTGAACGGTTTGTCACATAATGATCAAGATGTTAAAAAATTGTATTGTTTCCATTATATATACTCTCCCGAAAAAAGTTACATTCAACAAAGAAAAGCGTTCAAATGACGGTGTTCATGGACAGTTTGATTACACTGTATAATGGAAAGAAACCAAAAGCACTCTAATAATGTACTTCTATCTGCTCATCCGGGAAAGGAAACAGCACACTATAATAAAAAAAACCCGTCAAGTTTGACGGGTTATTGCTAGTTTATAAGATATCTCAGAAGTCAAGAACAATCTTGCTTTGGGCAGGGCAATTGTTAACTTACATCTGATCCGCTGTCTTTTATGAAGAATTAAGCAATTGTTAATTTCAGCTCGTTCAAACCCCCACCCGATTTACTAAGTGAAATTCTATTTATTCTGGTATAGCTCTGTTTAGAGTGTATTTAGTAGTAAATTGACTGAAACAAACAAGCAGTGCATTCAAAATGATTAAATCGACGTTAAATTTGTATATTTACAAATTAAAAATTTAATAATTAACTAAGTTTTAACAGTTTAAAAAAAATTGAATAAGCTTTAACAGAAAACACTCAACTCTACACCTCACGGTAGAAGTCCACGACTAAGTAGTAGTAGAAAACACTCATCATCATGTGATGGTATATGGTGTTTTATGTAAGAAGTCATTTGGCAGCTTTTTAGGTCTGACTTAGCTGCAAATTGTAGTTTCTGCTCCAGCTGGGTTTTTGGGTTCTTGCAGATAAGTCACTGGAGTTCTCACGTCTCTTGTCAAGATTAAGGGCACAGCATGTTCCAAGTAAGATCAAGGAGTAACTTCAAAGCTGGTCCCGCGTCTCTAAGACCCTCTGATGATGGTGTATAGCTCGACGTCAGCCCACTTCTACCCTCACTTTGTTCCAGAGATTAGTATCCTCAGCCGGTACCATCAACTAGTATGGTAACGGAATAGAAACGAATACCCTCTGAGTTTTGAATTTCCCATCACATACTTATGTGTCCCCATCTTCCTATTCCACCATCCCATCTACCTCAAACTTTACCCTCGATGAGAATTAAGCTTAATCCCTCGAGAGAAAACTTTCTTTACATTTAAAATGAATAGCTTTATATTTACTTTACATTCAAATCAAAAGGAAAATAGTATAGATAGAATATGTTTACATTTTTGAATCTACACTGGTTGAAAAATGTTCACAATAAAGAATGAATATGTTTTCATTTTTCAGACTTTTATAAACGGGTGCTTGCGTAGAATAGAAGGACTGAAATGGTATGACAAAGTCACAATTGTGGAATTGATGACAAGAACCAGACAAGTGCCAGTGGAACAAAAGTTGAGAAGAAGACGCTGGCGATGGATAGGACACATATTGAGGAAACCTGTTGATAGCATTACCAGGCAGTCCTTATTCTGGAATCCACAGGGAAAGAGAGGCAGAGGTAGATCAAAAATACATGGAGAAGAGAACTGGATACAGGGGTGAAAATGATGAGGAAAACATGGAAAGAACTTGAGCGGATGGCACGTTACAGGAAGACTTGGCATGTATTTTTGAAGGCCTATGCTCCTCGATGAGCTAAAGGGTATTGATTGTTTGATATTTTCATTTACATCTACACTGGTTGAAAAACTTGAAAACTTTCATTATTTTTAAGTGAATAGGTTTACATAGACATTTTACACTGGTTTGTAAATGTAAATATTATAATTAGAATGTACATTATTTCTTTCATCTTTCCCTCTCTGCTCCATATGGGACTACCTATGCTTTTAGTTCTTTTTAACAAACTAGCAATAAAGCAGTCACCAGCCCTTGCAGTGGTGGTTCATGAAATCATCATTCTATACGCTGAGGTTGCCAGCCTCAAATGACTTGGAGATCCACTAGTAATTTTCACATACTAATATTCACATGGCAATATATACATATTAGTTCACATGTTAGTAAATGAAAAATACAGAAAGTAAAATGTACAACTTACGCTAATCTTGGCTCACAGACTGTGTGCTCAGAGAAATAGGTTTAAGGCACTGGCAGATGCCTTTTTTACGTGCTCTTGGGGATCGTTACTTTAGCAACAAACTCCCACTTTGACTCCGGGTTTCAGTTTCCTCAGATTCCGGTTTTCGTTGTTAAAATAGTAGAGTTTTCTATTGTCAAGATCCTCTAACAAAGTCCGGTCCTGATAATGGTAATCTGATCTAGGCTGACTCTGGCAAGGTCAGGTTTTTGTCTTGGCAATCGATTCTCACAGTGTCTTAAAACTGCAAAAATGTCAGGTTATATTGCCTGTCCTATCCCGCATTTGTTTGTTACGCTGCTTTGCAGGGCTCCAATCGTTTCAAACATGTGTGTTTTGTGGGGTAATTCAAAATTATTTCCGCCTAAAATAATGTGCGGGATGCAAAGGGATACCTTTCTCATATTACTTTTATCTAAAGTAATCTGTTCGTCAAAGTCGAACAGGAAACGATTATGTAATTCGTTCCCGCCGCTTGCATGTACTACGCGAAAACTGAGCAGGCCCATATGGGTTTACCTGCGCTAATCTCAACAAAACTGTGAAACGCCATGCAAATGTGATGCCTTATAACCATCAATGAGTGTCAAATGATTTGACAATATCAAATATATGCTTGATACGAGCAGAAAGAAATGTGTCGACCCTGAAATTCCAGGTAATCAGTACGTATAACAATTGAAAATGAGTACTGTCGTAGTGGAGAAGGGATCGAACCCAAAAAGTATGTTACAGAAACATCGAAAATGAACTAGCAATGAGAAGGAACAGATTGAGGCTCTTGAGACGTAGATATTTAGAAGAATGGGACGCATCTCATGGAAAGAGAGCAAAGCAAATAAAGAGATCCTTAAAAACCTAGGTGTGGAAAGAGAATTAATGAAGGAGATGAAAACTAGATAACTAAAATATTGTGGTCATACAAAAAGACATAACACCTCGCAGAAGAACTTAATAGAATGCAGAGCTGAAGGCAAATGTGCAAGGGGAAGACAGCACTATAAGCGGGAAGATAAAATCAAGAGATGGACAGGAAAGAGTTTATCGGAGTGCACCATCAAGACAGACAACGGTGAAGATCCATTGCAGAAGACGTTTGTTGTGGAGATGGCAGCTGATGATGATGATGATTGTGATGTTATGGCAGAAAACGGAAGACATGACTATTAAAAGAGACGAAAACATGCCTTTACAAAGTAGGACATTCCCTGTCTCGCATGCAACCCCCGGCAATGACATGGGGTACACATTAAAAGCTCTCCGTTCAACCTTTATAGGACCAGCTGAAAAAGGTGAATCCGAGCTGTATAGAGAATGAAAAAGGTAATTAATGAATGACTCGTCGTCCTCTTCTGCAAAATGTAATATGTTTAAATGGAAAAAGGCAGTTGTTGGCACTGCTTTAAAGCTAGTTGTAATCTAGCGTTGTTGAGATATCTATCGAGCTAATCAGAGACTTGCACTGTTGCTATTTTCTCACATCTAGTACTAGACTGGTTTCTTATATGTTTGACACTCTTGCAGAGATGCCGGTCAATTGTTTTATCAATGCAGCAGCGTCCCTCTTAATTTTGAAACAGTATGTTATTCCTGCATAATTTCTTATCCGATTATAAGATTATATAGTAACTCACCTCTTCGTGTCCATATTTAGATAACGCATATCTCTATTTGTGTTATAATTTGGGAAGGCAATCCATGAATTAACCAAACTTCTTAATGAGTTTAAATACGCTCGTATTACGTTATAATGAGAACCACTGATCACGATGTCAGTAAATATAAAAACATTTGCCTCGTTTTGGTGAAAACTGAGTGCAAGAAAGTATACATACTCGCGACTATATTCACTTAAACCCAAGACTGTCAGATCTAAAGTCTAAGCCAGTCTAAAAAGGAAAAAACCTGGCGTAGGAAAGCGTTTTGAATGCTTATTTATAAAAAATAAACTGCAATTGTTAAGCAAAGAATCTGTGTTATTGTGTCGCTGTGAGGTGGTTTCAGTTTATTTAGAACTTGCTGTAACAGCGCCAGTAAATTCATGTTGTAAATTAATCGCAGAAGTCAGCTGATCATGGCTAAATCAATGTTCCGAAGGTAAGTTGATGCCTGTGGAAGAAAGGTTTGTATGTATGTATGTACGTACGTATGAATGTTTTTGTGTACAGGTACACAATTATGCGTGTATGTATTTATGTATGTATGCATGCATATCTATTCATCAAGCTAAAGATAAGAACTACTGACGAGTGTAACTGTGGTACCGATAAAATGACTACTGAACGTCTACTTCAAATTTGCCCAACATATGAGGAACAGAGAAAGCACATATGGCCATCACAAGTGCCATTGCTGGAACAATTCTACGGAGATATCAACAGCCTCAAGCTGACGACTTCTTTCTTCGAACATATCTAAGTTGACATCTGAGAGTGAACGAAGTTGACGTCTGAGAGTGAACGAAGTTGACGTCTGAGAGTGATCGAAGATGACATCTGAGAGTGAACGACGACAAAAAAGTATGCATACATATGTTATTGTATTGATAATTATTAGTTTAGGATATATACATGCTGGGCCGGATTATCCATTAGGCTAAGTAGGCTGAAACCAGGGGCCTGGAGCTCTTGGGGGCTTGTGAATGTTTAAAAAAAATAAAATTAAATGCATAGATTTATGTACAAAATTAAAATGTTTGTACTTTGCAATCGCATTTATGTCGTTCTAAAAAGACAGTAAAAACTAAAATAGCTTAAAAGACGTAAAGCACCCCGGTTTAAAAACTATCTAAGATCCAACATAAAGGATGATAAACTGAACAATTTGGCACTGATGTGCATAGAATCCTCTAATAAAAACTGATTTCCTGCCAGTAACTAGTTTTATTTTTTATTTTTTTTATTAATAGGTGTTTGCTACTTTTTTTTTAGTAGCTGTAGCAGTCTCTTTTGTCGTTGACTACTGTAAAATGTCTGTTGTAATATCAACTGTAGCAGTTTGGTGTATTGACACTGTTGGAAGTAGTTGGTACTGCTACAAATGTAAGTATGTTGACATACACGCCCACACAGGGCTACTGTAAATAGGTCCTGAAGACGTCACAATAACATATGATGATGGAGTCAGAAAGCGTTGAACGACTGGTGACGTTTCCAAACATTTTATTACGGTACAATACAAATCACGCTGACATCGACACATACATTGTCATCGGAACAAAGGTTCAACACATCATGGACGTAATCACACGCCAATACACCTCTGGCAAAAATAGGCCGCATGGACAGCGGGCTTATATATATAATTCATTGATAATCTGGATCAACACCTCTAGCAAAAATAGGCCGCAGGGACAGCGGGCTTACATATATATATCATTGATAATCTAGATCAACACCTCTGGCGAAAATAGGCCGCATGGACAGCGGGCTTACATATATAATTCATTGATAATCTGGATCAACACCTCTGGCAAAAGTATTGTAACCACTTCTCCGCATCGGGAGAAAGTCGCCTAACTAACTCAAAAATTCATGGCACTAACTAATAGGTTCAAAATGTTTCTTTACCTGCTCTGCCTTCCATGAATCAAACACAAAAAAACACTTGCCATTTTCTAGGCTTATAACTCTAAGCCAGAATCACATTAAAGGGGAATCTTAAACATAATTTAATCACAGAAGAACTCTGATCCCCTTTGACACTGCCAGAGCAAAAACGCTGAGCGACTTGTCAGCTCAAAAAACGCCAGGCGACTCCCCTAAACAACAGTCTTCCGGACTCGCCCAAATCATTGCGCATGCGATTAGCTAATGGCGTAATGTGAATCCAACTCACACCACACCGAGACGCCAGGTCTAAAACCATATAAGGCCGTCTCGTAAATCTTGTCTATAACCATATAAGGCAATTTCGAACAATCTGGAAGACTAACCCAAACCGAAAATTGGCCGAGTCAAGGGACATAACAAATAAATCTAACCTGTATCAAAAGGAAAACATAATCACAGTTACATCCCTTAGACCACAAATATAAGAAAAGTATAATAAAGTATTCATTACAAGCATACCATAACAGACTGTAACAGTTTACCGCACCCCACGGGGAAAAAAATGATAACCTCATTTTTTTTTTTGAAACAAAATATATATCGAACAAAGTGGGCGGTAGCATATAAATATCTACATATACAGTGCACACACAGTGGGCTGATCACCTGCTTGCCAACCAATCTGATTACGGAAACAATGATAGATTGTTTGGTCTGTTTTTGTTCCACAAAGACGCCATTAGGCGTGGTGGAAACAGCGATAGATTGATCAATTTCTTGTTGCCCTAAGACGCCACTAGGCGTACTGGCCACATACTGCTTTGCCGGTTGATGGCTAAGGATGGAAGAAGAAGAAGATACAGTGCAGACCTGATAAGGAGAACTCACCAGGGACCCAAGAAATAGTTCTTCTTATAAGAAATTCCTCTTATCCAGATAAGAGTTCAAGCATATGGTAATGCATTTACAACGTAAAATACAATAATGAATTAGCGTTGAATATGACAGATGTATGACACAGAAAATATGTAAATCACCAAAAGTGTAAATGTACAAAGTTGGCACAAATATCTAGAGAATAACAGCCCTTTTAACACTTTGAAATGAAAAAGCTGCAATGTTCCTCTGTATCTTACTTAGTACCTGTACTTGAGTTAATAAAAATGTCTTTCCATGACATCTTTAAATTCAAAGAAATGATAAATTAAATCATCTTGGCATGCAGCCTGCATTATATACATGTTAGTTTTATCCATGCAATTTGAAACTTCCAACTGTGAAATAGTTTGTACCGTTAACCCACAGTCATCATTATCTCTAGAATTTGCACACTCTTAAATGATAAAGCACTCTTAAATGAAAAAGTCTGTAATTTTCCTCTGTACTGCATCAATGTGACCTACAAGTTTGGACAACATTGCTGACCTATAATGAACCTTCAGATTTTGAATAATACCTTGGTCACAAGGCTGAAGTTTGGATGTCGCATTTGGTGGTAAAAATAAAAGTTCTGTTGCTTTTAGACTTTGAACATTTATGTGGGCTGAACAGTTGTAAAGCACCAAAGGAATTTTGTGATGTTGACGTTCCATAGAATGATCAAATGCATATAGCCACTTGGTGAAAATGTATGATGTCATCCAGGCTATTGAGTTGGCTGCATAATCAACACACAATTTTTTTCAAACCTTTAAAACAGCGTGGATTTTTAATTTACTGATTTCAAGTAATGGCAATTTATCTGAACCATCCATATTTGTACACACGACAATTGTGATTCTTTCTTTCCATTCCCCCCCCCTCCCCCCCCCCCCCCCCCCGGCACTTTTCATTTCTGAAGGAAAAAGTCTTGTCATGCAGCAATCTCCAAAACAATCCAGTTTCATCAGCATTAAACACATCAACGGAATTATACCTACTCATGGCTGGTTTTAGCACCTCCTCCGTCCATGACTCGGTAGTCGTTTCATTAACAGAATGCCTTTCCCCACACAAAAAAAGGTAAAGGAACCCGTTACATGCCCATTGAGGCATATTGGGAATATGGTGTTAGGCCCATATTACCGTGACCGTCGGCACACTAGGGGTGATGTGGTTGGCATCACGCCGGCCGCCTTAACCTTCACAGGGTTGCTCTGGTACCCATTTGGGGCTGGGTCGACCCAGGAGCCGTTTGTAACCAAAAAAAGTCCCACCTCATCTGGGGATCGAACCATAGACTACTGCGCTAGGAAGCCAGTGCACTAACCACTATGCTACCGCGGCTTTGTAAGTAATGTGCCTTTTTAAAACAACCCAACCAGCCAGGACTACATTTCCAGCCAGTCCGACCTTCCAGAAGTGCTAACTCTTCTGCCTTTGCAGTTAATATAGGTCCATTTACAGGAACATTTGCTGATCTCGCCATGGTGAACCATTTTAGGAGTGCCGTGTCAACAACATCACACGTCGCTTTTCGGTTCTTCATTCTGTGACAATCAACTTGTCCACCATAAAACATTTTTCTGTACCGATCCTTATTTTTTATGATTCATGAAAGCGTTGATTTTGTAATGTCGAATTCCTTTGCTATTTGCATTTTCTTTTTGCCACTATTTTCCACTTCTTGTACTAGCTCAGTCTTTCTTTTCAAAGATATGGATTTTAACTTTCCAGCCATTTTTAGAGGGGAAATAACTCAAATTCTAACACTGACGAAGCGCGCAATTTCCGAAAAGAGCCAAAAAGTTGTACAAATGTCCAGGTACTGTATTTGAAAAAAAGTTCGCTTTAAGCAGATCAAATTATATAGTCGGGACACGTTTAATCGTTCGGCATATCCGAAAATTCGTGATAAACGGATTCCGCTTAACCGGACATTTTTTACAAAGACAAAGAAGAAAAATTGCCGGGGATAAACAAATTGTTCTTCACAACAGAAATTCGCCACATCCGAGATCGCCTTAAGCGGTTTGCACTGTAAATATATCACAAAGTAATCAATACAATGCATAATATAAATAAATACCATAGTAATACTATAGCGTGCATAACATAAATTTCTAAACACACATTAAAGAAATAATGAGCATGATGACACAGGCAACAGGCTCATAACGCATAAATGATGCGCTGACAAAGGGCGTAAATAATTACCATGCCATAATACCGTGCTATACTGGCGCACGATAGAGCGTCGGGTGAAAAGAAAAATATATCTCACCAAGTTAGAGAAAATATTTTCTCATAGTGCTAACATAATTATAAAAAGAAGTTGCCACAATAGCACAATAAAGTGCTGGCAACATAACAATGCCAGAAAAAAATTACATAGATATGTCTTCATATACCAACAAAACAAAATTACCATATCGCCATGTCTCACAATAATAAATTACAAAATTAGAGGTGTCATTAACATATTATACTTTTAACATTGTGATGTACAGCAATATAGTGACACCAACATATATCTTTTAAAGGATATATCAAACATAGCATCATATCTTTAACATAATATCGTATACTAGTTTACAATATTAATAACTATCCGTTACAAATACAACTAAGCTATGATATGCGGAGTCCCAAAACACTGTGTGGTAGCGTCTATTCCCAATGGCAAACAGGGACATCAAATGTAGGGATACTTGCAAGCCGTAGAGATTCTCCGTATAGCAGCACTGACTCGCTGTGAGAAAATACAAATGAAACACCTGTGTTTGACAACCGTAGAATTCTACACTATATAACACTTAATTGTAATTCCTATTTATCAAATGGGGCCATGTAAATTACCGGCCTTTATATAGTGATAATCAAACCTTCCTCCGTTACACTAGAGGCGGTAATAGAGAAAGTAAATCTATCAATCTATAGTCATGAATTAAATAGGAACAAGGAAATGTACAAACTGAATGTTAATATGTCTGAGTGTCGTGGGTATATCACTAATCTCGACATCTATAAGAGAATAAAGGACACAAGAGTCAAGTAGAATCATGTGGGCATCGAGACAGTATGTCTGCCATTACATTCTCCGACCCACGAATAGCTCGTACCGAAAAGTGAAAAGCTGAAACGCAATAGCATACCGAGTAGAGAGTAGTCGTGAGTATACCCATGATACCTACGTCAAAAGGCAAATCTAGAAGATGGTAATGATGACCATGAGCGTCATGGTGGCTACCAATCTGAGATTTTGCGCAAGACAAAGAAAATGCATTTGACAACTGCGTATCTCTCACAGGCTGAAGGGAAGTCATAGCCTGTGTACCGAGCAAAGAAACAAGTAAGAAACATAGAATAAAGATGTAAAAGCAACAAGTAGTAAACTTGGACCTACGTCGAAGTTTAAAAGAAAAGCAATGAGTGCGCCAAAAAGTTGTAAAGGACGAAGATATTGAGCTAATCGACCCAATAAGAAAGTTAAAGAAAGTCCTGAAGTATAGATATGTACTAACAACTAAGTTCGTACATGTAGCAAAGGAAACGCTAGGCATAGCAGCAACGAAGTTGCAATCTACGTGACTGGATATAGATTCAGCCGTAGCAATAGAGTTAGTGGCAGTGTCAGACAAAATCGAAGGATCTTCTTCTACAATAGTAGATAAATGAGAGTCAAAGTTAAAGTTGCGATACACTAAAGTATGTCGAACTGGACCAAAAGAAGCACTAACAATAGCATGATGAACATTCATATCATCAATACTTGAAAATTGCACCACATTAGCAGAATTTATTACGTGCGAAGATTTAGGAATAGTCATTAAGGTTGTATCAACAGAGTGCACCTTGTTATAAGGCCGTGGCATAACTCCTAAGGTGGAAGCAGTAAGGTTATGTTGCCGCTCCCAAGCAGCGATTTGTACCGGCGTACATACTTTTACCCCATGTATCTGTCCGATAGTAAGATCGGTGATAGGTGCTCTGAGCAAACATGCGTGTATATAACCAGTGAAAAACGGTGTGGCAATGTGGACTATGGCAGTCGGAAAAGTCTCGACTGTACCAGCTAATGTCACACATTTCACCATATTACCAGTTGCGCAAGATGGATGAACTAAAGACTGTCTAATTCCCACAGTTGCGCATCCAGAATCAAAGAGAACTGAGACTGGATTATTATTCACAAATCCCTTATGTAGAGTAAGAGACCCTCATCCGTCATGCACCGAAAAGGCAGGAAGAGGAGGTAGAGGATGACCGCAACTAAGGTAGTTATTGTAGTAGGTTGGAAGAAAGTTGTGCACTCCGGGCACTGAGATGCTCTCTCCACTGCCTGCATCTGCAATCTTAAATTCTCAGCTTCTATTTTCTTTTGTTCAGCTTCCATTTTCTGTTTCTTCTCTTCCGCCTTCAGTGCCTTGGCATATCCGGCAACTGCAAATTCTTCTAATTTTTCTCCAGTCTTGCCGAGAGCTTTCCTTTGCTCAATGAAGTATTCCAAGGTAGACATTATGTCTAATAATATAATATAACACCTTGTATAAATATATATTATCTCAGCAACTCACTTTATCCCAACCTCAGTGGGAGACAAGTCTTTATCAAAGAACTTGTATAATATCTTGATTACAATATCATCAATAATCACTTCTATCTATAGTGCATTATACTATTAATAGTGCATTACCTAATATGTATATAGACAGTGTATGACAAAATCAACTGTACTTACAAAATTAACAAAGACAAGATATAAATCACAAATGAAAACGTTCGCAGGAATCAAAAGAACAATAAAGCAGAACTAAAAGAGAATGTTACAAAAAATGTAATGATAACTGCGAATAATTACAAATACAACTAACAAAACAGTGTATAAACGAAAAGGTGTATAGAAATAAACGATAGGAAGGGGAGGCGGACAAATAACAACAAAACAAATCAAAACTAAAGAACGGAGAAAAGTATACGAAAACGACACTAACACATCTCGTCACAACTAAACAAAAAAATAATGACTAAATCTGGCGTAAACAGAGTATGCCCGTGATTATCACAAAGGATCTTTTACGAAAACAGACAGTCACACAGTTCCTAAAGAACGCTCGCAGTAGGCCCTCGGTTAAGTGGGATGTACCCTACTAGAGTCACCTGCCCAACCGAACCCGCAGAAATACAAAAACATATAAAACATATAAAACAAAGAAACATGTATATGAAAACATAGAATATGAAGAATGTGCAAAGAGGAAGGCTCAATTCAGTCACAACATAAAGGCACAGTTCACAAATATAAAGCCACTTATCTTATACTGGCGAAAAACTCCTGGCCTCTGGAACAACAACAATGAAGTTCTCAGCACACACAGTTCAGCGCTAAGAAGATCCAACGCTGAAGGGATATCGGAACTTGCCTCCAACACAACAGCAACAATGGCACAGGAACTGGCTTTCAAGTTGACAGCAACGATGGTACATGAACTGGCTTCTAAAATAACAGCAACATCGATGGTACAGGAACTGGCTTCCAAAATAACAGCAACAACGACACAGGAACTGGCAATGATGATACAGGAGCGTGTCGCAGTGGTTCATGTAGGATGCTGTAGATTTAGAGTAGCGAACGTCGTTCGGATAACAGCCTGAAAACTGGCGACCACTGTAATAGTCTCTTTTGTCGTTGACTACTGTAAAATGTCTGTTGTAATATCAACTGTAGCAGTTTGGTGTACTGGCACTGTTGGAAGTAGTTGGTACTGCTACAAATGTAAGTATGTTGACATACACGCCCACACAGGGCTACTGTAAATAGGTCCTGAAGACGTCACAATAACATATGATGATGGAGTCAGGAAGCGTTGAACGACTGGTGACGTTTCCAAACATTTTATTACGGTACAATACAAATCACGCTGACATCGACACATACATTGTCATCCGAACAAAGGTTCAACACATCATGGACGTAATCACACGCCAGTACACCTCAGGCAAAAATAGGCCGCATGGACAGCGGGCTTATATATAATTCATTGATAATCTGGATCAACACCTCTGGCAAAAATAGGCCGCATGGACAGCGGGCTTACATATATAATTCATTAATAATCTGAATCAACACCTCTGGTAAAAATAGGCCGCATGGACAGCGGGCTTACATATATAATTCATTGATAATCTGGTTCAACACCTCTGGCAAAAATAGGCCGCATGAACAGCGGGCTTACATATATAATTCATTGATAATCTGGTTCAACACCTCTGGCAAAAATAGGCCGCAAGGACAGCGGGCTTACATATATAATTCATTGATAATCTGGATCAACACCTCTGGCGAAAATAGGCCGCATGGACAGCGGGCTTACATATATAATTCATTGATAATCTGGATCAACACCTCTGGCAAAAATATTGTTACCACTTCTCCGCATCGGGAGAAAGTCGCCTAAATAACTAAAAAATTCATGGCACTGACAAATAGGTTCAAAATGTTTCTTTACCAGCTCTGCCTTCCATGAATCAAACACACAAAAAATTACTTGCCATTTCCTAGGCTTATAACTCTAAGCCAGAATCACATTAAAGGGGAATCTTAAACATAATTTAATCACAGAAGAACTCTGATCCCCTTTGACACTGCCAGAGCAAAAACGCTGAGCGACTTGTCAGCTCGAAAAACGCCAGGCGACTCCCCTAAACAACAGTCTTCCGGACGCGCCCAAATCATTGCGCATGCGCCCAGCTAATGGCGTGATGTGAATCCAACTCACACCATACCGAAACGCCAGGTCTAAAACCATATAAAGCCGTCTCGTACAATCTTGTCTATAACCATATAAGGCAACTTCGAACAATCTGGAAGACTAACCCAAACAGAAAATCGGCCGAGTCAAGGGACATAACAAATAAATCTAACCTGTATCATAAGGAAAACATAATCACAGGTTACATCCCTTAGACCACAAATATAAGAAAAGTATAATAAAGTATTCATTACAAGCATACCATAACAGACTGTAACAGTAGCACGCCCCTTTCAACCGTCTACCATATACATGGAGCTGTTGGTTATATCACGACGTGTTGCATTTATTGTAATATGCTTGTGTTAGTATTTAATTTATACTATATTATCTCTAGTAGGGGTTTTTTTTTTAAATTTTGTAGTTATAGTTCAATGTTGTTTTATTACCCCAAGTATGATATTGTCTAAACTGATATGTTCTTATGTTTCACTGGAGGGTTTTTGGTCAATCCGTATTTATCTGGGGGGAGTCTTTTACCAATGTAGACTACTGGCTTGCATCCTTGTTTATTTAGGTTTTATATGTTAGCTTTTGTTTTTGTAATAGTGTTCTATTAACCTGTGTATTTCTGATGGGGTCTTAGTGCCTATGAGATTTTCTACACTCATTTCTACCTTGTGGTTACTACAGTATGTCTTAATGTTTTGCCTCTGCTGGTCATATTTTTTTGCGGTCCACCAGAAAGTGTCTAATTGTGTTTGGTTCTTGACACTCTTCGCACATGGGTTCCTCTATCATGAAATATCCAGTTCCAAGCTTGAGCCTCAGTAATTTTTTTATTAATTGGTATTTTTAGTACATCTTTTATCTGACATTTTTTGCTTGTTTTTTTTTCAGGATTTTATATGAGTGTCTTGCTTTTTTACTTTGGTCCCATGCTGTTATCCACTCTTTAGTTATTGCTTGGCAATTAAGCTCTTAATTTCAAACTTACCTAATCCTACTTCAATTTTGTTATAGCTAGTTCTGCCCCCTTTGGCTTCTTTGTCTGCAAGCTCATTTCCTGCTATCTCTACATGTGATGGTATCCATGCTAGTGTAACACTGCATCCTATAGTGTGCAGATATGTATTGACCTGTAGTATTTCCTCTATAATATATGGCCTGCTACATTCATTTCTGTTTCTGATAGCTAGTACTGATGAAAGGGAGTCAGTAAGAATGGTTACTTTATTTGGTGGTTTTCTGCAGCTATTTCTAAAGCTTTTAGGATTGCCACTAATTCTGCTGTAAAGATGGATGTATTACGTGTTACTTTGTATCTTTTATAAATTTTTAATTTTGGTATTGCTATTCCTGCTCCTAATTGTCCTTCTTCATCTTTTGACCCATCCGTATATATAGTTAGGCTATTATTTATATACCGTTCTATGTACTCTAGTGCTTTAATTTTTGCTGAGATTATGTCGTTAGATTTGCTTATGATCTTTGATAGGTGGGAGTCAGTTTTTGGCACTTTTAGTTCCCATGGTGGGATCTTTGCTTTATACTGAGCACTACTGTTTATCATATTTAATAGGTTTGGGTGTTGATCCACTTCATCCATTGTTTTCCACCCTGACGGGTATCTATTATGGTTTAGTGGTATGTGGCCTATGTACTGGTTACCCCTATTAAAGATTTTGTGTGCTGGGTGAGTTGGATCTTTTGCCACTCTTGCCCAGTAGCTGAATCTCAGCTCTTTTCTCCTTAGCTCCAGGGGTATAATGCCTAGCGCTACTTCTAATGCCTCTGCTAATGTTCCCTTTGAGGCACCTGCTATTATTGACAGTGCCTGGATTTGGACTGTGTCTAGTTTTTTCTCATTGCTCGGGGTGGCTGATGCATAGACAACACTGGCATAGTCAAGTTTG
The DNA here is from genome assembly GCA_024509875.1 of Oreohelix idahoensis. Taxonomy (NCBI): domain Eukaryota; kingdom Metazoa; phylum Mollusca; class Gastropoda; order Stylommatophora; family Oreohelicidae; genus Oreohelix; species Oreohelix idahoensis. The sequence goes on from JAMPIV010011371.1 coordinate 109,268, forward strand.
CCCCTAATAAATGATTTATAGAAGGTTAGCATTGTCTTATTGCAGGCTCGCCAACCACTTCTTTTCTTATATCGCAGCATGTTAATAAGCCCCCCCTACTGTTTTGCACTAATAGGTCTATGTGTTTGTTCCAGTTTAGCTGCTGGTCTAGTACCATACACAGAAATCTAGTTGATTTTGCTGTGCATACTTTTTGTTCATTAATACTTACATCAATTATATTATTTTTAATTACACGCCCTCTACTGAAGATCATTCCTACGGTTTTTTTAACGTTTAGATTAAATTCCCACTTGTGCATCCAGTCGGATACTTTATCTATTTGTTTTTGTACGGTTTTATAAAGGAATGGGATATTTCTTCCCGTTTTCCATATCGCAGCATCGTCTGCAAACTGGGATAGGTTGTTCTTTAAGTCTTTAAACTCGTCGCCTAGGTCGTTGACCATAATCGTGAATATAGATGGTAAATATTACTGATCCCTGTGGAATTCCATTCTGTTGTTGATAAACCTGAGATCTATCATTGTTTATTTGTACTGTGAAGTATCTATCCTGCAGGAAGTTTTCTAAATAATTGTAAATTCTGCCTACTATACCTAATTTCCTGATCTTATATAGTGCACCCTCCCTCCAACACTCATCATATGCTGTGGCTACATCAAGGAATATTGCTACTGTCTTTTCATTCCTTTTGAAGCCCGTTTTAACATCATGTTCCAGCTTCAACAGCTGCTCTATTGTACTATGGTGGCTTCTAAAGCCTGCCTGGGTTTGGCTGTACAAATTATGCTTTTCTAGGTGAAATTTTAGTCTGCTGTTGACTATTGTTTCTAGAATTTTTCCTAGGTGCGATGTTAACGATATTGGCCTGTATGAGCCAACATCATCGATTTCCTTATCTGGCTTTAGTATGGGGATGACTACTGCTGTCTTCCATGAACATGGTATTTTTCCCGTGTGCCAGATTTTGTTGTAGAGGTATGCAATCACCCTTAGAGCCGCTCAAAGCGATCAGACGTGCCACAGTAATTAGTTGTTTTTTTTTAAACTAATGTGTTTGCTACTTTTTTTTGTAGCACGCCCCTTTCAACCATCTACCATGTACATGGAGTTGTTGGTTATATCAGGACGTGTTTCCTTTATTGTATTATGTTTTGTTTGTATTTATTTTATACTATATTATCTCTAGTAGGTATTTTTCCTTTTGTAGTTATAGTTCAAAATGGTTTTTTAAATCCAAAATATGCTATTCTCTAAGCTAGTATGTTTTAATTTTTCCTGGATGGTTTATTTGGTTAATCTGTATGTATCTGGGGGGAGTCTTTCACCAGTTTGGACTACTGGCTCGGATCCTTATTTATTTTTTATATGTTAGCTTTAGTTTTTGTAATATAGTGTTTTATTAGCTTTTGCATTTCTGAAGGGGTCTTTGTGCCTATGAGATTTTCTACACTCATTTCTACCTTGTGGTTACTACAGTATGTCTTAATGTTTTGCCTCTGTTGGTCATATTTCTTGCAGTCCACCAGAAAGTGTCTAATTGTGTTTGGTTCTTGACACTCTTCACATGTGGGTTCCTCAATCATGAAATATCCAGTTCCAAGCTTGAGCCTCAGCAATTTTTTTATTAATTGGTATTTTTAGTTCATCTTTTATTTGGCATTTTTTGCTTGGTTTTTTAAGGATTTTATATGAGTGTCTTGCTTTTTTAATTTGGTCCCATGCTGTAATCCACTCTTTAGTTATTGCTTGAGCAATTAAGCTCTTAATTTCAAACTTTCCTAAGCCTACTTCAATTTTGTTATAGCTAGTTCTGCCCCCTTTGGCTTCTTTGTCTGCAAGCTCATTTCCTGCTATCCCCACATGTGATGGTATCCATGTTAGTGTTGCACTGCATCCTATAGTGTGCAGATATGTATTAACCTGTAGTATTTCCTCTATAATATCTGGCCTGCTACATTCATTTCTGTTTCTGATAGCTAGTACTGATGAAAGGGAATCTGTGAGAATGGTTACTTTTTTTGGTGGGTTTTCTGCAGCTATTTCTAAAGCTTTTAGGATTGCCACTAATTCCGCTGTAAAGATGGATGTATTACCTGTTACTTTGTATCTTTTATAAATTTTTAATTTTGGTATTTCTATTCCTGCTCCTAATTGTCCTTCTTCATCTTTTGACCCATCTGTATATATAGTTAGGCTATTATTTATATACCGTTCTATGTAATCTTCTTCTTCTTCTTCGTTCACCCTCAGATGTCAACTTGAATAAGTTCAAAGAAAGCAGTGGTCAGCCTGAGGCTGTTGATATCTCCGTAGATTTTCTCCAGGAATGGTACTGGTGATGGCCATATGCGTCTTCTCTGTTCCTCATATGTTGGGCACCTTTGAAGCAGGTGTTCGGCAGTCATTTTACCTGTGCCACAGTCACACTTATCCGTAGTTCCTATCTTTAATTTGTTGAACAGATGGTATCTCAATCTGTTATGACCAGTGCGAAGTCTGAAGATTACCACTTGTTCACTTCTGCTGAGCTGGTAATACGGATCATTTTTTGTGTGGCCTGGATGCACTTCTTCCCACTTGTGCCTGTATCTGCGCTTGATAAAACTCTTGGACTCCTCATAGGTTATATTTGTGTCCAGCTGAGGAAGTTTTCCCCCTTCCTTTGCCAATCTGTCAGCCTCTTCATTTCCAGGGATGTTGCAGTGAGAAGGGATCCACTGTATCACAACTTTTTTGTATTGCTGACATAGTCTGTGAAGTGTTACTCTTAGGTCATCCAGTTCAGCATTTATTTGACTTTTCAGCGTTGTAATCACTGACAGTGCATCTGAGAAGATAACTACTGGTCTCTCTGAGCTTTTTTCTGTCATTAGAATTTCTGATGCAGTTTTTATGGCCTCTGCCTCTGCTCTGAAGTTAGTTGACTAGTGCTTTACTTTTTGCTGAGATTATGACGTTAGATTTGTTTATGATCTTTGATAAGTGGGAGTCAGTTTCTGGCACTTTAAATTCCCATGGTGGGATCTTTGCTTTATACTGAGCACTACTGTTTATCGTATTAAACAGGTCTGGGTATTGATCCACTTCATCCATTGTTGTCCACCCTGACGGGTATCTATTATGGTTTAATGGAATGTGTCCTATGTACTGGTTACCCCTATCAAAGATTTTGTGTGCTGGGTGAGTTGGATCTTTTGCCACTCTTGCCCAGTAGCTGAATCTCAGTTCTTTTCTCCTTAGCTCCAGGGGTATAATGCCTAGCGCTACTTCTAGTGCCTCTGCTGATGTTCCCTTTGTGGCACCTGCTATTATTGACAGTGACTGGTTTTGGACTGTGTCTTCTTCTTCTTTGATCCTTAGCCGCCGACCGTCAAAGCAGTCAGTGGCCATCACGCCTAGTGGCGTCTTGTAGGGCAACAACAAATTGATTCCACTTTGCTCGGTCGGTGGCCATCCTTCGTACTGTGCCCCAACTCTGGTTCATTCTTTGCATCTCAGCCTCCACAGTCCTCCGCCAGGTTGTTTTGGTCGGCCTCTCTTTCGTTTTCCTTCAGGGGTCCAAATCATAGCTGTTCTTGTGATGGCATCGGGGTCTCTTCTGAGGACATGGCCAACCCAGCGCCAGCGTCTGCTAGCTATGATGGTGTGCATGTCCTCTTGCTTGCTACGAGTAAGCAGATCTTGGTTAGTGATGGTATTCGGCCAAAAGATTCGGTGAATTTTTCTTAGGCATGTTGTGTGAAAAGAGGACAATTTCGACATTTCCTTCTCTGTAACTCTCCAGCATTCCGCACCATAGAGAAGCACAGAAAGCACACAGCTCTGATATAATCTTAATTTTGTGCTTGTGCTGTATTGGGAGGACTTCCAGATGTTGTTTAGGCTAAAGAAGGCTGTTCTTGCCTTATTCATTCTGATGTTGATGTCTTTGCCTGCCCCGCCGTCTGGTGTTACTATGCTTCCTAGGTATGTGAAGGTATCTGTCTGTACCAGTTCTGATTCCTTACTGATATGGGCTCAGGGTTGCTCACATTGAGCGTCATGACCTCAGACTTCTTTAAATTGATGTTCAAGCCCACCTGCTGGCTAAACTTATTAAGTCTATCCGTTTTTTCCTGGATGTGTTGATGTGAATGTGCTAGTAGTGCAATGTCATCTGCATATTCCAGATCATCCAATGTAGAAAATGTTGTCCATCTACTGTGTCTAGTTTTTTCTTATTGCTCGGGGCGGCTGATGCATAAACAACACTGGCATAGTCAAGTTTGCCCCTAATAAATGATTTATAGAAGGTTAACATTGTCTTATTGCAGGCTCCGCAACCACTTCCTTTCATATATCTTAGCATGTTAATAACTCCCCTACTGCTTTGCACTAGTAGGTATATGTGTTTGTTCCAGTTGAGTTGCTGGTCTAGTACCATACCAAGAAATCTAGTTGATTTTGCTGTACATACTTTTTGCTCATTAATGTTTACATCAATTATATTGTTTTTAGTTACACGCCCTCTACTGAAGATCATTCCTATGGTTTTTTAACGTTTAGATTAAATCCCCACTTGTTCATCCAGTCAGATACTTTATCTATTTGTTTTTGTACTGTTTTATAGAGGAATGGGAGGTTTCTTCCCGTTCTCCATATCGCAGCGTCATCTGCAAACTGAGATAGGTTGTTTTTTAAGTCTTTAAACTCGCCGCCTAGGTCGATGACCATAATCGTAAAAATAGATGGTGATATTACTGATCCCTGGGGGATTCCATTCTGTTGTTCATACACCTCAGATCTATCATTGTTTATTTGTACCGTGAAGTATCTATCCTGCAGGAAGTTTTCTAAATAATTGTAAGTTCTGCCTACTATACCTAATTTCCTGATTTTATGTAGTGCACCCTCCCTCCAACACTCATCATATGCTCCTGCTACATCAAGGAAAATTGCTACTGTCTTTTCATTCCTTTTGAAGCCTGTTTTAACATCATGTTCCAGCTTCAACAGTTGCTCTATTGTACTGTGTTGGCTTCTAAAGCCTGCCTGGGTTGGACTGTACAAATTATGCTTTTCTAGATGAAATTTTAGTCTGCTGTTGACTATTGTTTCTAGAATTTTTCCTAGGTGCGATGTTAACGATATTGGCCTGTATGAGCTGACATCATGTGTTTCCTTATCTGGCTTTAGTATGGGGATGACTACTGCTGTCTTCCATGAACATGGTATTTTTCCCGTGTGCCAGATTTTGTTGCAATCACCCTTAGAGTTGTATTTGGTACCTTTTTGAGGATTTCAAAATAGTAATTAGTGACCGGTAGCTTGGGACTTTAAGAATGAAAGAGAGTACAGGAAAATGGTTTAAGAAAGTTAAATAGAGTTGTTGACAGACGATATGTCTTTGTTAAGGGGAAGTGAAATGAGCAGAAAAGTGTTTTGAGGGAAGGGAGATAACTCTGTGGGTTCCCATTTAGGAGATGTAGCTGGGTGTTTTGATTTAGTATTTCATGTGAGTTCTAAATTATGGTGGGACTGATTTGCATAAAATGTTTTAGTAATAAGATTAAAGAATATTGTATGGGTTTTGAGCTTAATTAGCAAAAGGAGATGACTTTAATTTACGTCCCTTGAAAGGTTTTGGTGAGCGATCAAAATTAAAACGCACGAGAAAGTGTTGCGAGGGTGAACCCCTTTTGGCAGAGAACGAGGGAATGTTAAATCTGGAATAAAATTAGGTCAATCTGATTTTGAACGCGAAGTAGCGAAGAAAGACAGGCCCAGCGAAAGTTATCCGCTGTATTAAACTTTCGTGTAGTGGTGACCGCTAGCTTGGATGGTGCACTAGTGCGAATAGGCCACTGGAGGTGGTTGGCTTCTGTGTTGTGAAGAAAACTATGTTGTCCAGCCATCAAGCCGTTCCATGTAGCCACTTTGATAGATGTAGGTGCAGGTTTCTGCTATGGTGTTTGGTTATTCATGGAGCAAGAAAGGCAGTGTTGCCTGTCAAGTATTTTTGATGGTCAGCCCAAAGGCAAGAATTTACAGGTATGTCAAAACTAGCAAGTTAATATAAAATCGTGTAAAATAGGGTGAACTTTAATACAGCACAGAAGATAAGAGACTGTAGAGAACATTAGAAGTCAGAGACTTGGTATAAACTGTCAACCCTGGTATTAGACGAGTCTAAATATAGATACCCCAAGCTACTCGGACAGAGTCTAATCACTGACATAACAGCGGTAAAGCAAGAAGTAGTGACAGACGATATAAAGGAGAGAAAGAAGAAATGTCGGTATCATTTTGTACAGCAGTCATTATAGTAGAAAGGTGCCACCAAAGGAAGGTCGGTCACCCAGTGTTTGGTTAATTTGACTATGTAAATAAAGCTAGTGTTGGTTCAGCTGATGTTAGCGTGAAGTCGATACATCTGAGTGTAATTCATCATCATCATCATCCTATGTATTCGTCAACACAGTGGAGAATCATTAACTGGTAAAAATAAACTCTACATGATCTAACTGACTGCACACTGTCGGGTAGTGATCGAACCATACGAAAATACAACCCTCTCTCAATTACTACACATCCGTTGTACGGCCACATATTGAAGAAATTGTAGAAAGGAAAACAAGATTTGTTTCAATATAATGTGTTGATTGTGTTCACCTTAATAATAATAAAAATAATACTAATAAACATTAATAAACAAATAATTACTAACAAAAGAGGTAAGCAGTGCTAAGAAACTAACACATCAATCTATTAGTAATACTAGCATATATACCTTCGCTATGCTAAGAGGTTTGAAAAAAAAACACAAAAATTATTGCTTATTAGGTATTTAAAAAGCGGGGGGTGGGGGTGGGGGGGGGGGGTGAATACTTTGACAAGCCTAGAGGCCCTTCTTGGCTTAATCCGGCCCTGTGTACATGTAACGTGTGTGAGTGGCTTGATGTCTCTGAGGCTGAGAAAATTTGAAGCCAGAGTTTTATGTAAACATGTCATCATCAGCATCATCCTCACCATCAACATCATCCTCACCATCAGCATCATCCTCACCATCAACATCATCTCACCATCAGCATCATCCTCACCATCAACATCATCCTCACCATCAGCATCATCCTCACCATCAACATCATCCTCACCATCAGCATCATCCTCACCATCAACATCATCCTCACCATCAACATCATCCTCACCATCAGCATCATCCTCACCATCAACATCATCCTCACCATCAACATCATCCTCACCATCAGCATCATCATCACCATCAACATCATCCTCACCATCAGCATCATCCTCACCATCAACATCATCCTCACCATCAGCATCATCCTCACCATCAACATCAACTCACCATCAGCATCATCCTCACCATCAACATCATCCTCACCATCAGCATCATCCTCACCATCAACATCATCCTCACCATCAGCATCATCCTCACCATCAACATCATCCTCACCATCAACATCATCCTCACCATCAGCATCATCCTCACCATCAACATCATCCTCACCATCAACATCATCCTCACCATCAGCATCATCATCACCATCAACATCATCCTCACCATCAGCATCATCCTCACCATCAACATCATCCTCACCATCAGCATCATCCTCACCATCAGCATCATCCTCACCATCAGCATCATCCTCACCATCAACATCATCCTCACCATCAGCATTATCCTCACCATCAGCATCATCCTCACCATCAGCATCATCCTCACCATCAACATCATCCTCACCATCAACATCATCCTCACCATCAACATCATCCTCACCATCAGCATCAGCATCACCCTCACCATCAGCATCATCCTCACCATCAACATCATCCTCACCATCATCCTCACCATCAGCATCATCCTCACCATCAGCATCATCCTCACCATCAGCATCATCCTCACCATCAACATCATCCTCACCATCAACATCATCCTCACCATCAACCTCACCATCAGCATCATCCTCGCCATCAACATCATCCTCACCATCAGCATCATTCTCACCATCAACATCATCCTCACCATCAGCATCATCCTCACCATCAGCATCATCCTCACCATCAACATCATCCTCACCATCAGCATCATCCTCACCATCAGCATCATCCTCACCATCAACATCATCCTCACCATCAACATCATTACCATTATTTTCCTTTTCATTCCTTACGGAGTATAGAAGAAACACTGCAGCTGGTCCTGCCTGCACCAAGTAGTCACGTGATCTCACAGCGATGATTTCTGTAGCAATTTCTTTTACAACATGGGATTGTCAGGCTACCGCCCAGCATCATTTTTGTCGCCCTGTACGACATGCTTGAAGGGGCAGTAATCTATTCTTTCTTTGTCACATAAGACAATCCCGACTCTTCCCTCCCCTGGAAGGTGTACAATGTGTAAATATGTCAGTACCTGTATAAATACTCATATGTCAGTACCTGTGTAAATATGTCAGTACCTGTGTAAATATAGGATCACACAGGATACGGAGACTGATGTAAATAGGACACATAATGAGTTACTGGGGACATTTACCACAGTGTTAAATTCTAATTATTATTCTGTATGGAATGTTGTAATTATTATACATTACTTTATATCAATGTATGTTATGGAGAGTGACGTTTCTGATACGTATGTATGTATATGCTTGGGCATTACGTGCGAACTAGACCAAAGTGCATTCGTTACGGGACTGACAATAATTGGTAGTTTGGGACTTGTACATTCAGAATATGTGAGCTGATTTATGTCTTTGAAGTTCGTGAGATCCATAGTCATGGTATTATGTAAATATTGCACACTAAGCTAAACCCGATTTAACTAATCGATCAACAGAGCTAAACCGCTTCTTTAGCAGAATTAGTAATACTATCTGATTCCTATTTAGATAAATCTGATAAAATCAATGATAATAGGTATAATCTTCTGAGTAAATGAATCAACGAAGTATGTGTTATCCTTTATGTTGTCACAAATATCTCTCTCGTACACCCCCCCCTCCCCCTCCCCCCACCCACCCATGTTTTGTAACACTGAAAAGAAAGAACGTAATCGAATGTAAATTAGTTAATTAGTGCAGACTAAATAACTATATGTTTAAAAAAGAAATATATAATTTAAAAAAATGTAAATCAGTTAAAATGTATCGGATGAATTTATCAGCTTAAAGAAGCGACCCTCACACGTATCATGTCAGTGACGAAACATTTCTTCAACCCCCTTCCCCTATCGTTACACTTAGTCACAACATTTTGACATCACTCCTTCTTCACTGCGGGCCGTCGTATGTGGACAGTATATGTCATTGTATTTTATGGAAAATAACTGTTCATATATGCATGTATGAATATGTGTATGTATTTACGTGTGTGTATGCGTGTGTGTCTACGTGTGTGAACTAGACTGCAGTGCATTAGTTATAATACTGACACTTGGTAGTCTGGAACATGTACGAGTACATTCAGAGTGTGCCATCTGATTGATGTCTTTGAAGCTTGCTAAATCTGGAGCAATGATATTATGTAAACATTGCATACGAAGCAAAACCCGATTTAACTAATCGATCAACGGCGCAAGACTGTTTTTGCAGCAGTAGTAGCAATACTACGTTTTCACTCATTTAAATAAACGTAACCAAAATAATAATAAGGATTATCTAGTGAGTGTGGAAATCAACAAATTAGGTTGTCGTAACGTGTAAATAGTCGGTAATTTGGAGCATGCGCAAGCAAAGAGCATGAGTGGATCGATACCTTTGGGACTGAGGAGGTTTTGCCAGGGTATTGAGTAAATATTTAAGTGTAGGTGTAGTTGCAGGATCTTGCCTGATAGGAACGCTTCGATGTAAAAAACATCAACATTGAATTTCGGGTGACACTTCCTGCCCTGTTGTCAATCTTAATAATTCTCTTAAAAGGTGGTTGAATGCATAATATCATTTCACTACATGTCGTTGCATTTTATGGTGTCATATATATATGGTTGATGGATTTATATAAAGTGCATTCATGTCTCTCTTGCACACATCTTTGAACCTCAACTGCGTTCAGTTGTCCGTAGAAAATATCTTTAGGGATGCGACCCTCTTCCATGCGGCGGACATGGCCACGCCAGCGTAGTCTGTGCTGTCTAAGTAGTGTACGCATGCTTAGTACGCCGGAACATGACAGCAGCTCGGCATTTATCACTTTGTACTACCACGAAATACGAGATTGAGCCTTCTTTCTTGCTTAGCAAAGCTTGTCCATGTCACGCTGCCATATAGACGTATGCTGGTGAAGCAGGTATTATACACCACAGCTTATATTTATGTTTATGTTTATTTGTCTGTATGTTTGTACAGGAGGAGAAGAATAAAGACGCTGATATGTACGTATGCATGTATGTATGTATGTATGTATGTATGTATGTGTAGCCGTGTGCAAAGCACAGGCGATTTTATTCATGTTTAAGAAGACTGAAAGATAATTTAGCAGACGACATAGAACGTAAATTATTACCACCAGTTAGGTTTTTGTTTTTTAAATAAAAGTATGCAGCGAGGTTACAGCAGTACAAGCAGATCATTGTGACCCGCCATGTGTCAGTGTGATTAATAGATAGGTCGCACTAAGTGACTGAAAAAGTTTGCATCAGCAGTGGTTCTCAAAATATATAGGAAGGGTCGCTAACTAAGTTTGATGCTAGTAACTACAAATAAGTTTAGAAGCATTCATACGCACTTGAAATGATAAAATAATACAGTCAGCATTCGCTCTGTCAGAAGTGATGACAGAATCATGAACTCCTGACTCTTTCCCATGAAAGAGCAGAAGAGATAGGTGTCGGGTGTCAAATGGTAGGAAAATAAATACCTATGCTCATACAGATTAGAATACACACTAGGATATAGAGCTTAGAGATTTTAGAGAGGCAACTTAATAATTAAGACAACTAAAAATGTAGGAAGTTTGTTATAGGTCCGTGTGCTGGATTAGCCAGTACATGGACAAATGATAAAGATGAATCATATATAGATTTTTATAGATAATGTTTTTGAAGAGAATAGCTATAATAATAGTACATATTAAGAAGAGCATTTCTAGATAATTTCTTCTAGTGTTAGAATAACATGTCTTTTAACTACAGATAACTGGAGAGTATTTCGTCGAGCTTTATAGTTGTGGGTCGACTCTGTAGTCCTCCGATATACTATGGGGTTTGCTTTAGTAGATCGGATTATTTGTTGAGAAGTAGAGTTTGGGAAGGGCTCTGATTATTCCGAATAACTCCGAGGATTGTAACGAAGTAAGAAAGAGAGATAGTCGTTCTCAGGCTGTTAAGCAATGATCTTTATCCGCTAAGGTGAATAGTGATTCACAAATGGCTCTTGGGCCATTTTAAGGATAATATTATTTCTACGTGTTGACGCTACATAATATATTGAATATTTATAACCACACCTTTGGTGGAGCGTTGTAGTGAAGCAATAATGTGTGATCCTGCAGATTGGCAGGCAATAGATAAATAAACAGTGGTGAATTTATTCCGGGCGCTTACCTTTGACGCCACTTGTAAGTAAATATCACGAGAACAACTGACTGAATACTCAATTATAGTTACTTAATAAGAAATGTTCACTGAATAATAAGGAAGATGATAATATTACTCTACACGTGATTTTGAGAATCAGTGTAACTTGTGAGTTGATATAGTTTTTCATGTAATGAAGAGAACAATAGTTCTCAGGTTTTTGTCCTTATGGGGACCAGAGTATATTAATTGGGAAGAATGAGAACACAGGTTCCCAACTTATTAGATGATGATAGGATTAGTAAGTGTAGGACAAAAGTAATAGAAATGAACATTATAATTATTATATTGGTGTACGGGACCGAAGACGCAGCAACAGTGATAAATGCAGTCAGCGACCGATAGCGTGACTGCTTGCGTCAGGGTCAGCGAACCAGAGCTGACCAAGACCCTACTCCATCTCCAAGTGGTGGTCCTGGAAATAGGCTGCATCACTGCAGTCTGGTCGAGAGAGTAGGGATCGAAAAGAGAAGGTAAACCCGGTCCCAAAAATGCCATGCTGAAATCGGATGTGTCGGCCGAAATGCGCAAATATCGCAGCTTCGCTGTAAACGGCGACACAACGTAACAAACGTCCTTTTCAGGACGAACGCAGAAGAAGAAGAACAATATATTGATGTACAGTGCATGCTTTAATAGTATTATATTTATTGCTTATTTGGTGGACAGAAATTTTAGTAATCTTAATAAACAATATTAACTTTATAGTAGTTGTCGTCGGTGAATCACTTAATTATTGTTAAGAGATTTTGTTAGTTATCGTTGAAGACTATTTGTTACATACAATGGTAATGAATGGCACAAGTTAGCCAAAGATGATGATAATGATTGTTTATGAATTTTCCTCTGGGTCTATCTGTTAAGGAACTTTTCCTTCTAGCTCCAGTATGTTTAATGTCTAGGGATATTGTATTAATGTTTTGAAATGTAGTCACCAAAATTTTGGCCACAGTTTTATTCGTAATCGAAATGTTCTTCGTATTCTAAGTCTTCTTTCATATGACCAACTGTCATCAAATATTAACTGGTTATCTCTACAACTTCATGCTTCCAACTGGAAATCAATTCTCCAAAACTTCTGTGTTTAAACGACTTTTACTTTATTCAACACAGGAACTTATATGAGCGACACATTGCTCTTAATTCACTTTGACAGTTACATTTAAATCTTCGATTATGGCATTTCATAAATTATTTCTGCATGAGTCCATGCTTCTTCAAAATCCTTTAGGCTATCAAGACTTATCTTTCTCTCAGTGCTTTCATAGCATAATTATTATTTCCTTCATATATTTTATTCTTAGGAATTCCACTGGACATATTTTGTCCTCCTTCCTTATACACAATATTTCTATTCGGTGCCTTCATGCACATCTTCTTTTAGTCGGCAATCATACATATTTGCTTTGGGCTTCCATGCCCTTCCATGACGGTTACGATACCCTTGATCTGTTCAAATATCTCTGGTGGCTATACTAGCCTAAATCTTACCCAAATCTCCGAACTCCTGACGAGATGGGTTTATTCCCAGTCGAATTAGAATCACACTAGATTTCTGCTTGAAATCTACATCTAATATAAACACTTTGAAAGTAGAATCAACTACACTGATATAAGTGGACCTTGCCACACGAGCCGACGCTATGGAATCCTGTTCTTATGTGTCCTACGTCATTTTTTTCTCTACCTCGTAGTCATAGTTAATGATCGCATTTATTTTGTGTTTGGTGAGTGTACAACATGGTGCAAAGCGATCTCTCTCCAACTCCACTTTAACATAATCGCTATGCCCCATGATGCACTCTCAACAACTATGTTAATGAAATAGTTATAGCACGTTTCACTAGCTTTGCCCAACTTCAAATGTAGTTATCTGATTAACCGTCGAACGTATTAATGCCATTTTTTTGCATACGATGTTATATTGGGTTAGACCCAACAAATATATACTTTATATCTGTGCATCTTGTCCAGTTCCCATAAACGAATGAAATCCTTTGATCTTTGTCGGCATACTAATTATTGTGTATCGAAAAAAGATATTTTACTACTTCAGTCACAGATTCTGTGAATTGAATAGGCATAGGCGGGTCTACTATTACAATAATGTGGCCATCACGTTTGCATATGAATACCTGTTGAAGATGATTTCTTAAACGATCTGCATGGGAGATACTCGTGACATTGTTTGTCATTGACATTTAATGCGCTACCAAACTGGACCTTCATTGATCTAATTATTTCAATAGGTATCACCTCTTTGCGGTTCATAAATATCATAATGGAACGTTGCTCCTCTAATGTGCTTGTAAATAACGGTAAGGTCATCTTTAAAGAAATTAAACTTCACCCGAATCATAATCAGATGTCTCTGAGAAATTGATAATCAATCTCGGTTGAATGAAGGACAAACCATCATTCTTCCAATACTCCCCTTCCTCTTGTGACACATGGTTCTCACATTTCTTCCAATAATCCCTGGCTGTATTGGAGATGGCGGCTTTTGTAAGTATTTCAACATCTTTTAATTTGAACGTTCTATTTTCTGTTGCTACCTGTTCCTTAATTTTAGCCCAGACTAATTCTATTGGGTTTAAGTGCGAATGGTAAGGAGGCAATCTTAAACATCTGTGACCATGTTCATGGATTGCCTTGTCTATGTGAAATATCTTTGTATGCTGTGTCTTTTTTACAATTCCAAGTAATTCAGGCTTCAGGGACATTTCGTTGAATGGAATGTCGTTTTTGGTCAGCCAAATCTTTATTACATCTTTAGTACTTGATGAATTAGGAACTTTATCTTCTGGTGCCACAACGTTGTGATATGAAGCATTGTCCATTATCAAACACGACGGTCTATCCAAGGAAGGAAGTACATGATTCACAATCCAATCTTGAAATATCTTGCCATTCATCTCTGTATGATAATCCCTATTATCTGTGGATTTTGAAACAAATGTGAGTTCAGTATTATTTAGAAGCCCATGATCGCTGCTTCCTGCATGTGCAATTATTAGGCACTGTCCTTTGCTGCTTGATACTAGTCTCTTAATTGTCCCATCAGATGATTGCCATTCTCGTTCATTACTGTGGTGTGCATTGATGCAAGTTCATCTAAATACACAAAATTATAACAATCTCTTCTCATTTCTCTGACCTCGCGTAAATATTTGCTTCTCATTGCAACTATATGAGGCTTCTCACAAATAAGGTTTCTACCACCAACATATTTTCTAAAAGTGAATCCCAAACTCCTAATAGTCCTCCATGGCGTAGATTTGGAAATATCAATGTCATTATTCTTTCTTAACCAAATTTTCAATTTCCTTAAAGTCACTGCCTCATTATTGTGAAACATATTGCAAATTTCTCTGCGGATCAATTCTCTGTCGAAATTATCCACCACTCTTGGCCTATTTTTGTGTGTAAAACTCTGGAATTATAAATTTCAAATGTCGCTATCCAGCGGTGCAATGATCGTTTGCTTATCCCCAAGGCATGAATAGTCCTCTTTTGTGGGTTTGAAATAGAATGATATAGTTTTCCTCGAGTAGCTTCATTGCAGAAATACTTAAAAATCCTATTTGTGATTTGATGTAATGTCATAAAATGTACTCGCAGACTCATTTTTCCTACTTAACCAAACAATACTTTTTGTAGACACGCCACTGATTGACAATGTGTGCGTGTGATGATATCCGATATTTCACCGATCAAAATATAGCATCTAGTAGTTTGTAGGTATAAAATAACATAGGTATTACCACACCACCAAAAGACTAGTTTTATTTCTTGGTTCCTAAAGGGTTAACGCGTAAAACGCCGATAGTTGAAAATGCCAATGTGACGTTACAGACTTGCAAGCCTTACCCAAAATGCATGCGTGAAAGTTAGTGTAGTTGGAAATCGTGTATTTCTTGGAAAAGACAAGGGAGAGAACGGGGGAAATGCATAGACCCTGTTTGAATTTCTAAACTGAAACTAAATGGCCTAAACGAGCGATAGGAAAAATAAAGACTAGAAATGAAGATTAAAATGCTACTAATTAGTTGTTAAATATATAATATGCGTTAGTCTAAATATTTTAGCCTACTGTATAAGAAAAATATGTTATTTGAATAAATATACAGGAAAGACGAAAAGGGTAAAAATAATAGCTAGAAGTGTGAAACCTGATGCATTAGATGACAAAACGGTAGAATAAGTAAATATTTTCATTCTGGATTAACATGACTTAGATAATACTAGCGATATGGTAGAATGAAGACATATAAAGACGTGCCTGGGATTTCTTTACTGAAGCTAGCCATATTGAGGCCATAGAAAGGGGTGTCTCCTGATTTGAAAATTGTAGGTTAGCTTTTGAAAATAGACGCGTAGGAACGGAAGTCACCTGATTGGTTGAGGAGCATAACTAAGAAAGTGAAATAAATACTCAGAAAGACGAGCGTTCCTTGCCACTTTCAATTTAAACTTTCACATGTAAAGTTAATAACGTTTACAGACAAGTGTGTTCAGATGCCTTCGCTGTTCTGTTATTCAGCAGGAGATCTTGTGTGACCATTTATGGCCTGTAATTTACTTACATAGTGAAAAAATTCGATATTTCGAGTTTCTGGGTGTGAAACTGAAGTGAGCCAGTCACGTTGTTGTTCAACCCTGGTAACTGTTCGAGGCCATATGATTTGAGGGCCCTACCTTATCTTGAATCCTGAAAGCTGAGCAGTGCTGTGAGGAGGAAGACTTATAACCAGGACATCGCAGAATTTTCTACCAATATCTTAAGATAAGCCCTGTGTTTTGGGGCCTTGTGAATTCACTGAAATATTCTCCACCAGTTACTATATCAACCAGATTAAATAAAATGATGACAGTAGTGATTCCCCAAAATATGTGCTTTAGTTTGGACTAGAGTATTACAACAAGAACACTTCCTAGTCAGAAATAAAAAGACTTTAGTAGTGAAACTAGATTGTGTGTAACTGTATATAAATGTTTAATCTTAATGTTTTTTATGAATCAACTCAATTATACTTAATACATTTGAAAACAATTGTTCAGACCAAAATTCAATAGGGGGTTGTTTACTTAATTGTTTATTAACCTTAAAGTGTGGTTGTTGTTATTTTCTGCACATGCATTGCATATACCCTAGACACGTAGCTACACAACATCCATACATTATAACATATAAATTGGGGATAACATACATAGCGGGTGGTAGTCATTGGTGGAAGCAAGACAGGTTTCCTGACATATAGTTAAAAGGTAAACTTCCTCAGGAGCTAGCATAGCTGACTTCACATCTGCTACACAAATATATATATAAGTAATATCGACCCACCACATATAGTGGGATTGGCTCGTCCGGGATTTCCAAAGTTTTATAATAAGTAAATAAGTGGAGGTTTTGGTGAATTGACATTGCTCTGTGTTGTCCTGTTAATTAGATACTAATTAGATATTTTGGTTTATTTAAATCACATTGGATAGAATATTAAGATGGCAGAATTGGCCAAGTACAGATCTTCTGCTGTGCAGACTGCGAAGGAAATGGGTATGGAGGGACAGATTTTAATTGATTATGTTACAGCAGAGGTTGATAAATATATAGCCAGAGAAAGGGAAGATGCTAGGGAGGCTAAGAAATTAGAGGCTGATAGATTGGCGGAGGAGAAACGAATTATGTTAGAAGATGCTAGAGAACTTAAGAAATTAGAGGCTGATCGGGAGGCTGAGATTAAGAGGCTGCAGTTGGAGGAAAAGAAACTTGAGGCTGAGAAGGAGGAAAAACGTCTACAGAGGGAGGCGGAACGAGAGAAAGAAGAAAAGAGGTTGGAGGCAGAAAGGGAAGACAAAAGACTGGCTGCTGAAAGGGAAGCAGAAGATAAAAGGTTACAGCGGGAGCATGAGTTACGACTAAGAGAGTTAGAGTTACAAGGCCATGCTCCTGAAAATGGAACTAGCCCATCCACTTCCGACTCAGCTGCAAGCCAGGGGGCCTCCTCATCAGCCATGGGGTTTCATTTGGATCCTTTTATTGAGAAAGACGATGATATTGAGTCCTTCCTTAGCCGTTTTGAAAGTTTAGCTACAACATATGGGTTGGAGAAGGATAAGTGGAGCCTTAAAGTATCCCAGGGACTTAGGGGAAATTCTTATGAAGTATTTTCCAAGCTCAGTAAAGATGACCAAGACGATTATGACATTCTTAAACATGCACTATTGGTCAGATACGAGAAAAACTGTGAATTTTATAGGAAGAAATTTAGACAGGCTAAATTACTCACAGGGGAGACCTACCACCAGTTCTCGGCCCGACTAGAGACCTATTTGGAGAAATGGACTGCTCTGGGGAAAACCCAAGATTTAAAGGAAATGGTTATGATGGAGCAGGTTAGAGAGTCCATGGCTCCAGACTTGAGAAAGTTTCTCACAGAACAGGGTGCAGAGAGACTGGTGGATATTTTAAATGTAGCTGAGAGATATCTAGCAGCCCAGTCAGAGTTGGCAGGAGCAAAGAAGAAACATATAGATCATAATAAGGGTCCCCAAATTCAACCTCAGAACAAATATGACAATAGAGATAAGTTTAACAAGAATAAACCATATTATGATAGGTCCAGGTACGAACAACGTGACAGAAACCCTCAATATAATGAAAGAAAACCTGTTAACCAGGGAAAGAAATATTGTAAATGGTGTAAGAGGGATGGCCATGACACCCATGACTGTAAAAGAAAACCTTCCACCTTTGCTGCAATGAAAACTGGGAACAAGGGAGTAAAGGCAAAACCTATTAAGCCACATGAGCCCTATCACCCCCCAGTATGTGAGGACGTTGTATGTAATGGGGTCACCATAAGGTGCCTTTATGATACAGGTCTAGATTATGATTCAGTCGTCAGTTCGCACCTAGTGAACCCAGATCAGTATACCACAGAGACAGTGGAGATACAAGGGGCGACTAAGGATATAGCAACCATGACACTTCCCGTAGCTAGGATAGAGGTGAAAACTCGTTATGTGGAAGGGATCATCAAAGCAGCAGTTATAAACGAACCCATATACCCTCTAATATTGGGATGTCGTTATGTCTTCTTGGGGAATCCCAAGAGACCTGTGATTATGGCAACAGTGCAGACCAGGTCACAGTCAAGGAAGGAGGAAGATGAACCTATAAATACTCATCCAGAGGAGATGAGGAAGGCACAAGCTGAAGATAGGTCACTCAAGCTGTGTTATAAAAAATTACCTAAATGCCATACACCTCCAAACAAAGGAGAATATTATATGAAAAATAAATTGTTATATAGGAAGGCTGGAACTGGATCCAATGGTCACGGACAGCTGGTCCTTCCCAAGGCATATAGGGAGAAGGTGATGGAATTAGGACATGCTATTCCCTTCAGTGGTCATATGGGGATCAGCGCTACAGGTCAGCGCATAGCTTGTCATTATTTCTGGCCAGGAATAACTGAGGATATAAAAAGATATGTAAAATCATGTCCAGAATGCCAACGGGTAGCTCCAAAGCATTGGACTGCCCCAGCAACTCTAGGGGAAATGCCCATAGTGGGAACACCTTTTGAGAGAGTTGCGGTGGACATTGTGGGACCTCTCACTCGGACAAAGAGGAGGAACAGTTACATTCTGACTCTGGTGGACACATGTTCCATGTGGGGAGAGGCGGTAGCCCTGTCATCAATTGATTCGAAGCATGTGGCAGAGGCATTACTCACAATATTCACGAGGTTAGGTTTCCCTCACCAAATCTTGACTGATAACGGCTCACAGTTCAAGGGGAGACTAACAGAAGAGGTATTTAGGATCTTCCAGGCCAAGCATTTTCATTGTAGTCCGTATCACCCCCAAGGGAACGGCCAGGTGGAGAGGTTCAATGGGACTCTCATTTCCATCCTGAGAAAGCTGGCCCATGAAAAACCTGATACGTGGGACCAATTTTTGCCCGCTGCGTTGTTTGCGTACCGGGAAGTTCCACACAGTTCAACCGGGATGGCACCCGCAACCCTGTTATTTGGGAGGCCAATAAAAGGTCCATTGGAAGCCCTATTGAGGACGTGGACCGATGAGAAGGCAGAAGAGACTGTTACCTCATCATATGCGTATGTGAACGAACTGACCACTCGTCTAAAAACTGGCTGGAAACTTGCAAATGATAACCTCAGACAAGCCAGGAAGAAACATGCTGCATACTTTAATAAGAAAGCGAAAGATAGAGAATTACATGTGGGAGAGAAGGTGCTTCTTTTACTTCCCGCCAGTAGTAACAAGTTGCAAATTGGATGGCAAGGTCCATACACCGTTCTAGAAAAGATATCTAGAACCAATTATAAAATAGACAAGAAAGGAAAGGAGAAAATATATCATGTAAACCTCCTAAAGAAGTATCTCGAGAGAGAAAACCAGGAAGGGACACCTTTACTGGCCTTGTCCATTGCAACCCAAATGAAAAATGAACCACTCACCTCGCAGGAATACCCCTTAAAACCATGTGAAACACCTGTACAGGTGAAAGTCAGTAAGCACCTGACTAAGAAACAGAGGGAACAGGTTCAAAAGGTTCTAACAGAACATACAGATGTGTTAACGGATAAACCGGGGCACACCCATTTGTTGGAGTATGATATGCAATTAATAGACCCAACACCTATCTGTATGAGGGCCTATACGATTCCGTTCGCTAAGGAACAAGCATTGAAGAAGGAGATAGATTATTTGTTAAAAGAAGGGATTATCTCTCACAGTGAATCTCCTTACAGCTCCAGTGTGGTTTTGCTGAGGAAACCCTCTGGGGAACATCGTCTGTGTATAGATTACAGAAAACTGAATGCTGTCACAGAGAATCAGGTGGATCCATTACCTGACCCAAATCAGCTGTTTGCCAGGCTGAATAAGGCAAAATATTTTTCTAAGGTGGATCTTAGCAAGGGCTATTATCAAATTCCAGTAAAGCCTGAGGTCAGATCTTATTTAGCATTTAGCACCTCGGATGGACATTATGAATTCAACATGTTGCCGTTTGGGTTGAAAAATGCTC
This sequence comes from Oreohelix idahoensis, assembly GCA_024509875.1. NCBI lineage: Eukaryota > Metazoa > Mollusca > Gastropoda > Stylommatophora > Oreohelicidae > Oreohelix > Oreohelix idahoensis. Next base: position 129,912 of record JAMPIV010011371.1, read on the forward strand.
CGAGTGTGTTCTCAAGAATGATGAGAAAATTGTTGGATCCACTAAAAAATCCATGTATAACGAATTTCATGGATGACATCCTCATTGCCACAGAAACATTTGAGGAACACATTAACTCTTTGACGATGCTATTTGATAGGCTCAGAGAGGCAAATTTGACTGCGAGACCAACCAAATGCTATATTGGTTGTAAAGAGTTGGAGTTCTTGGGACATACGATATATCAGGGTAACATGACCCCTGACCCCAAGAACCTGGAGAAATTACAGAGGGCACCTAGACCACAGACCAAGAAGGACGTGAGATCGTTTGTGTCGCTATGTGGATTTTATCAGAAGTACATAAAAAATTTTAACTCTATATGTGCTCCTCTAACGGATTTAACTCGCAAAGGAAATCCAGATAAAATTGTGTGGTCTGCTCAATGTGAATCGGCGTATCAAGAGTTAAAGGAGAAACTCACTAGCAAGCCTATTTTGAAATTGCCTGATTTGACTCAGGAATTTGTGGTAAGAACGGACGCTAGCAACGTAGGATTAGGGGCTACATTGTTGCAACGGTCCAATTCAAAAAAGGGGGAGCTGAACCCAGTCGCTTATGCTAGCCGCAAGCTGAATAAAGCGGAGCAAAACTACTCAACAAGTGAGAAAGAATGTCTAGCTTTAATCTGGGCTATAAAAAAGTTCCAGATCTATCTTTATGGTAGAACATTTGTGGTCCAAACGGATCATCAGCCCCTCGTATTTTTATCACAGGCTAAGCATGAAAACGCCCGATTATTAAGGTGGTCGTTACTAATCCAACCTTATTCGTTTTCCATTGAGTACATACCCGGTTCGCTGAATGTGGGAGCGGATTTTCTGAGTAGACATCCTTTGGAAGAAACTCAGGGGAGTCATAAGGCCAAATAAGTTAATTTGATCTATGTGAATCTCGGATTTTGAACTCGCTTTACAAGCATGTTCTTAAGTGGGGAGATGTGTGATGATATCCGATATTTCACCGATCAAAATATAGCATCTAGTAGTTTGTAGGTATAAAATAACATAGGTATTACCACACCACCAAAAGACTAGTTTTATTTCTTGGTTCCTAAGGGTTAACGCGTAAAACGCCGATAGTTGAAAATGCCAATGTGACGTTACAGACTTGCAAGCCTTACCCAAAATGCATGCGTGAAAGTTAGTGTAGTTGGAAATCGTGTATTTCTTGGAAAAGACAAGGGAGAGAACGGGGGAAATGCATAGACCCTGTTTGAATTTCTAAACTGAAACTAAATGGCCTAAACGAGCGATAGGAAAAATAAAGACTAGAAATGAAGATTAAAATGCTACTAATTAGTTGTTAAATATATAATATGCGTTAGTCTAAATATTTTAGCCTACTGTATAAGAAAAATATGTTATTTGAATAAATATACAGGAAAGACGAAAAGGGTAAAAATAATAGCTAGAAGTGTGAAACCTGATGCATTAGATGACAAAACGGTAGAATAAGTAAATATTTTCATTCTGGATTAACATGACTTAGATAATACTAGCGATATGGTAGAATGAAGACATATAAAGACGTGCCTGGGATTTCTTTACTGAAGCTAGCCATATTGAGGCCATAGAAAGGGGTGTCTCCTGATTTGAAAATTGTAGGTTAGCTTTTGAAAATAGACGCGTAGGAACGGAAGTCACCTGATTGGTTGAGGAGCATAACTAAGAAAGTGAAATAAATACTCAGAAAGACGAGCGTTCCTTGCCACTTTCAATTTAAACTTTCACATGTAAAGTTAATAACGTTTACAGACAAGTGTGTTCAGATGCCTTCGCTGTTCTGTTATTCAGCAGGAGATCTTGTGTGACCATTTATGGCCTGTAATTTACTTACATAGTGAAAAAATTCGATATTTCGAGTTTCTGGGGTGAAACTGAAGTGAGCCAGTCACGTTGTTGTTCAACCCTGGTAACTGTTCGAGGCCATATGATTGAGGCCCTACCTTTTCTTGAATCCTGAAAGCTGACAGTGCTGTGAGGAGGAAGACTTATAACCAGGACATCGCAGAATTTTCTACCAATTCTTAAGATAAGCCCTGTTGTTTGTGTTTTGGGGCTTGTGAATTCACTGAAATATTCTCAACAGTTACTATATCAACCAGATTAAATAAAATGATGACAGTAGTGATTCCCAAATATGTGCTTTAGTTTGGACTAGAGTATTACAACAAGAAAAACACTTCCTAGTCAGAAATAAAAAGACTTTAGTAGTGAAACTAGATTGTGTGTAACTGTATATAAATGTTTAATTTTAATGTTTTTTATGAATCAACTAAATTAGACTTAATACATTTTAAAACATTTGTTCAGACCAAACTTGACGGGGGGGTTGTTTCCTTTAGTGTTTGTTAACCTTAAATTGTGCTTGTTGTTATTTTCTGCACATGCATTGCATATACCCTAGACACGTAGCTACACAACATCCATACATTATAACATATAAATTGGGGATAACATACATAGGGGTGGTAGTCATTGGTGGAAGCAGACAGGTTTCCTGACATATAGTTAAAAGGTAAACTTCCTCAGGAGCTAGATAGCTGACTTCACATCTGCTACACAATTATATATATAAGTAATATCGACCCACCACAG